>VZTX01002253.1:52470-90138 GCA_013400915.1 Pardalotus punctatus | reverse complement strand
TTCCCCCCCCTTTTTTTTTTTTTTAGATATTGGCCGTATTCTCAGTCAGTGAAAATGCTGAAAACAGAGTGGAATGCTTTCTCCTAGCTGACAATCTGGCCACAGATTTTGGAACGAATGCACTACCATCTTTATTAATAATCTATATAAAATGAAAAGCAAAAGAAACACTTGAAATTTTATTGAGGTCTTAAAGCAATTGCACTGAAGGTATTATTCTTTTCCTTAGCATTTTCTTAACAAGATATTCTGTTGCAGACCCTGGTAATAGAAAAGTATTCCTTAGTGTATTAGTGGTTTATTGTCCTGGCACTGACATTATGTTTTGACTGATCAAAAAAGTTTTCTTATCTGATCCCATGGTAAAAAACTGCAAAGCAAGAAGGTTGCATGTTTTCAAATGCTTTTAAAAAAACAGAAAAAAACCCCCAAACTTGGTGTGAAAGCTCAGGCAGGTGAAGGAATCTGTATACATGATTTATAGGCTGTAATTAGATTATTATTGTTGTTGTTATTAAAAATAATAATAATGTATTTTTAGGTGTATGAACTGCTTTATCTGAGTAGGAGCAAAAGGAAAAATGTCCATTGCTGCTTTCTGATAGAACTGATGGGCTGGGAAGTGCTGCCGTTAGAAATAACTTATTCCATAGATATCAAAGGATTGTTAAGAGTGGCTGATTAATACCAGCAGCCATTTCAAAGTGTTCACATACAATAGGGGAAAAACTCAAGTTTGACAAAAGCAGCATTTAAAAAAGGGTTTTGAATCCCAACCAAAAACATTGCTATTTTCATATTAGGGGAAAAAAAATTGGCAATACATGCAGAGCTCTAGTATCTGCATTTCCAAAGCTGAGCTGCACTAGGAAGAGATTTCTAGTTGGTGTGATTGACTACAGGGCTGTCAGCCTGAAATAGAAACCATTTGAGCAGCACGAGAGAAGGAGAGGGTATTTTTCTGACAAGAAGTAGCTAATATTTCAATATTTTGCAACTACACTGATACACTCTCTGAAGTATATTTCATGATATTTTGGCTTGTAATTCTAACTGGATTAGATTTAGATGCTCATTTAAGAGTTACTCATTGGAACTTGTTAATGGGAAGAAAAGTCCACTCACTTTCCAAGGCTGGTTTATGTGTTTATGCTAAAAAGGTGTTTTATCTCAAGAGAGTTATTGCTGTTGAGATGAAAACTGCTTGTTCTGGTTTCATTAGGATTTTTTTAATTAAAATAGGGACATCTTTTGAGCTTGATACTATTTCAATATCAACTGTGAAGAAACAAAAAAGCAGGCATAGCTTTAACTGGCTCAATGAAAATTGCTGTCTTGATGTTTAAAAACCCACATGCATTTTGGAAGTTAAAGAGGTCATGAAATAAAGGAACATTTAAATTCCTAGATCCAGCCAACTTTTCCAGGTGTAGAGAATTCATTTGTAGGGGTCATTTCCCCCAAGAAAGTAATTTTTTTTTTTTTTTCTGAGGCTGACTGCAGGCCCTGCTATGGTCACATAACATATGGAGGAAGCACTAAGGACTGAGCTAATCAAGCTATGCAGGGTGGTGTATCAGAGGAGAATATTAGATGGCAGGATTGGGCCACAAAAACAGACCACAGATGGGAGTATAATCCTGCAAAATGGATCGCTTGAATGTTTTTTGTTAGAGAGGTAAAATGAATGCAGTAACATTAAATAAGAGAATAGTTCATTTCTCAGAATACATATTTTCCTCCTAAATGCAAATGTCAATATTCACAGCATTGAATAAGAATTGATAGCCAAGGGCATCACTTTCTGGCTTATTGCAATGTTTTGATTTTATAGATTTTCAATCCTGGGAGCATATTTTCACAGATGCAAATGCTTCTGTACATTGAACAGTATTTGACTTCAAGGTTTTCCAGGTAGGAAATTATATCCTTAAGAAACAACCTGAAAATTCAATGCTTCACTGTTGTGCATAAAAGTGATTTCTGTATCTGGAATTGAAGTATTGCTGTGGCAAAAAATATTATGACAACGTTTTTCCATTGTCAATGAAAAACTATAAGGCCCTGTAAAAAGGGATTCAGGGCACCTGTGTGAGGCACCCATCTTCTCTGCTCTGACTGCCTACGTCTGCCAGCTGATCCAGCACTCCCACGTGCTGAAACAGAGAACTGCTTAAAACTCATCAGTGGAAAATGTTTTTGAAAATCATCTGAAGAGTCAGCAGGTTTGACTTTGCCAGAACAAACTCTTGACATCAAGACGTTTTTACAAGTAACTAGGAGCCATGAGAGGCCCTCACTTCACATGACTCTTCTTTCTTCCCACACTTTGAAACCAGGGTGGCTGCATCCAGGTGTTCTGTCAGGCATGGTTCTTGGCATGAGCTACCTCCTGATGATGCTAGGCAGTTGTTGGCCAGCTGTGCTAACTGTTAAGTACTATGTAGTCCTGTGCAAAGGTACCTGTTGATTTGGGCATTTATCCTGGAAGACAGAAGTGTTTTTTTTAGGTCTAGGTCTAGTACTTTTTCAGTTTTGAATGAACTGAAGCCACAGATTCTGATTTTCCCAAGGAATGAGCAAATGGTAGAATGCCTAAGGATACAGGCTACTCTCCATCTCTCTTGTTGCTGCTAGGTTATTGTTCAGAAAGGAAAGACAGAACCAAGAAGAATATAAAACCAGACCCAAACTCCTTTTGTCTTTTTGCTGAAGATCTTCCTTTGAAATGGCAGGTCTAAATGTCTTGGGATTCAAACCCTGTTTCCATTTACATGTATGCAGTTTGCCCAATTTTGCAAACCATAAATACTGTCTCTATCTCATGAGCAAGTTACTGATAGTTGAAAGGAGGGAGATGGGGACCTCATCCTAAGGTATTCTTCACACTACTGGTTAGAGCAGTCTTCTGGAAGAGCTCACTCCACAGGCAGGATAAGAGTGCTAATGTCAGCTGGGAGTACTGAATGGAATCTGCGCTAAATTCAGAGCTATTCATGGATGCTAGGTGTGGGAATGTCCTCTCTGGGTGTGAACTTAGGCATTTCATTCTCAATTACAACTTTAAGAGTTCAGTTTTGGGGTACTTTTAAGTATCTGGTGGGGTGTGGTGGGTCTGTACAGAAAGTTTTGGAGTCCGATATGGAAACTCTAGTAAAAATGATAAGCGCTTCCATGGATATTAGGTGACCTGAATAACTCTTTTGGATTTTAGACACTGTGCAGACTGGAGCTATTTCAAAACTGGTGGGACGACCAATGAGAAGAAATAGGCTCTTATAACTGAAATGTGTTTTTTGCCCTCTCATCTTCAATACATGCACATTTGGAAAAGTAAAGAAGGCAGTTTCCCTGCTTACAGCCACCCACTTTTAAATGAGGGAGTAAATTCCCGTAGGTTGGATTCAACTCCTTAAGATATTTGGTACATTCCCTGTGTGTCTGTGCAGTTTTCTTTCTGTGAATGAAGTCATCCATATATGATACTATAGTCCATGTTCCTTGTTTCATAGATTCACCACCAACTGCCTGGGAATGGATCATGCCGTGAAAGTGAGGTATTCAGCTGCAATTTCTTTTCAGCAAACTCGTTAACTGACTTTTCTAGACAGTCACTGCTTGTCATTATTTGTGACAAGGGAGTTTTGAAAACTGTTACATGAGCTAGTGGTAGAAAGTACTTCCAATGTACATTAAAAGTACCGCCTCATTTGTTTTACAAAGAAAATCCTAGCAATAACTCAGCTGAAATTTAATAACTGCCTGGTTTCACTGCTGCTGGTCTCATCCAAAGTCAATGATAAGTGCTTACATTTTTTCTGTGATTGGTCTCAAATTTGAAGTGTGTGATTGTTTGCATTAACTATTCTGCTTTGTACAGAATTATGTACAGTTATGATACAGATGTACGGATGATAACAAGCTCCCATGATTTGGTAATTATTTTTTTTTTAACTGTAGATGCAGAGAACATTTTAATTGCTTACCATCCCATTTCAGGCTTCACCTGAGCCATGTCTCACTGGGAGAAGGCAGGTTTTGAGTTTATGCAGTTGTATGTTAAATCAACACTCGTCTTTGCTTGTGATGTTGATTTGCGGGGGATTTTCTTTCAATTCCATAATGATTTGCTTCTCCAGTGCACTTCTCTTACTTTTCACAGTGGTAGATTTTGTAATGTCAGCTCAGATTATATTCCTTTGGCACACCTATTATTTGCATACACATAAGGCACTGAAGGTGCTAATTATTTTCAGCTAACAAGTAATCTTTTTCCCACTTAATTAGAAATACATTGTTCTCTGTATCCTATTTTGGCTTTTACCGTTACTTGCTTCATTGCATTTGGATTACTCTGCACCATGTTTTAATACATCATATTTAAAACCCTCATGATAAAACATCACAATAAATAGATGCATAGATATAGTCACAGTGGAAACATTGTGGCAGCTATGGAGGTTGATGTGATTTATCACCTGTACAGAGTATGTCATCATTGGCATAGTGGAAAGTGTGGTGGTGCTCTGTTGGCAGCTCAGTCTTTCCACAGTCTCACCAGGCCCTCAGTCTTCCCAGGGCTGAGTAGAGAGGTTGCATTGTACCAACGCATTTCTGCACTCACCAGAATGGTGGCAGAACTCTATAAACACAGGGCCTTGTGATAATATTATTGCAGCAGCAACCCATTCCTAAGAGTGGAAAAGATTTATGGAGGTTCATGCACCTGCATTCTCTGCTTTTTTTAACCCTTGAGTTGCTGGACAAATATGCCAGTGTCTCCTTGCCAAGTGATGGCAAACCACCCTCATGTAGGAGCAGTAACTTCTGCTGAGATTCATGCACCTCCTGAATTAGTTATTTCCTTTCATCTCCAGTCCAAGATTGTGCAGGATGGTAATGGTGGTATGACAAGAATTGTCCTGTGGGCTGTATTTGGCTGGAACATCACCCGTGGTAGTATATCATAGTTACAGATAGTATCAGTTGCTGTTTGCAGTGGCTGAATGTCTTGGTAAGAGGTTAATGTAATGCAAATAAAAAAATAAGTTTCATAATTTGAGTTATCTCTTCGGGAAGGTTTTGTCACATACAACTGTGAATGCTCCTTTCATCCTGCATTAGGGTTATTTCTTTCACTTTCAGCCCTTTTTCCATGTCATATGATAATCAAAAGAGCCATTTGTGCACTACAATATGGGGGACTTCACAAGATGTCACCACAGAATATTTCCATTCATATGATATTGGAAAACCTGCTTATGAAGATTAAACATTAGCTAAAATATATAAGGTGCATTAAACAATACAGTGTGCATTTGGTTTTGCAGAACAGAATGCACCCTGTAAATCCCAGTACCTGGAAGGTCTCTGTGAAAGGACCATATGAGCTCTGCCGTATTTTGACAGGGTATAGGATATACAGAATGTCCTGATAGTCTCCCACCTTCAGCATGCTGACAACTTAGTTGAGGACTTCTAGGAAGCATAGAATAACATTGATGCAGCCAATTTGCAGTTCAGAAAAATGTCAAATAAGGTGTTATACAGAGATGAATCTATGTTTACTTGGTTAAGATACACAAATTCCTTATTTCCCCGGAAAGAAGAAAATACTGGTGTTGCAAAGTTTGTCACAGAGGTGCATAAAAGTGAAAGCAGAAATCCATAAATATACGTGTATATGCTACTATATATTCGTGTCTATAAATTATACTGTTTTTCCAGCAAGGAGTGGTGGACGGTACGTCCCTGCATTTCTCAGTATAAGCGTACATTATTTCCATGCGTGTTTCTGGAGATCAACTGAATTCTTGAAGGTGAATGATAAGGGAGTGGGGGTTGTGGAGGACTGAGATAATGCCAAGAGTCACCTGCAGGGTCTGAAAAGGGTGGAGCTACCACACTTACTACGTCAGGCCTCACAAATTTTGAATGTTTAACTTGTCTCAGTGTTATTTAATATATTATTCAGTGTCTCATGATCTCATAGATTTCTTTTGGTGGATTGCCTGGAGACTGTTTTCCAATCACAGGGAAGTAATGGTTTACCATGATAAATATTCTTTCAGAAATGCATGTTATTAATCTGCCCCTTGAAACACTGAAGTGTAGGCTGAGCCTTAAATGTGTGCTGAAGTCTTGGTTTCACTGGGACTTAATCACAGGTTAAAGTGGTTTCCTAAGTTAGAGCCAGAGATAGACAGTTTACAACTAAAGGACAGGAAGAACACAACCTGTTTAGATCCTAGACTGCACTTGTCATCCATATATGAGTGTTTCCAAATCCATTTTCATACAAATCTGTGCAGAATTAGAGCTTGGTAAGAGAAGGGAGTACATCAGAGCCTGCCTCTGAACTTAATTGAACTGAGAAGTCATTGAATTCGGAGAACTGCTTCAAACCCATCTCTTGCAAACATGATTTGGAATGACCAGAAGATGATGGGATGATATCCAAAAGACAATTAATAAAACAAAAGCTATTAACATATTTCATTATGTGCATCCTGGCAAACAGCTCAGCAAAAATTCATATTGATTAAAGCCAGTGGTGTCTGGGTCATCAGTATTCAGGACCATAACTTTAAATATTGGGAAGATTTACCAGGAATTGTGTAATGAACCATTTTCAACCAACAAAACTTCTATATTACAGGAAATAATGTATTATTATAATTCATAGATTTGGTGACATATAAAGAGAATTTCTTGCACTTACCAAGAACACAAAAAATAAAAAAGTAAAGGAGTAGTCCATTTTGAAATAGATTAAATAATTTGACAAATAATGTATTAAAATGTATGCTTTAGATTATTTTCTGTGCTATATCAACAAAAATATCATAACAGAACCATTTCAAATATAAAGTGTGTGATTAATGTGCGTAAATTTAGCTACCATATACAAAATAGAGACAACTAAAACCAAAATAGAGACAATTTCAATTAAGCAAGGGGCACCTGGACAAGCTCAAGAAGTGGGCACATGGGAATCTCATGAGGTTCAAAATGGTCAAGTGCAAGGCCCTGCACCTGCTTTGGGGCAACCTCTGGTATCGTCACAGGCTGGGGGATGAATGGATTAAGAGAAGCCCTGTGGAGAAGTTGGTGGTGCTGGTGGATGGAAATTTGGACATGAGCTGGCAGCATGCACTTGCAGCTTAGAAAGTATCCTGGGCAGCATCCAAAGCAGTGGGGGCAGCAAGTCAGGGTGATTCTGCCCCTGTACTCTCCGCTCTGGTGAGCCTCCACCTTGAGTCCTGCATCCTGCTTGGGATCCTCAGTAGGAGAAAGCCATGGACCTGTTGGTTTTAAATGAAAGGAGAGGGGATTCAGACAAGTTACAAAGGGAATATTTTTTGTTATTAGGACGGTGAAACACTGGAACAGGTTGCCCAGTGAAGCTGTGGATGCCCCATCTCTGGAAATATTCAAGGTTGGGCTGGACAGGGCTCTGGGAAACCTGGTCTAATGTAAGATGTCCCTGCTCATTGCAGGAGGGTTGGACTAGATGAGGTTTAAGGGTCCCTTCCAACCCAAACTAGTCTATGATTCCATGATTGTATATCAGTTCTGATCCTGAAAATATTTTGACATGTGAATAGTTTTATTTCCATATTCTAGAGTTTATGTAAAAGATGTGCCGCAGTACAGGCAATTATGCAAATCAAAACTTTTTTGTTGTTGTCAAAGTAATTGTAGTAAGTTTACTAGTAAGATAGAGCAAGGAACAATGAGCTCCAAATCCTTGCTTAGTTTGTTAGATCCCATGTTTGTGTGCTATTTTTTCTTTTCCTTACTTTCAGTTTATCTTTCTCAGCAGCCACCCAGTGCATGATGCATTCAGTTCACTACTTCCATGTGATATATATATATATATATCTGGTTATAGTGTCAGAAACAAGGTTACTCAGTGATTCAACCTAATGGAATTACTGGTAGTGTTTGGTAATGGAAGCACTTGGATCAATTTCTCTGTAAATACATAGTGAGAGGAATCTTCAAAAAGATGTAGCATTGCTGAGTAGATTTATTGTCTCCATTTGGATACTCATGATCATAAGTAGGAAGAAAATGTGTTTTATTGAAGTATTCTGTATGAAAAATTGCATTTTATTTAATATGAACCTGAAAAATCACATTGAATAATTTGAAACTTTGAACTTCACTTGAAATCTGAATTCAGATTAAGATCAAAAATTAGTGCATTATCCAATAAGCAAAGTAGAAGTTTCTGTCTGTAATGGTGGCTCTTGCACAAGAAAAGAAGGCATAGGAGCTAATAACAATTCCACCCAACTAATACAGAGCACTGGTTTGCCAGTGCTATTTCTCAAATTGCTTTGCAAATTGACCTTCTCTCATCTTGTACAGGAAGAATCTGAGACACAGAGAGAATAGGTGGTTTACCAAAGGTTTTACAGCAGGCTGGAGGCAGGAGCCCAAACAGAAACCCAGTCTCTGCTGCCTGGTTCTGCCATCTGTCCAGCAGCGCCGTGGTGCTCATCAGTGATCACTGGGAAACAGAAATCTTCAGAGAGTATTAGCCAGCTTTTGCCATAACACAGGCCGTTTCTTATTCATATATAGGCCATACTTTATCTGACTGGAAGAATGAAAATGGAAGAAAAAAATAGAAGGAGAATCCCTTCCATTTTCAAGATGAGAAACTGGAACATTATAGGAAAATTTATGCAGCCAGAAAATTTATCCCTCTGTGATCTTTTACTGTTTTCTTAAATGAGCAGCTTCTCTCCATCCAGCTATAGTGATTCCCTTTTCATTCCTATGCAAAGGATCAGTTTAGACTGATTCAAGTACTTTTACAGGCAGCCACCAAATGAATACATTGCATTTCACTGAGTCTGCAAATGCTGGTTAGGTCACAAGTTGCTCAGACATAAAAGGTTCTATCGTAAATGCTGGTCATTTTCACTTCTCCCGTCCTCCTTCTCACATGCAAGAGGAGTGAGATTCATCCATTGACATTTATTTGTGAAATAGTCTTGTCTCTTCATACATCATATACCAAATTAACTGTGTTATCTCAGCTGTGTGAATTTTCACAACCCATTTAGTTATACTGTTTAAAATTATGTATACTTACACTGCTATGAAGGTGTTTTACACTGCCTCTGGTTTTCCTTCTGCTAAGGAAAAATAAGCTATTCTTCCATAGCTCCTAAATTGGAGATGTACAGCTTTAACTGTACTGATGTAGTTAGGTCAGCACAACTCTCCATTGTAAACAAGGTCTATATTGCACAGCTAAGGCTAGGCTACTCGGGTTTGCAAAAGGTCTGCCTACAGAATATGCACAACCAGTGTAACTAGTTGTGTTTTAATAAATACTAATAACACGTGTCTAATTACGACAGTTCATCTCGACATTTCCTGCCTGCCTCTCACAGAATGACTAAGCGCTTCTCTATCACCACCGAGCCAATTGCTGGCTACAGACTATTATTAGGGGCAGTTCTGTATAATTTTCACAATTACAGGATATGTCATTTCATACTTGTGGACGGCCAACAAGAGAGCACTGTCCATCTAGAAGAAAAATACTGCCTGCAATCGCTTTCAAGGGCTGAGAGAGGCAAATGTTTACTCACAGGCACAGCTTTTCTGACCGTGAATAGTCCCCGTGCTTTCAAAGGGATTAAGCCTGGTAGTAAGTATTTGCAGAATCAGTGCCTTGATCAGCATGCTTAAATGGTTAATTTTGCTCTTTGCAAACGTGTTTGAAGGATGCTAAAGTAGTCTCATGATTGTACCCATGCCGGATAGATCGTGTTTTGGAGTTGCATTTCAATTTTTAAAAAGCTTTGGCAAGAAAACCCCCTCTGTTACATTTACTCCAAAGTGTGTTTTGTGATGAATGTAGTGGTCAGAATGTCACACGGACAAATACGTCAGTAGAAACGTGCAAGTAATCAAATTACAAAGTTACAAAATATCATTAATTAGTGGGATCTAGAAACTGTGGGTTAGATTTATTGCTGGAATGAACAGACACCATTCATGGATATTGTACGGTAATTGAAAAAAAATAGTAGAATATATGGATTTTATGGAAAGAAAATTTACCTTTTTTTTTTTTTTTTTTGCCTTCTTTTCCATGTCCTCTTAACATGCAGCCAGCTCCTGCTGTGGTTTTGCCCTCTGGCCTTGCTGTCATCTTTTCCTGTCTACACCCTTTCCATAACTCTGTGCAGCACTAGATCCAAGAAATCAGTTTTGCCTGCTACTACAAAATCTGTGGTGTTTTTGAGTGTTCCTCTCAGCCAAAAATCAATTCCATGACTTTGTTCTTCTTGTTTCCCCCTACGATTAATCCTTCATAGATCACTAAGGATTTTAGCCACAGAGGAGCTCACTCTCTCTTGTAAGAGGAAATGCCCTTGAAGGTGCCTTGAGCCCTTTCCAAGGAGCTCTGGGAAGATAAATAGCATGTCTGTGCTGTCCGCATTGATCAGCTGCAAACTTTGCACCTACTTCTTATCTTCACTTGACCACAAAGCCTGCCTGTCACTGTGCACATGCAAATGCAGCCTCGATAGCTGGCTCTGTAAATGAGAAATTTAGATGTAGGTGATAGCTGCACCCACACCTCAGCTCCACCTCTTTGCAACCGTGGTTGATGCCTCTCCACACCAAAAAGTTGTTGAGACCCCCACACTGAAGATGTACTTGGTGTTCAGCACCTGGATTATGAACACGGTTCTGTATTTTGGCAGTGTGATTAAAACCAGTCACGTCATAAGGAGCTAGATTTGTAGAAACTTTTGCAAAGAAGGTGAAGTTATCTTACAACAGCTGTGCATTGCGTGAACATAATGATGTCTTTGTTCTATGAACTGTAATAACTAAAATCCAATCCATGGTAGAATCAATACATGTTGCCATTATTTTCATTAATGTATGCGCATAAATAAGAGTATAGGGAGAAGCTGCAAGTATATGTGATGAGGTTAATGAAGCCTTTGATAATACTTCACTTGGTATTTTCATAGCTGAGGTACATTTAGGTACTGATAAACATCATTTAATGTTAATAAATTAAAATTAATAATCCAAAAATGGAAACTGCTTACCAAAAGCAGTTCAGTATAAAAATATTTTAAGATTATAGAAGGGGAAAAGAGCACATATAATTAAGCAATGTCATACTGCTGCACAAAAATAAACATCCTATGAGGATATCATAGGAGAAATGTTGTATGTAAATAAAACCAAACAATCCTTCCACACTATTTAGCTTTCTGAATGTCTAAACTTAAAAATTGCTCATGTTCTTTTTTTTGGAAGATCAATCAGAGCATGAGTCCAAGGACAAGCAATAAAATTGATTGATTCCCTTCCTTGACAGTTCAGGACCAGAACCACTAAGAGAGGCTGCAGAGAAGCTCACTGTGCACATTTTTGATCCACATCATGTACATAAGCATGGCATGTTCATTAACTAGGGGAGTAGGATATTATTGACTTGAATGCCACTGAAAGCATTTGCACTCACTAAAAAACATAATGATCTCCCTTTTAACAAAGGAGCACATGACTTGCATAAGCTGGGGCTGAAAATTTAGAATCATAAGATCCTAGAATATTCTGAATTAAAAGGGTCCCACACAAGGATCATCCAGTCCAACTCCTGGCCCTTCCCAGCACTATCCCCAAGAATTACATTATGTGCCTGAGAGTGTTGTCCAGAAGGTTCTTGAACTGTCGGGTTTGGTGCTGTGACCTCTTCCCTGGGGAGCCTGTTCCAGTGACAAACCTTTTTCTAGCACCGAACCTAAACCTCCCCTGACACAACTTCAGGCCATTTCCTGGGGTTCTGTCCCTGGTCACCACGGAGATCAGCACCTGCCCCTTCCCCTCAAGAGGAAGTTATAACTGCACTGAGGTCTCCCCTCAGTCTCCTCTGGGCTGAACAGACCAAGTGACCGCAGCCGCTCTCACACGGCTTCCCCTCAATGCCCTGCACCCTTTTTGTTGCCCTCCTTTGGACACTCTCCAATAGTTTAACGTCTTCCTTTTATTGTGGCACCCCAAACTGCCCCCAGGGCTCGAGGTGAGGCCACCCCAGGTCACAGCAGAGCAGGACAATCCCCTCCCTTGCCCGGCTGGCGATGCTGTGCCTGATGCCCCCAGAACAGGGTTGGCCCTCCTGGCTGCCAGGGCACTGCTGACTCCTGTTCACCTTTCCATTGACCAGGACACCCAGGTCCTTTCCCATGGCACTGTGTTCCAGCCTCTCATTCTCCAGTCTGTCTGTACATCCAGAGTTGCCCCATCCCAGCTGCAGAGTCTGGCTCTCCCATATTCCCTTCATATGGTTGGTGATTGCCCTGTCCTCTCATTTGTTGAGGTCTCTCTGCAGGGCCTCTCTGGCTTTAACAAAGTCAACAGCTCTTCCTAATTTAGTGTCATCTGCAAACTTACTTAGTATACCAGGGGTATGTAAGGGTCTGCATAGCAAAAACAACTTAAAAAGAGATTATTTGGGGCAATATTGAAATAGTAAGGCATGTCCCTCCTGACCAAGACTGTCACAAGCAGCAGCATACAATAGAAGACTAGACTAGGAGCCAACAGCCTGAGTTCAAATCCTTCTGCTCTTGATCTGCTCAGCAGTTGTGAAGAGGTCAGTGTCTCTCTCTGTTTCCCTTCCCACTGAAGTTCCTGGTTTCTCCTTTCTGTGTTTTGACCTTTTTGCCACCTTTGACTTTTATATCTTTGGAGCCAGACCATCTTTCCCAGTGTCTCCATAAAGTTTAGTACATTGTGTCTCCGGATCTTTGTGCGAGACTTCAGACACTACTGCAATTGTAATTTGGCAGGGAGGAAATTAATTTCTTTCTTAGGCAGGGAAATTATCCCAAATATATGTTAACATCTGAGACTTGAGTTTCAGCAAAGGGCTGTTTGCTTCTGTGGCGTCTACTTCAGCATGCCATTGACTTCACAGGAGGTTTGCTGGGGACTGAAGCTCTACATATGCTGCAGACAGCTTTCCTTTGGCTGCAGACTGCAGAAAGCTAGACTGGCGTTAACAGCTGCCTGAAGCACAGGTTACAGTAAAGTATATCATGTTCATATCATCATTACATACCTTGGATTCCACTGTAAGCCTGAAGTCTGGGGGTGAAGAGAGCTCTTTGGACCAAAAATACATTAGCTTGGTGTAATGAACTATGCGGATCTGTCCTTCAGCTAAGGGAAAAGAAGAAAGTACTTTTATTCCACAGTTGTATTCTTGAGACTGCTGAAGTGCAAATCAAGACAGGATCTTTTACCCTTGTCACAGAAAAATTGGAGACATTTCTGTCTGTAACAGATACTGCTTATATTCTCCATACATTTATATATCTGAGGCAAGTTTAAGTGTAAATCTTCATTCACAATCAAACTTAGATAATAATTCATGAGTGTGCTTACAGCTATTTCTGCAATAAACTAATTCTTTATTATTCATTATGCATTTTGTATAATGTTGACAATTTTCTTTAAGGGAATAGAAGAAAAATTACAGAAGCAATTCAGAGATAATTATCAGAAACCTGGGAAAAAGAATTTTGGCTTTTATGATACTTGGGGACTGTGGAGAAGAAATGGACGAAAGGCACACGGAATCAGGGATGAGGAAAAAAAAGACATGATGCTTTTATGAGGGGAGGACTTTGCCGCAAAAGAAATGTTTCACCTTTCCTAATGCTGAATCTTTCATATGGTCAAAATGAGCATAAGGGAAAAAATAAAGCCAGGAGCAGAAATCTGTCTGACTGAGAATGGATCCAAGAGATTCTTTTTTGTTGTTGTTGTTGAAGTTCAATACATAGTTGGAAGATAAATATTTTTTTAAAAAATGCATATTTTAAAGTTATTGTATCTACAACTACCAGAAGCAAGTTCAGCATAAACAGAAATGCTTCACTGCTTTCCTTAATAAGGGGGAAAAGGACATAATATGATGTCTCTGATTGAAAACGTTCTCTTTTCTCTCTTGTTTGCTGTCAAAGTCTAACAAATTTATTTGCATTCACTTTTTTCAAAATTTCTGATCATTTTGTTATTTACAGCCGAACCTCTGTGCCTTGAAACACAGCACTGTCAGCTCATCCAAACAAAGTCTTAGCTGCACCATTTACTGTACTAAAATTGAGATTAAATAAACACATTCTGAAAATAGGGCATTAAGGTGTTTGTTTGTACTTGGAAATCATCGTTGTTTTTTATCTTCCCAGAAAAATTGCCCTGCAAAGCTATTTCCGCCCCTTGATTCAGCATGCTGCTTCGGCATCGTTCCCAATCCCTGTTAATCCTGGGCATAAAAACCACCCGAGGCTACTGCGTGCTGCTGCAGAGCACTGCACTGTGGGTCAAAGGGACAGCCCTTCTCACCTTTCTTTACTGCCCTCTATCAAACAAATACCTCTGAGATGTTGAAAACATTTGGAGTTAATAGAAGAGACCCTACCCCCACGTGCAGTGTTTCCAGCAAGCAGCACGGGGCTGTGCAGGTTTCACCTGTGTATTAGCTCATCCGTGGGCAGTTCCAGCAAGGCTCAGAACATGAGGCCCCTCTAGCAGGGCTTGCAAAAGCTAATCCGCAAAATGTTTCTGCTAATTGAGTCATGTGCTTGAACATGTGGAAATTAGAAAGTAGCTCAACCTTTTTATCTAATTGCTAAATTGAGCTTTGTGTACTTCAGCTGAAAGTAGCGGAGGGGACCTTCCTACTGCACCACGTAGTTGTTGGACTGTGTGTGGGCTGAATGGGCAATTTAAAACAGGTATTTATCTAGTGCATTTCTCTGATAGAGTCTATTGAGTGTATTTCTTTTCTTTAATTCCCATACTGTATGTCTCTTGTACATCTATCTATCTATCTATCTATCTATCTATATATATATATTTGTGGATGTTTCAATGATGTTTCAGTATGAGCATCTTGACGGTATTTTCATACAAGTGCAGGAGTACGCATATTGACAGAATGGAATGTTGCGAAGAAAGGAAATATTAATAGATTTTTTTCTGTAAATATGAGTAATTTACAGAAAGATCCTCTGTAAATGTTATCAGTTTGTTCTACTCTAACTATTACTATCAAATTAAGCAGGAACATTGCAGTAGCGCCTGAGGGCACTAGTCATAAATCAAGTCTGTGCTGCAAGAGTATCTGTGGCTCTGGAAAAATGTGTTCTGCTGGGGAACGGGGGAGGCCGCCAGAGATAGCTCCTTGCTCTTTCTGCTTGATTAGATGTCCAGCCCCTAACGAGTACAGCTGACCTTGTCATATGCAACATGCCAAGGCCAAACATGGCTGAGCATGGAGAGTTGTTCTTAACTCATGAAGTATGGCCCTAGTCCTGCAAGGACTGCAAGCGCAAGCCTTCTGAGCTGTACAAGAGTATATGAGTAATGCCCAAGTCATCTAACAGTAGACACAGAGCTGCATTAAGCGTTTAGGTGCCCACATGCAACTTTTTTATCTGTTGACAAGTCTCTAAAATTTGAGCAGGAATTAAGGCATTAAATGTGGAAACACTTTTATAAGCAAAAAAACAGGAAAGCATTGACATAGTCTGAAACAGAGCTATCCAGAGTCCTGCCAAGGCACCTGGTAGGGCTCAGGCTGGAAGATCAGCCCAAGCTCAGTGAAGTCCCACGCACTTTCCCAGTGAGTTATCACTGTGCTGCAGCATTACAACTGCAGACAAAAAAAAATACCACCCTGCAGCAAGCATGAGATGAGTGAAGCAACACAGTTATTAATGCAATCTTGGAAGTGCCAGCAGTACCTGAAGTTTTCCTTTTGGTTTCTCTGTGCAGAATCCAGGTCTGAGAGATCCTGACATTTAATTCTGAAACTCCCCCTGTGGTATTCATGCACTTCCCTAAACTGGATATTGCACAAATTGAAATGAGCATCTGTGCTTCACTGATCATTCTGTGGTAAAATGTGTCTGATAAAAAAGTTTACTTCCTTTTTCCCCCTCAATTCCTTCTGTTTTTACCAGATTTTGCGTAAATAAAATCCCAAACACCGTATTCCCTTGAAAATATTTTCCCCCCAATCAGACCTTAAATTTCTACTCATGGCCTCTGATTCCTCTACAAATGTTCTGTAAATAATTAAATATGTAAAGTGTTGAAGCTGATAAAGTCCGACTACAGAACACCGTCAGTTTTCACTGCTGTTTTTGCAGCATGAGCCTGCGTCCTTTCCGTGTTTACGAAAACACACTTTATCCCGTTTTATTATGGCTAAACTCCTGCAGATTGTCCGCTTCAGGGAAATATTGCCCCGTGACCTGGCAGGAGTCCCTGGTGGCGATAACCCCATCCCTGCCAGGGGCCCCAGCTAATCGCGCCTCCCCACCCTGCTGGCCCCCCCTGCCCAACGCCCTGCACAACCACGACATCTGTATTTGCTATTTAACAGAGTTATTCTCAACAGCAACTTGTTTCCAATATCTCCTTACAGTGCTGCCGGAGTATGAAGCCTGTCACAGCTTTCCGTGGTTACTTCGTATTAGCGCAGAGCTGTTCCTGTAAATTCACAGCCTGAAAATACTCGGTTACAAACTCCCATCCGTGCAGAGCTATGACCGGATTTGCAAAAAAGTGTGGAAAAAAAGAGATGAAAATTTTCAAGATTTCTTTGCTGCTGCTGAAAATGAATCATCTATACATGAAAATTATGAAAACTCAAAAAATGGCACATTAACATACATCTAAAGAAGAACTGCATAACAATTATATAAATACTAAGTCTCTACCAAGATCTAAAACATAATTACAGGCTCAATTTTCTGAGTGATGAAAGAGACAATTTTCCAGAAATTTGGTTCTGTCTATGCTTCAAAGATACTGAATAAAACCTTTCTTTTTTTTTTTTTTTTAGTCCTGCTACATTGCTTCTACGAATCAAGAAAATTCCATTTTTTTTTTTTTCATAATGTCTTTAGTGATACAGTTGCTACTTGGAGAATTATGGCAATGACAAGATATTTCAACCTTGATGAGTAGGTAAAATTAAAATATGGATATGGTACAATAATTCAGGTAATTGCAAGTATAATGAGAAATTTTCTCATGATTTAAAAAATAATTTAACTCTTTTTTGGTTTAAGTTGTGTCTTTATGGTGAAGGCCTACTAAAATATTTTGCTACCACTGCCTTGAGCCTTGTAACTTTGAGCCCAGTATAAGGGAATTTATTTTGAAAGTAAACCTGAAGACAATCACTTAATTTAAAATGTTTTCTTGAAGGCTTTATATACAACTTTTAAGTGTTAGTTTCCTCCCTCAAGAGCAAGTGAGGGAGACAGAACAGGATTTCAATCTTCAAATAAATGTAATCAGTTCTCAGTACTTGTCACTAAACTTAGATTTTTCTGTGGATTTTCAGCCTTTTGGGGGCCCATTCTAGCTGTCCCTTTCTCATGTGAACTAGTAGTGTGGTTATCACTAGAATTTTAATTTGATTATTGTATTTTATGCTGCATTTTGGTTCCTTTTGTGATAGATACAGCACAAAATGTGTCAGTCAAGGTTTTGCATGAAGCAGCAATCAGCCACTCTCAGGTTGGCATTAAATGGCTGTGTGGGCTGGATTCCTGAAACACCTGAGAAGTGTGCTGATGTTTAAAAAGTATTTATGTATAGACCTGCTGAGCATGAAGAGGCTCATATGAACTAAAGGACTGAGTGGCATTTCTGAAGTAGTATGGATGCTGCCAGGCCTGAGGATGTAGTGTGACAACAGGCAAAGGTACCCAAATTAGAGGCAAATAAGGTCACAACTAGAAAACAAGGCAATGCTGCAAGTGAATTAACCCGCCATCCTCACCGGGCTAATTGGCCCTGCTGAGAGTGAGTGTGCTCATTAGCCTGGGAGCAGCAGCACCCTCGTACCCCCTGCAAACCCAAGGTGCTGTTTCTGACAGGCAGATCTCTGCCATGCCCAGATGTACACAGCAGTTTGCACAGAGGCTCCTGGTGCAGCACGGCATGCCTGCAGGGGACAGTGCTGCAGGTCCCCGCTGGCTCCGGGTGATGCTGAGGCTGCTCAGTGCCTGCACTGCCTCAGTCAGCAGAGGCAAGCCTTGCTGGCAGGGTGCTCCAGCCCCAGAGGGATTCAAGACCTGCTGCTGGGAGGTCCTGAGCTGATAAACTCCACCACGGCTGCCTGGCTTGGCTCCAGCTCTGACTGCAGGAGATCCAGGCAGGAGCAGGAGAGGTGTGGGGCAAAGTGATGGTGGCATATGTCAGGGAGAGGCTCAGGGCAAGGAGGCAGCAGGAAGGTGCAGGGGAGGGTGTGGAGACAGAGAGGTGGCAGTGATGGAGCCTGAGTTTAAAAAGTAAACTCTTAGAGGTTTTCAGAGTGATGAAACCTGTTAGTGAACCTCCAGGAGTACCTGGTGGTCTCTGCATGGACTATCAGGCTTCATCTTCTCTGTTCATCAAAACCAAGACTGGGTTCTTTTGAAAATCTGCCTATGCTGCACTGGGATGGGGTTTTCTGCTATGCAAAAAAATAGGCTTTGCTAATTCATCTGACCAGATGGAGAAAGTCAGAAGGCAGTGAAAGCTGAGAGATAAAAGGGAAAGGCAAATCTGCTGAGGAATAGGGCTAATCTGACAGTCCACTTTAAGATGGGAGGAAAGGCTGTAATCTTAAAGTTATCTTGGGAGGGTACCCAAAGAAAGTGTCACACAGCTGGGGCTGGTTGTCACCTTGACTAGCAACTATGTTTCCTCATTAGATGCTTTTAAAAATAAATCATTCCTTCTAAACCACATCCTAATACATTAGGAAACGGTGTTGGAAACTTTTCAACATCATTTATCCTATTGTGGAAGCACATAGTAACAATCCAACTACTAATAACACACAAGTTTGGGGCTCCTCCAACTACGGCAACTTTGTACTTCTTAATAGAGAACTTTTGAACACCTTAATATCCTTTTTCTCATGGTATCAGGCTAGAATTTGCATTATTTTTTTATTAACCATGCTCTTCACTCCTTTAAAGTACGTATCTGTTTTCATTTCACTCGGATGGGTCTTGGGTCTCTGGTAGATCGTCTTTTAAATCTGGATTGCATCCATGGCCAGGATGATCCTCTGAAGGCTGAATTCCACAGTTGCCTCTTTGTGCCACACAACCTTTCCCATTATATGGGTTTGCTGATATTTCTTGAAAGTCTGTGATTTCTCTAAAATCATGCTAAACTATTCAAACGCAGTGAATATGCCACTGCTAAAGGTGCAACCTTGAGACACCAAGCAGAATCTTAGTGTAAATGAGATGCTTGTGCCTGAAAATGTCTAGGACAACGTGCTTCCCTGAATTTCACATTTACATTGGATGTGATAAAAGGATTTTCCTTTGCACTTTAGGGGAAATATATTTTGGGCCTTATACTTCTAGATGCAGAAGAAGGTCTTGGTGCAGAAGAGACTGTGGGAAGGATTTTAGAAATGTAAAAATCTGTTCAATAGTATTTCATTTGTCTTTAATATCTGCCTTTTACAACCTGTAAAAATCCTAAATTTTTGTTTTATAAATAAAATTCTTTGTGTAAGAGGTAAAAAACACTGTAGCACATTGCAAGACCATTCTGTCAGTACAGTTGGCTGTATCCAAAGGAGAGAAATTACCACAACAAGTCTTGGGCAGCCTTTACCCCTGCACACTGGAACTCTAAGCCCTGATAAGTTCAGTGGGGTGAGAAATAGGACCTTTGTGCAAAAGATACTGCTTTGGCCAAGCATCTGTGCCACACAGAAAGAGGAACACAGCTGGAAGGTGTGTTTTGGAAAAGATTTGTGCCTGCAGTAAGACATACACTTAGGGCAGTATGTCAGCATGATATTCTGCCTGCTAAAGAAGTTTTTCCTGCCCTTTTGTGAATTTCCATATGAGTGGTACGTGTTTTCTAAGCTGAGTCCTAACAGGACAAAGCAGTCTCTGGGTGAATTTATTTCTATTCTGGTTTTGTAGGGAGCCTTCTGTCTGTTGTTCACCTCTCTCTTGGTTCTCAGTGACTTCTGGAGCTGTGTATCAGATTTAATTGAAATTAGACAGAATTGGGCTTGTTAACTGTAAATTAGATTATTCCAGACTCATCATATTCCTACAGTACCTGGATTTTATGTTATTTAATTTGGCTTGAGATTTCTTCAGTTTCTTGCTTTGTCTTGCACAGATGTGAACATTGCATGCAGGAACAGCAGTGATAGTGACTGTTCTGCAGAAAAGATGCTGGTATGTGCTGGGGAGACAAACAGGGAGATGTTTGAAGAGATGGAGTTGGTATCTGCCCACAGCTAAATCTGCTTAAAACTGAAGTGCTCTTGTGCAGTATAAAGGCAGAGCTTTGAGTCTGGCCTCTGTAGTTCAGGAATTGTCTGGTCAGCAGACATGCAGAAAGAGTCAAATCACAGTGGAAACCTTGATGCTGGTCAGCCATCTATTCTTGTTAGCTTCTTAGAGCACAGGTGCCTTTTTTCAACTTAAAATTATGAGATTAATGTAGATTCTTTGGCTTCATTTTTCAACCAGCAAAAGAGTAATATATTTACCTTGAAAGAAGAAAATATATTGGTTGTGAAAAATACTCACTGAAGAACCTTGGAAAAAGAAAATACTGTTAGTTCCTGTTATTTTATTAAAAGTGGTAAAGCATTACATATGTGCACTTTTGTTTAACTAACATATTAAATAAACTTTCTTGGAAATACGATTAATTGAAAGAGACAGCAGGAATCAGACTTTTAAAAAGGTCTCCTGCAGTGAAGCTACACCACAACTGTTTTCCCAAAATGGAACCCCAAAATTTTAATCTGAAAGGAATCAAATCTTAGATATCTCAAAGATAGTTTGCTTTCATAGCCTTGCAAAACTTTGTCAGGGAGGAAGATGAAAGTATGCACTCCTCACGGTAAGGCAGATTATACTGTGAAAGCAAATGTGTTAGTGAGTACCAGGGAACTCACATGAGGGAGGAGAGAGCTCCAGGAAATGTTTCAATCACTGCCTGCACCTTATTACACACATAATAACCCAGCCAAGCACACAAAGCCCTCTGAAATCAACCTTCCCATGATCTGTCATTTAAAAATCCTTCATTTGTCAGACATGCCTCAATCCCTGCTCATAGGCCACTGAAGCTGAAGCATCCTCTGGAGCACAGATGTGTTATTCTGTTGCATTCTGCAGGTACACATCGAGTACCTGCTCTGAGAGCAGTGGGGAGTGATGCCAGGCTGCCCGGGGACCAGCAGCCTGCTGTGCAAACACAGCATGTCTCCTGCATTTTCAGCTCTGTCTCCACCTTCCTCGCCATATTTTTCCATGGGGTTTCAGCACTACCACAGTCAGTTAAGCCCAAATATTTTCTAGCTACCTAAGAATTATTTTAGATCTCCAGGTGACACTGGAAGCAATTTGATGAGTTTCCTTTCACAGCGGCTGGACAGCAGTTTGCTGTTGAGAAAGAAAATGCCAGGAAATTACTCCTCTTTTTAATCTTCTGTGCATCTTTGAGAATTGAAGCTTTCTGTCCTCCACTGAAGACATTCTTCCCAGGTCCCAATCTCCCTCTTCCCTCCAGAGCAGAAGCCGTCACTGTACTCACTGGGAGCTTTGTGATAAAACCCCCATGGGGTTCTGTCTCTGGCCCCAGACACGGGCATGCAGGGGACATGACACACTTCCAGCACTTCTCAGACAATGTTAAAATGTGGTGACAGGGATCATAGTGAATTAACTTCAGCCTGTGAGCAGTCTATAATTTGGGTGCAGTTACCTGGCCAAGGACCACAGGCACCTTGAGTCCTGGATTGTAATATTGTGCAAGTTCATCCCTTCACCTCCACTCCTCTACTCCTGTGTGCATGTGTGTTTGTGTTTCGGGGCAGAGGCATGGCAATGTGGAAAACCCGACAATCTGTAGAAGGGAGAAGGGGTGGTCAAATGAATTCCTGGGTTGGAGGGGAAAGCCAGAAGAGCACCAGCTGATTCACACACAAATCAGCAGAGTCCACTATCACCCAGCCAGATTACTGAATTATCCATCCTGAACATGGGCAGTTTCCAAATTCTACATTACAGATTCAGCTTATCTAATTAAACGTGTTTCAGAGGCTTGCCTCTGAGCATCCCTTTATTTTGCAAAAAATGTGGGAAAAAGAGGCAGCTACCATGTACACCACAAATCCTGATTCTGCTGTACTTGGGAAGGCTGTATAACCACCGGCTGATAATTAGTTAATAGATACCTCTATTAACTAGAAAACCCAAGAATATATTCAAGGCAAGGTATTTGTCATCTCTGTCTGAGTCTTGGCTGCAGATGTAATGTAAGATTGCAGTTATTTCTGGTTGCTCCTTTCAGGGAACAGCTCCCCGTCCTCTAAAGCCAGGCAGCAGCCACCTAAGGCAGGGTGTTCCTGGAAATTGCCTTAGCTCCTTTCTCATACACCCACCCCTCAACAGAAGCTATTATCTGAATATCTTGAGTCAAAAGGCTTTGAGAGCAGGTCACAACTGCTGTACATATTCTATAGGGGTCTCACAGCTCAAGTAGGTGCTCTCACCTGCCTTGGGCTATGCTTAGAAGCATGTTAGAGTGGGAGACTGAGAGTCCTTTTCCCAAGGTAGGGAAGGCTTGAGCGGACCTCTGTCCTGCATTAGCCAGCTGCGTCTGCATGCTGTATAATCGCTTCCTCCTTGCAGAATCTTCGGCAAAGCCCATGGATGTCTCTTGAACCTATCCTCTGCCTCCACCAGCAGCAGCTTGTACAAAAACCCTCTTTTGCACTTCTGCATCACCCCTATACACAGAAATTGGGGCGGTACAGTGTATTCTGAGGAGAGAAATATTTTATAGTTGTGTCCTCCCAGGAGAAAAAACATGTTCTTTAAATATAAAAGCAGATTTATTACATGAGAAAAAATGCAGGGTGCATTTTGTTACTATGTTTTTATTGCTTTCTGATCCAGAGGGAAAATACTTTTTTACAGCAGCAGTTGCCAAGTCAACTGCTGTGTCCCAGCCATCCCCAAGGAGGGGGCAGCATGTCACCTGGTTGTGGGCACAGAGGCTGAGGGGAAGGAGAGCTTTTTTTAATCACGTATCACCAGTTTTAATACAGCCCAGGTTTTCAGCGGTTATTTACAGGCTGGTTTAAGACCTGTTGCTCTGGATTTACTCCAGTTTTTAGTAGGCAAGTCACATGCTTCACTATTTTTGTGTTGTCAACCACAAGGTCTGAAAAGGCATTGAAGGTGGACTCCCAAATCACCACAGTCCAGTCTGCGCCTACAAGTGATGGGAAAATGCTGGTCACCCCTTCCTCACTGCCATGGAAAGAAATCCTGGTCATTTGGTCATTGTATCTTCCCAGACTTCAGGATGTATTCACCGGGATTTCTGGTACAACCTCAGACAGGTGATGTGTCTAAGGACATTTTAAAGCCCATGCCACAGTGGAAAATCTTGGCTGGTCTACCTATAGTGATTAATCTTTTAGCTGCAATTTGTAGCAGCAGGTACAGGCATTTGCTCCAGCTTTACTGTTTGCCTTCTTATTTATGACCTTGTCCTCATGCTCAGCACTGGAAATTCTGTCTCTGACTCTTCCATATATCATCCTGAAACAAGTCCTTTAAAAATGTCTGTTCTACTTTCTGTTACCGCAGCCTGGCTCTGCAAGAATAAACCTCTTCCATTCCTAGATGACTGCAGAGCATAGGTCCAGGGCTCTGCTGGGAGCTCCCTGAGCATCCAGCTTTAAGAGTTTGTCGCCTTAGTATCCTTTCTTTATTATTTCTTAGCACAAGCTCTGTAGGTGCACCATCACTGCTTCAGCACCATTTCTGCACTCACATCTGTAGGCAGTAGTGCACCTTGGCCCATGGAATCAGACACTTCCGTCCTTTTCCTCTGAGCTGGGCACATGGAGTGACAAGGACAGGTATGTCCTGCTGAGCATTCAGCAGCCACCATAGTGCTTGTGTTCGATGAGGTACCTGCAGCAGCAGCAGCAGCAACAATGATACTGTGTTTTTAAGGTGTCCATTCCTTGTGTGGATGAACTGAGGACAGAAACACAGGGTGATCAGTGTCACTTGTGGCTCTGACTAGGATACCACTGTGGTGCTACCAGTAAGCCACTCCCCCACTATCCTGAGGCTTCAGTTTACTAAGCTTCAGGATTATCTTACATAGCATTTATAAGCATGAGTTTATAATTCTTTCCCCACTTATATTGAAAAAAATCCCACACTGTTTTCTTAAACTCAGAAACTAATAAAAGCACTAAGACTAAGTTGGGTCTCCACGATTTCTCTGGAAATCTCCTCTGCATTAATCAGGAGAATAAGCTGAGAATTAGTTTTTATCCAACTTTTTTTAGCACTAGAGTTTGCTCAGTATATATTGCTCTGTAGTGAATATGCTTGCTTATTATCAGATATTTCCTTTCCCCTACGTACTATAGAAAGCAATACTATGAGCAGTAAAAGAGCAGCTCAATCTAGTCCTATCTGATACTAGAGAAAAAACATTATCCTTGCCCCTGGAGTACAGGCTTTATGCTGGGGCTGGGATAAGTGGGCTTGAGAGAGCCCTATGTGAGGAGAAGAAAGGTACAGACAATAGCTCTTGGGCCATATCAGTATCAGAACTGCTAGTACCCTAGTTTGTTTAATTCTCTAGTCTTTTCTTTTTTGTGTTTGTTTTGGTTTTAACATCACACAGATCACACAGGGGGATGGCAGATGATGGGCTCCATTTGGAGCTATATCAGCTATAATCAGCTATTGCTCAAAGTTGGCATGATTACAGTGTTCCAGTAGGTACCTGTTTGGGGGGAAAAAAGTGTGTGCAAATGCATGTACCACAAACACATGAGTGGAGAGTCTGGTAATTAGGGCAGGAAGGGAAGGAGTTCATGGATGGTTGGACTTTCTGGCTGTAACAGCTACCTCAAGTCCTATTTTCTCATTAATTGACAACAGGGAAGAGAGCTTGAGGAAAAAGTTGAAGTATTCCATCAGGGCACAGCATTCAAAGAAGTCCTGTGGTCCATAGTTCTGGGGGCAGCTTCTGGTTTGGGCTGGGAAAGAAGCAGTGGGATGGCTGAGCAGAGAACATGGCTGCTGACCAGGGAAGAGACTCCTGCCCTTTCTGATTAATTTTAACATTCTGCTCCGAATATTAGAAAGTACATTTGCAACAGATGTTTCATGGGGAGAAACCTCTTTAATCCCTTCCTTCAGGCTAAATAGCTTTACAAAATCCTCCCCAGGGCTTTGATAACCTGGTAAAAATAACAGCTGAGCTACAGATGATCACTAATCTTGCTGTATGCATTCGATCACAAAATGGGCGGCCAGTAATATGTCACATGGAAGGGCTTTTTTGCTTAGATATGAGTTGCACTTCTAAAATCTCCTGATACAAATTAAGAAATTATATGATTGACTATGTGCTTCGGTCATTAAACATCAACCCCTTTCAACAACAGCAAGATGAATATAGAATCTACTGGGATAAATAATAGGAGGGAGGACAGAAGAATGAGTCAATTTGATTTAAGCATCAAAGTATTACTCCATAAGAATAGAAACAAATTTACTTCCACATCCCAAATTATAGATTCATACTGGCGTCTATTTTGAATGAATGCCTCAATCACTGGAAGAAACAAAGTTGGAGTTAGACCAACACTGAGGAGTTTGGAAAACCCCAACTCTGAAAACTGTTAGAAGACTTGTAAGCAACTAGAGACATAATGAGAGATATTGTTAACACTTTTTACTTATCTTGCCATACTGCCTCGAGGCCTAGGTCAGGAATGTGAAACTCCTTTGAGCTGGGCATCGAGCGTAAATTAGAGCAGATCTCTTTAAATTAATATAAAATACTATGTTTAGAAACTGTTACATATTAAGAAATATAGTTTCTTCGTGCGTCCATCTATGTCTGTGCCAGTCAGAACTAGTAACTGCTTAAGCAGGGATTTTTTAGCTGGAAAATCAGCAGCAGAACAGGATCTGCCAAAAGCCAGGTACAGATTAAACCACCGGCTTTAGGCTCTGCAGCTTCTGGAGTCACACAGCTACATCAGCATCTAAATTGTTTCTAAACTTAGATTATTTTTAAAAAGGAAGTTCGGCTTTGCCTTTTATTTCATTGAGCTTTGGTGTTCTATGTAGGTCAGTGGCCATCCTGTTGGAGCAAATAGTCCTTGATCTTGCAGAAGCCAGTCTGGGAACAAAACGAAGGCTCAGTACTTGGTTGGAAGGATCATATTAAGTGGAGCCCAAATCTATTGGCATAGCTGTTAATTATAATTTTAATTCCTGGATTTTTAGAAGGTCAAGGCCTGTGATGTGTCTGCTAATATTGCCTGCCTTTTGCAGAATCTTCACTTATCTCCAGGCCTCAAATTACTCCATATGTCCCAAAATGTCTGCTTTCAAGATTTCCCAGGCTGGACTGGGGAGACAGAGTCTGCTCCTGCCCAGTGCATCAGGCTAGAACTGATTGCAGGACAGCACAGCCCCACTGTCAGTCCTTCAGCTGCTGATTGTTCATAGCATTTCTTCAGCCAGGGCCTATGGAAATTAATACATCTGGTTTTATTTGGACAACACTGAAGGGGTTTGGTCCTTCCTGCACAGAAAGTGTAACTTCAGGCTTCATTTAATGCCCTGAAAGGTGATTTGTCCCCCCACCCTCTGCCATCATCCCTTCCGCATGCTCCCTAGAAGAGTACTTTTTAGCTTTCCCACATCATCTTCTGCTGTTTTCCTGGGGGCTGCCGTGATTCCCAGCCCAGCTGAGACTGTCCCAGCCCAGCAGAGGTAGACAAGCACTAGATAACACATGGGAGAGCATGGAGAGTAGAACAGGGGTTCCAACTCTCCTAGGGAAGGGCAGATAATGACAAGGGTGAGGCAGAATCTCTGTGGAAAGAGGGGGCAAAGGGCATGGACAATTCAGCTATTTGAAGTACAAAACCAAAGCTAAAATAATTTTCTAAATGCTGCAACGCTTCTCTGAAATTCAGACACATCAGTGCAAGGTAGGCAGACTCTGCAGATAATCCAAAACTTGCAGCATCCAGTTCTGGGTGCTGCAGACTTAGGCACCATCGTGAGCAAAACAGAACACTAGAAAAGGTCTAAAAAAAAGGGAGATGTGGTCTCTGCATTTTCCCTCAAGGAGATGCAGCAAAAATGTACTTCCTTATCATTCACAATTTCAGCTCTAAATATAGTCATAGAAATCTATTTCCTTCATTTTATGCTGCTTCTCCCACTGTCTCCATCCTTTCTTTTCCTCTGTAAACCCAATCTATTGTTCTTACTTGAGACCCAGAGCTGATGACTTGTTTGCTTTCATTGTCAAGTATTGCTTTCTCTTTCACTACTGGTACCCTTCACTTGTACTTTGAAACAAAGGCACTATGCAAACAGAGAACAAACCATGTCCTAGAGCAAAGCATTTAAGGTTCTTTTGTGTGTTATCATGAATTGTCTTCTATCACCCCATATTGTTGACTAATTGTGAAACTTAGTACTCTCTGCTATCCACTGGATTTGAGGACCCAGCACTGTTTTTCAAATCACATTGAGGGCTTTTCCAAGCAAAAATCTTAATCCCCACAACTTTATGCCAAGGTCCAGGGCTTGATGACCAGATATCAGCATTCCTGTAGACGGGCAGGGGGACGGCCACCACTTCTGGTCCGAGCACAGCTGACTTGATGCTGTTTGGAAAGATCATGTGGTTATAAATTGTGGCACACTTACCAGGCCTGTACTTCTGCTTTTCTTCTTTTGTTCTTTTCTAGATGTGCTTCAGTACTATGTACATTTCCAGAGATAAAAAACACTTTCAAAATTTTTTATTTTTAGATTTATTTTACAGCACTATATAAAGCCTTAGTCCTTAAACAAATTGTAAAATTTTTGATTTAAAAAAATTCTAAAAGAACTTTAAAAAAAGAAATACAACAATAGACTCCACAGGATAGTAAAATATATTAACAATTAGTTTATATTACTTTGAAGACAATTCTTTCCAAGAACAGGTAGATTTAGAGGACAGGCTGAGGTCATACCAGCAGCTACAGTGTGCAGCTGCTAGTGACTGCCATTAAAATCTTTGGTTTAAAGATGAGCTCCTCGAGTTACAGATGGGACAGCACTGCTGGGTTTCAGTCCAGATGGGGCCAGATTACAGCAGGCCCTGGACATATCTCTCACGTCAGCAGCCTTCCAGAGTGTCTGTGATTCTACGGTTCTGTGTCTTGCACTGTTCCATATGAGATGACTCTGCCTGCACTGCTTCTACATTTCCAAGCATTTTGGAAGCATTTCCAAGCCCTGTTAATGTGAAAGCCCAGAGATGCTTTAATCTCTCAGAGGCAAGGTATTAACGTGGCCAAAATTATCCTTTGCAATAGTAAAAACCTATGTAAACCTACCTCCTCTTACTGTCACCCTGTCCAGACTCAGACCTCGTATGGGAGGTGGGTGGTGGGGGTGATTCTTGTCTCCCCTTCCTGTCCAGGGCTGTCTGCCTCGCTCAGTTTTTTCTGAAGCACGAGGTTATCACTACCTGCATGTCACTGTCAGCAGCCATGTTCCTAATACTCAGAGAACTGGTCCAGTACTTCTCTGGATCTCTCTAAAAAGCCTTTCCTCAGCTTTCCTGATTACCTAAAACATTCCTGTGGAGGAGAACTTAATCCAAAAGCATAATTGCAGGAGGAGACAGAGCCAAATGGACCCTGGACTTGCTTGGCACTGCACTTACTATCCCAAAAGAATGATTAAACAGATATTTAGAACTGTTGAACTGTTTCTTGAAGTGGCATCCTTTCATAATTAAAGGTATCAGGAAAATAAAGTTTTTTTTTCCTTCTGCTGTCATTAATGCTGAGCTCTGCAGAGGACAGGCTGCCCATAGAGAGATATTTACCTCATGCTTCTGCAGACAATGCCCCCCAGAAAGAAGGTTAACATTGCTTCACTTTTATTGCTCTAAAACTGAGAGGGCTGCAAAACCCAGCCTAAATCAGAGCTTTGTTTTATCTGAACCCTGCTGTAAACCAGTCCATTAATAAAGTAATTGGGCATAGCCTGAGCAAATTGGAATCAAGCATTGCTTATATTCAGCTCCTAATGTGCTCATTCTCTGAGGGCTGAACGACAGAGCTGCCATGCAGCAGGGCAGGACTCACCAGAAAGAGCTACGTTGTGCAGGCTGGACTGTGAGCCAAAATAGCAGCCGCCTCTGTCGAGAAGAGGACAGTTCATTTGCTTGTGTTTGGGGGACTTTGCAGGACAGAAATGCTTTGGTTTGTTATTTACAGAATAAACCACAGAGTGGCTTTCTGCTGAAAGGCTCCTTCATATTGGGGCTGGAAGAAAAGAGGAAGGAAAAGAAGAAGGGAAGCTTGAAAAGCAGGGAGAAACAAGGATACGGGGGAAGTGTCCTGTCCTGCAGGTCTGCCTCTCCCCACTCCGCTGCCTTGGCTTTATCCTGCCCTTTTTTGTGTCCCCTGCCTGCCCAGCTGGCGGAGCTGGGGCGATGTGCCTGCAGAGTCTGTTAGCAGGGGCAGGATGTCAGCGAGGATCTGCTGCTGCCTCGGGACGTGGGAGAGCCGACAGAATCTCCCTGTCAAAGGACCAGTAGGGCAGCAGCTGGGTTTGCAGGAATTGCACTTATCCCTGCCGAAACCAGGCTAAAAAAACCCTGCTCCTGAGATGACGGCTCGAAACAATACCAGCCTAAGGAGTGTGTGTCTTTCAGCATCCCTGTGAATTTGGAAGGTAAGGTAAGGTGCACATGGCCGGGCACCCAGCTCCATGTTCAGACCAAATAATCAAGCAGCAGCTCCAAGTTAGCTCTGGAAGATGCTTTCCAGCACCCTAAAACTGCAGCCTGGGCAGTTCTCCTTTCTCTGACTTTCTCCTAGCCCCAGTCACAGGATGAGTTCCAGGCTGAGCCTTAGACAAGGCACACGTTTGCCTCCAACTACAGAGCCCTCCGAGACAAGCCCAGCATCATCCTTGCCTTACTTGGGATTTTTCCTTTACTTTAGATCCTTTCCAGCTCTCCTACAGCTGCAACCCTGGGTTTTCTCTTTCTCTTGCCCATTTCATTTGAGAAGTCAGGGATGGGAAGGAAGAAGCTGGTTTTCTCATGGAAAATTAAAGATTAATTTCAGACAGCCTTCTTAGTACCTGCAGAAAGAGCAGCAGAGGGCACTGGGTCTTCGACCTTTTGCCTGCTCTGTAGATTTTACTGCAGTCTTTTAAACATATTAACTTGGCGCTGACAGGTAGGAAATCTCACAGGGACTGTGGAGAGACTGAGGTCAGCACAGGTGAGGAAGTTAATTCAGAAACACAAAATTCACTTTTGTGATGTATTGGTGGCTTCCAGAACATCTCCATCTGAAACTGCTTGGTCAAAGCATCACAGACTTAAATTACAGAGGGAGGTTTGGAAATTAGGAGAAAGAAAGGAGTTATAATCTGTATAGCAAGGAATTTGCAGGCTAAGGGAAATAAATACTTGAACATTAAAATGCTTCCAAAACAAACCCACAATCCTGGGATTTCAAGCCTCCACCAGGTTTAAACCCTTTCAGGCAGCAAGGCTAAAACTGTAGCAGTGGCCTGCAGGTTGCTTCAGTCCCTCTGTTCTTGTGCTTTCATCCTGGAAAGGAAGTTTCTGGCTCTCACAACAGATCTCTGCTTATCTTTCTTATCCATTTCTTTTCAGGAACCTTTTGTTCTTTCTAAAGACAACAGTCAATAGTTACCTAATACTGCAGAGACCTGCTTCTTCTTGTCGTAAAACAAAAGAAAATACCATTGGCAGTTGCATCTAAATAGAAAGTTATAAAGGAGGAAAAGAAAATCAGTACATTTATTTGGATACAATGGAAAGGTTTAAAAGACAAACTCAAATCTATTTATAAAATATTCTGGTGCCTAGTCCTGCAGCATAATATGGTGTGTGCATATATTGATCACCTGCTAGACAATAGCAGAGCTGTGTCCTTAAAAAATGGAATTTTCTCTTCTTTCATATAATGAGCAGCTTCCAGGATGGAGCTGTGACCCAGAGGTTTAGACGCTGGTACAGGAATAAGACAAGATTATTGACTAGGAAGGAAAAAGAAAGGGATTTGTCTGGGGAAAAAAATGGCCTGTAAAAGCTGTACAAAAGCATAGTCAATTAGCTGCTGGAATGACTAATTTCCCGGTGGGTGGATCTCAGCAGACTGCAGAAACCTGTGTTAAGCCCCAAGGCTCTGATCCCAGCACGTGGGAGAGGTGTCTCAGCAAGGGACCCAAAAGCCCGAGCACATCTGCTGGGGAGCTTTATGAGAGAGTCAGCAGGGGATGGTCCAGAGGAGACCAGGTAGGCTCTGAACTTCCCCTGGGCTGCAGCTGTGAGCCCTTTTGAATAAAATAGAGACCTCGATCCTTCCCTCCAGCTACCTGTTTTTTTGTTTGTTTGTTTGTTTTTTGTTTTTTTGGTCTTTTTTTTGTTTGTTTGTTAAAGGAGGCAGAGAAAATTATGGAGATGTTCCCTCTCCTCCTCTGCTGACACCTTTTCAGCCTGTTGCAGAGAACATTGTCCAAGAGAGAGGACCAGAGCAGTGACCATACTTCTGCTATTCAATGCTCTGGGAACTCACCTGGCAAGAAACACCTTTTCAGTTATGCCAGCTCTGTGTCTTGTGTTAAATAGTCACTGACTAAAATACAGAATGTACCCTTACTGTGTCCCTGGGACACAGACACCTGCAGGACTGGCCATATACTCCATCTACCAGGCTGCAGAGATGTGCACACCCTTTTTCTCATGCACCCTTTTCCAGGCCCCCGCAGCCTCACCAGCCTCTGGCACGATGGAGGGAATCAGTGTCAGGTGCCCTGGGCCTCCTGCTGTTTGGTGCACGCAGCTGGCGTGGGTGGGTTTCACTCAAGGAAAGCTTTGAACACAATTTTCCAGCTCTTACAGGAGCGTTTCACAGTGAGCCTGTTACATAAAAGACAGGGAGCATCTCCCCCTCCTCCCCTCCCCGCCTTTTGTAAGGAAACCAGCAGCTAAAATGTATTTTGAGAAGAGCTTGATCTCGACACTCCAGGTCAAGTGTTAAAAGTGCACAGTTGATAGTGTAGGATGCTCAGAGGGCTTGGGGAAAGAAATCTCCCTGTTTTTAGCCCCAAACTGGGTTTACTGGGAAGATAAACAGTGTGCTTGACTGGTTGATTTTTTTTTATTTTTTTTTAAAATGAGCTTCAGTGAACTTGAAGGTAAAATAACATGGAATGTTCCTAGCCAAACCTGCAGCATAAGTGACCATGAGTGACTTAAGGGTTAGGAAACATTTTGCCTGTTTTCTCCTGTATACACACTCAGAAATCAAATTTCAGCATGTAATTTTCAAAACTGAAGAGTTTTGACAGTACCCCACCAGATTTCAAAATAGCAACTACAGATACCGGAGTATCTTGATTTATAGAATTGATCTGATGTTGATATGAATTTATATTTTTTTCTGTATAAGATTAAAAAAATACTTATGGGCTGATTTGCTGCTTAGCTGACTTTCTCACCTCTGCTTTTAAAGCTTGCTTTATTTGGAACTCATCACAGATGATGGTTTCCCATATTGCCATTTGCTGGTAATATATTTTCCCATATCTTTTTTTTTTCCTTTCAGATAGCTAAGTGAAATGTGCACAAACCACAACTGTTAGCTTCTACATTCCAAGCTGTCTTTAATGTCTTTTCCTTTCTCTTACAGCTGCCTATACTGTTTCTTAAACTATCTCATCATACATAATATGTTTAGGCCTAAAGGCTGAGATTAAGTGGCAGGTAGAAAACCAGGCCTTGCATCTCTGTAGCTCGAACCTTGAATTACAAAAGTTTACTGAGGGAAGGAAATACACAGTATATTCTGGGTAAATTGCAGGTTCATAGTGAAAATTAATAATACCAGGAAAGAAAATTAACGGATTGAAAGATACTAAAGTGACTCTGTTCAGATGCTTTTAGGTTAAATAATATATTCTGAAAAGTGACTTTTGTTCTATGGTAAGGTGGGAGCTATATGTTAATTTCTTTTATTCCTGGATCATTTTCTCTCTGAGGTGTCATCAAGTTGAGTTTTCAGTACTACATTGAAATGAATATTCATCACAGAGTTACAGCTTTTGAAAAATCTGTAGGGAAAAAGAAAAAAAAGCCCCAACCCCTTTTCTTCCCCCTCTTCATGCAGCTCTGAACACGTGCTGCTCCCTTGGATTAGCAAAGCAGCCCACAGCATCCATGGGCTTCTGGAATGGGCTTTGAGCTCTCCAGGTGTCCCCTCATGCAGGACCAAGGGGTAAGATGTAAGAAATGTAAGAGTTTGCAGGGCTGGGGTCTGCAGGAGCAAGGAGAACAATGAGGGGTAGCCCTGGTACTCCCTCGGGGAGACAAAGCTGCTGGAGCTCATCACAGTCGGTCAGAACCCTTGGGGAGCTGCAGCACTTACAAAGCAGCTTTGGGCTGCTGTGAGCACGGCTGCTGTGAGCAGTCTCCCAACACTGTAAAAACCTACAGATTATCAGGAAAATGGACAAAATGGCATTAATGGGTGAACAAAATTGTGCGGATATTGAACTGTAGGCAGGAAGTTTAGGGAATTGTTGAAATGTGGGATATGTCACAGCTGTCACTGCTCAGTAGTGTGGTTTTAAAAATCTGATCAATAAAATGGAGTAACAAGGTGAATCCTTGGCTGACAAGACAGGTGGAGCTTTTCACCAGAGTTCTCTTTAAGAGCTATGTTTTAGAAGCAATTTTCTTGCTGTGGAGAGCAACACTGCAATAAAGTGCACAGGGCATTTGCAATTTACAAATAAGGGAAACTCTTTCACAAGGGTGAGCCTGGGCTGGTGCAGCTAAACCCTTCCAAAAGCTCAAGGAATGGAGCCTCTGCCTGGCCCTTGGCTCCTGCTGCTTCCACATCAATCAGTGAAATGCCCTCCACGGGACATACAGTATCTGTCCAGACATAAAATTGCCATGATATTATGAACTCTTCTGATTTATTTTTTCTTTTTCTAATCTTAACACAGATTTTTCACATTCTATCTCAGTAATGATACGTGGACTTCTGGGCTCAATGAGTAATAAAAAGGCTGCATTTAGTGCCACATAGTGGTAAAAAAAAAAAATTCAGTGAGGATGATTATTCTGAAGCAATGCAGAATATTAAATGTTAATGCTAAAGTTGTGAAAGTAAAAATACATTTCAAAAATATTAGGATACACCAATCGATTTGTGATATATATCACCAAGATTTCTTCATCTGAGGATGGTTTATATCACTAGCTGGCGAGATGTGCAATATAGGAAATTTGACTCTGTATTTAGAATCAGTTTACTTTGCAACAAGCAGAACATTTTGCTCATTTATAGCCTTGACAAAACAGTGAGAGATGTGATAGTGGAGTCTGCCGTTGCAAGCGGTGAGCTGCACAGCAGCCACAGGGCAGAGCCATGCTGGATTACAGCTGTAAAGATATCTCAAAAAATAGATGCACTACAGAGCAGTCTCTGAAGAAAACGCTAGTTTGGGATCCCTGGATTGGGAAGAATTTTGCACATGTTGGTGATGAGTAGCTTTCTTGCTCAGATAGTGCAGAAAAATATTACTGTTGTCAATAACACAAACACAGGTAATGGTACCTCTGCAAGTGTAACGGATGTGTTGCAATTCATCCCCAGCCATCCAGCACCAGAGCAAGACAGATGAAACACCGCCTGTAACGGTTAAAACAGGCTGAAATAAACTAACAAGATCAAATTTTGCCAGTGAGTTCCGCAAAAGATGAATACACCTAAACAATACATGTTTGTAGAGGGTTACAAATGGGTCAAACCTGTGGCGTAACTTCAGATTCAGAAAACAGTGAAATTGAACTCTTGTTCCAGGCATGCAGCTCTTTGTGCCAGGCTCCAGCAGGAAGGGGAAAATGTTTTTGCAGTTAAAGGAGAGCTCTACACCTGCTGAGCTCTTGTTCCTGCCTTTGCTGTGTTGCATGATCTTGCAGGGGCTCCAGAGTGTGCAGGGAGTTGTGGCGCCTCTACCTACACAGCCTGTTTGCATGTGCCATAGGACAGGGAAAGGTTTGGCTTTTGGTATAGGATAGGAATAGCACCAAACAGGACTGTTCTGGACATAAAGGAACAAAATCTAATGTTTTTGCAGTTTGCATTGGGATGCTCACCTGCGAAGTGCTTAAAAATACAGATTTGATTCAGTCTTGCTCCAGTTGCAGAGTTCCAGCTGATGTCTGTTGCCTGGTCCTCTGAAAACAAACTCTTCCACTTCTCACACAGACACTGTTCAGCTAAGGAAGCAATAATTTCTGCCATAAGTCTTGCTTCAGGCAAAACTATTATGGTATGCTATTCAAATTTATTTTAAAGTAATACCAATACATTGGTACAAAAGTCTTATGGTGTCATAGGAAGTAAAAACTGTATGATCTGGATGAGATGGTTCACTAGCACACAAAATTGCACAGAATCATCCATGCTGGGGGCAAATAAAAGGTGTTTGCGTTTGTTTTGCTGTTTTAACCAAGAAGGAACCTACAAGACAGCCCTGCAACAGCCATGCATCTGAGGGTACCAAACAGGCTCAAAGGTAGCGGCAGTGAGGCCTGTCCTGTACAGCTGTGGTGGCACATGTGGATTTGGGCCGCATCCCGGAGATGCTGATCTATAGAAACAGCCTCGAGCTGACTCATGGCTCCAGCAGCATTTACTCTTGTGCAGCTTCTGCACTGGGATGAATATCGAGCTTTTGGCTAAGGAAAGAATTTTAAAAAGCAGAAAAAGGGAGAAAATACTCAGCGTGAGTTAGTGTGAGCCATTAAACCCAGGCTGTTCCACAACTGAGAAGAAATTAGCATTCAGGACAGGGAATTAGTCTCAGTAGGGTTTATTTTTACAGTCCAGCATGCTTGCAAACTTCATGGCAGTACATAAAAGGAAGGGATCCATATCAGTAGCATATGGAGCACAAGCAAAGACAACTTCTGTGAGTAGTTTGACAATTATTTGGCTGCATTCTGCTCAAAATATTTGTGACAGCAGCAAGTCAGAGCTGCCACAAAGATGACAAATTCTTTGAAGTCCACTTGGGAATCTCCATTTTCATCCAGGTTCTTGAAGACTTTATCAATAGCATCCTTGTCCTTCCCAGACTGCAAGAGAAAAAGAGTGGGTTGAGGTGAGAGAATGCATGACCCTAACAGACAGCAGCATCTCCACCCACACCTCGAGTAAGGTCCTTGACTGGGCTCTGGGCACTTGCTAAGGTCCCGTGTCTTCCCACCACCCGCACAGCAGCCGTGAGAACCCTTCTCCAAAAGTGTGTGCTCCTGGTTTATTACACCTGAGAGCTGCAGTCATGCCCTGTCACAGACAGGCATGTTTGCTACGGCTAAACCAGTGTTTATCGTGGTTAAAGCTGTGTGACATAAGGCCCTGAGGACACTACCCAGCTGAATTAAATGCCATGAGTTCCCCATACGCTCCCCTGGAAAGGCTCAGCTGGAGCTCAGGCACTTTGTAGTTTTGCAAAAAGATGCTTTCCTGGGGCAAATGCCAAATGTAAGCTCCACTGAGTACCTTCACCCCAGAAAAGATGCAAACAGACTCAAAAGTGCTGCGAGTGCTGCCACCAGCCCAATGGCCCGGCAGAAGCTGCTCACGGGAGCTGGTGGCTGGGAAGGTGCCTCCTGAAGCCTGTGGGAGGCTGAGCTTGAGTTAACACAGCAAATCTTTTTCTAGATTGTCATTATTCTTCTAAGTTGCCATTATTCTGATGGAATGACTGAACACAGCCATCAGTCACAGCCAGCATGGCTTCATGAGGGGGTAGTCCTGCTTATCAAAACTTGACATCCTTCTATGAAAAAGTAATCCACCTAGTTGATCAACAGAAGCCAGTTGATGACATCCCTTTGGATTTCAGTAAAGCTGTCAATACTGTCTCTCACAGGATCCTTATGGACAAAATGTCCAACACACAGCTGGACAAACACATCCTGTGATGGTAGACAAACTGGCTCATGGGTGGACGACAAAGGGTTATAGTGAATGGGGGGACATCAGACTGACTACCAGTCACTCATGGGGTTCCACAGGGCTCCATCCTCATCCCTGTGCTCTTTAATATTTTCGTAAATGGTGTGGATGCAGGACTGGAAGGGACACTGAGCAAGATTGCAGATGAGAAAAAACCGAGAGGGGCTGCTGACTCTGTGGAAGGCAGAGAGGCCCTGCAGAGAGACCTCAACAAATGAGAGGACAGGGCAATCACCAACCATATGAAGGGAATATGGGAAAATGCCAGACTCTGCAGCTGGGATGGGGCAACTCTGGATGTACAGACAGACTGGAGAATGAGAGGCTGGAACACAGTGCCATGGGAAAGGACCTGGGTGTCCTGGTCAATGGAAAGGTGAACAGGAGTCAGCAGTGCCCTGGCAGCCAGGAGGGCCAACCCTGTTCTGGGGGCATCAGGCACAGCATCG
>VZTX01002253.1:0-52069 GCA_013400915.1 Pardalotus punctatus | reverse complement strand
GTTTTTTGTGTTTTTTTTTTTTTTTTTTTTTTGCCAAAATAGATTAAAAGAAGTAGTTATTTTCTAACATAGCTTACAGGAGGTCTGTTTGGCGCTGATCATCTATACGGATTTTAAAAGCCGCAGTTTAAAAATTAAACAGGGGATGGCAGTACAGACCTATCTAAGCTAGATAAGAAACGTGTGGAATTTGTTTAAGATAAAAAAAAATTCTGATATTATGCTAGAAAGAAATTATACAAACTTTTGGAAAATGTCCGCCAATTTTAAATAAGTACCACCTTAATTTAGATGTGAAGGCAATTTTTGATCGTGGTATGATTAATTTAATTTCTCATTCTGCAATTTAATGTATCACTTTATATACCTTGTATGTAATGCATCGCTTTAAATTCACTGCCTTCACAATCACTAAAAATTAAACCAGTTCCCTAGATTTGACTGATGAATGTGTCTGGAAGGTTTTATTAATTTTCACTTTGTAAATTAAAATGTTATAATTTTATAAGTGAATATTTAAAATTATTTAGTGAACTATATGAACTAGTTTTAGCCTCTAAACTATTTCTGAAATGCACAAGTGGGAATTTTTTTTTGGGAACTCTTTATAACTGAGTCCAGTCCTTCAGTCCTGTGGTATTTCTGCCTGATTGATTCAAAAGAGTTGTGAGCTGTGTCAGCTATGATCAAGGCCAAAAGCATACATGAGTAATTAAAAACACTGTTCCCTAGCATCGCTTGCAAATAAAAATGTATGGATATAAATGGCAGGAAAATGCAGGTAGAAATTGAGACTTATGTTCTCAATTCTTTTCTTGCAATTATCAGTCTGGCAGGATGAGAACAAGGAAGACTGTTGGTTTAAATTTATTTAAAGTACTGGCATAAAAGTGATTTTTGGTTTTTTTTAAGTCCTAGAAGAGGTAAAGGAGGAAAGGGAGATGGAGACTGTAACATAAGAGGACAAATAGCTAATTATCTTCCTGGAAAATACCAGTTTTTCCACCAGTTGCAGGAAATAAGTAGAGCCAGTAAGAGCAGCTGTGGGGAACTGGAAAAAGGGGTGTCTGGCCACTAAACACAGTCAGGACAGACCTGTGAGCATCATCCCCTTTGGTAGCTGTCCAGTGCAGAGACTCCCCAGCCTCATTTAGACCAAAGTTCGAGTGTCTGAGGGATTCCCACGCCCTCCTAGAACTGTGGTATCGTTGTTGGTTTTGTTTCTCTTTACGTGGAGGTGCTGTGGGTACCACACAGCTGCACACTCAGGAGCAGTTGTGATGCTCCTGCTGCTGGGTCACAAGCACTGATCTGTCTTGTACAGCTTTCTCAGAAACATTGGAATCTGTCCCCCTGAGCCACCCAGGTCCTTACTCTGAATATTGTGTCTCTTTCATTTGTGAGACATAACTCCAGCAGGTGTGGATTTCATGTGGTGAATTCATAGAGATTGCACGGAAAGATACTGAATTGTATCAAGTGCCCTGGCTGCAGTGCCCTGAAATAGTTGTTAAAAACCTAAACTCTGCTGGATACAAAAACTGAGAGCCACACATGGAGCTTTTGGTCCTAAACTTTTGCCATTAAGAACAATAAATGTACAAATAGGGAAACATTATTCCAGTGTGGAAAGAACAATGTACTCAAGAATATTTTCTGGATTTTTAGTGAAGGGAAGAAAAAAAAAAAATTGAAAATGAAAAACATTTTTCTCCCTGGCAGCTAAAGCTTTTACTAGAACATATTAAGCACTTCGAATACCTGCTTAAATGCTCTTTGTGATTACATATAAATCTGTGTTGTGAAATACATTTCCAGGTCTTTCTTTTGCTATTAAAGACAAATGCCAAACACTTTGCTCTGAGTTCATCTGTTGTTCTGGTTAATGCATCATTTTGATGAGCGTACTGAGTATGTAGTATAAATACCCAGAGAAGTTAAATGTATAAATATTTAGAGAGATTCCCTGTCTGCAATCAAGATTTTCAATTGCTGACAGCACAACTACCTCCACAGCAGTTGTGACATGAAGTAAGCTGATAAATCCAGAGATAAAGAGAAATAGGTGAATTCTGAAGTTGAAACCCAACCTATTTCAAAGCCATCATCTTGGTAACTCAAGTGATGATTTAGCAAACAGGGAATAGCCCTGCATATTAGAATCAGTTTTACATAGTTTGTGCAAAATCTTGTTAAAATTTTATATTTTCCTACAAAACATTGCATATTTTTGGATTTAATTTCCCTAAAAATGTACTAAAAAGTGTTGCTGCAGGCTGCTCTTGCACCTGCTACACAGAAATCGTGCCATGGTGTTCTCTTACCGCAAGGAAGTTTGGGAGCTCCTTTTCCAGGAGGGTCTTCAGCTCTGCTTTGCTGAGGGTTTGCCTGTTGCCATCAGTCCTTGCATACTGGTCAAAGACAGCAATGGTCATTCCCATTGCAGTTTCCAGCTGGGACATGTTGCTGCTGGAGCCTGGCTTTCTCCTGGACAGACACAGCCTCAGGGCTCTCTTGGAGGATGGAGCCTGCTCTGCTTCTGGAGTTCTTTATGCACCTGTCCCCTCCCATCACTGGCTGCACACCCAGGGGCAGTTATCCCTTGGCAAACACCTGTAACTGGAGCACACACCTCCATGCCAATACCTATTCAAAACTCCAGCTTTATCGTCCTGCTGTGACTGGTACAACCTGTTCCTCACACGTAGAAACCAGCCTCTCCTTCAAGGTACACAGCGTGACTAACAAACGAAAATCAGATTTTGTTATGGGCTGTTTGCTCCAGATTTGTTCTTTCAGATATCCCCATGAGAGCAGAGGGTGGTAGCCCAGTTTCAGTGCAGTATCAGCCTGCTCAGGAGGAAGAGGAGCAACTCAACCCTCCCTCACCACCATAGTTGGGAACTGTGAGGGACTGCAGATCTGGACTGCCGTCTCTGCCACACAGAGGCCCCTGCTACAGACCACATGGATCACCAGCACACTCTTGGGATGGGATTGTCTACATCAAAAGTAGAGATCTGCCATGCAGACAGCCAACAGAGTCCTCCTGGGCTTGTACTCTGGCTGTAGTGGCTGTCTCAAACAGGTCTTATGAACCAGCATCTCTCCAGGGCCAGCAAAGGGAGCCTTGCAGAGCTGCTCCACAAAGAACCTGCTCAGGTAGATATCTGAAGCAATAAATCTGATACTTGAGCAAACAGCCAGTATCAAAATCCATCTTCATCTGCAGTAAAATAACTTGCTATTTACCTCACGCAATATCAAATTTTGCAATAAAATTACTTGTACTGAAAACAAAAGTTCTCTCTCAAGTCCTGTGTTCCTCTATGGCCTTTGACGAACTTGGTGGTTTCCTGTAAGCCAAGGTCCCCCGTCATTAGCCACCAGACTGGCTGGACTCACACCTACACAGAGCAGAGCAGAGCAGAGCAGAGCAGAGCAGAGCAGAGCTGTTTGAGGCTCTGTGCTGGGAGCTCGGTGGCACCAACAGTGGGAGCCCAGCTGGTGGAAGCTCATCGGCTACAGCCACACTGAGTTTTGAACAAGTTCTGATTTCTGGCCAAGCACAGGGCAACTTGGTCCCTGTCAAACTCCAGGTGCCTATGCCAGACCTGGAGGAGCTCATTTGAGGTGACTAACATCAAGAGTATGCAGGATGGACTCAATCTGAGCAAATTATTTGGGGGAACCTATCAAAACTAGGGCATCATGCATGAACAATGTTGATGGACCCCAGAGTGCAGTGTTTTCTGTAGAAGACCATGACTGTGGATTCCCAAAATTAAACCTGAGTTTGGATGTCTTTGGACATCATTGAAGTTACTTGCAGATAACTTTCCACTCATGGTGTGCCATAGACAAGTCAGCAAAAATGGGTTTTTAATTAAACACAACTTTAAAAATTAAATTCCTTTCTCCCAAATGCCTGTTCCCCAGGCAAAATCTGTCCTCTAACATCAACAATATCTCAGAGCAAGACTACACATCACATGTATGTGGAAATCTAGAACAGTTCTGAAACAAAACCCCAATGATTTTCCATCTTTCATTTTCCAACAAGTGATTTTGTATTTCCCAAAAAATCACAGCAGCACCTCAGGCTGTATTTTATACTTTATTTCGTACCGTATTTTACACTTATTCAAACCATTCATGAGAATTATTTTTTCCTGTGACTTCAACCTCATGACATAGTTGCAGCTGATTTGCATTACAGGGATAAGGGTTTTAAGTAATGTTGGAAATTTTTACATTAAAGTGCATGCTGAAATCTGTGGGGTTTCTTCAAAAGAAGGAACAAGAATAAAGCAAACAACTGGCCTTTGTCAGCTACGAACATCATCTGGTGTTTGCACACACACACAGTGGCACGCACTGGTGTGTCAAGTGCCAGGAACTTTTCTTTGTCCTTTTCTGACATGTATCTGTAACATGAATATTAAATATGGCCAGCAAAGAAAAATCAATTCCTCCCTCTAAAGGAAAAAATTTTAAAAAATAAAATGTTTACTCCACTCATTCTCATGACTTTGAATCATGAACATCAGTTTTAGCTATATGGAAGGTAAAAAAACTGTTCCCAAAAGGGCAGAGAGGGAGATCAGCTTCAGTCAACAGGATATGTCAGTATGTCCACAACTCGGCCACGTAACCCGGCAAAAGAGGTGTTCTCACACATTTTCCCCTGCAAACATAGGTGACTCACAATTTTCGAGGATATGGCTGCAAAAGTGCTAAAACGCAGAATAAACCACAGGGCTTGAATACTTACTAATTGAAATGTCACCATGGTAGTGCTGCCTGGTTGGATCTTTTTTTTTTTTTTTTGATGTCTATTTTATTTGTATTCATGCATGGGTACACACATCAGTACTGCTCAGAATTCTCAATCACACTTTCTGTACTGTTTAAATATTTTCTTGTGATTTGTTTGTCATTAAAAATAGCAGCTTTGTGCACACAGCACAAACTATTACAGTTGTTTGCAAAACCAAAACAGAGTACAAACAGAAGACCCACATAGGAGCGCAGGCAGCGTTTTAATGCCAACCCATCTGTCCAGCTCCCCAGTGAGAGAAGCTATTTTCTGTGCTTGTTTAAATTTTATATTATAATTGTAATGTACACAATACTCATTAATTTCTTCTTTCAGGTTTCTCTCTTTAAAGAGTGGTATAGGCAACTGTTTGGATGAGCACTTTATACAGAATTAGGTCTTGCTGTTCCTAACTTGATCAAAAAGTTTAAATTATATATGTGATAGAAATGTGGACTGTCACATGCATAATTTTCAAAACCCATTCAGGTGTACCCAAATTTAATGGCATTTGGTCAGATATTAAGGCTTACATGAGATTTGTGTGACACTCTGCTGATATTCTCTTAGAGAATAAATTTTATTCCATGCTCTTTGCAGCAGTGTCTGCTTTGGGAAAGTCTGAATAAACTGATTTAGCAATTCTAATGTAAAGTATCGTTTGTGTCACAGCCAGATGAATAGCTGAAATGGGAGAGCTAAGATGGTAAACTTCTATTAGATCTTTTTCTCCCTTACAGCTTTTCTTATTCCTAAAGGTGCAGGAAGCTACATGAGAAGGACTTTGTGATAATTTCCACAAATCTGTTGTGTGTCTGGATGGAAAAAGCACAGGAGGAAGAAAACATACCATGAAACTATGAACTTGTTATTTTTCTTGTTTCTTGGCAGCAGTATGAAAAGCAATTAATTTTTCTCTTAGCAAGAGGGTAACATCTGCACAATAAACAAACATTTCATTTTCCACATTGAGATAAAATTACCAAACCCCCCAAATTTTCCAGTGTCCTAGACAGTCTGTTGAACTTCAAGTTTCAACACACTTCATTTACTTTGCACTGCTTCTCAAAATTTTCTGTAAGTCTGGTTAACAGTTTTTAAAGGTCACTTCATTTCTGCGATACACGGTGAATTCATTTACGTCTAGTGAACAAATGATGCAATTACTACATTGTTGTTGCAAAACAAAGTGAAAAAGATCAGATTAAACAGGAACTGGTGGGGCACAGGCAGAAGAGGAGTTGGTATGAGCACAGTGTGATGTTCAGTGTCACATTGGATAGATTCTGTTAATTATAGACATATAGGTTTTCAATGTTTTATTTTCATGTACTTCTCAAAATATCCTTAAATGTATTTAAAAATGCAATTAAGAAGATCACATACCGTTTCAGTGAAGTTTAAAGGCAGGTAAAATGGAGAAGACCAGGATCAGCTAACCGGCTGTGTGATTTCCTGAGTTGAGAGCTGGGGTAATAACACTGTCGTCTGGCAAAGCTGTGCCATGGAAACACACTTTCAACACTGCATATTGACTCTAATGAAACACACTTATTAGTACATGAGACATACCCACATTAGACCATAAAATCAATGAATATATTTACAGCCAATAAATTAATATTTACAGGGTAAATACTTCTGTCTAGTTTTCAATCTTTGAATAATTTCATGGATACCATTCTTTTCAGGGTTCTTTTATACCTCAGTCTTAAGATTCTTGATATTAAGTCTTCCAATAATACTTTTTATATTTAGTTGTAATGACAGAAAAGGAGGTCACACCCTGAGGTAACTGAGTGTTGTCCATACATGCTGCAGTTTTTAAATCCGTGATTCCTCAGCCAGTCTCACACCAGCAGCCCGAGTGTCATTTGCTCCACTTTAACACTTATGTAAAATCCCACTCATCTATCAGCCAATCCTGCTGAGCTCTGGTGAGCATAGGAAGAAGTTGGTCTATGGCATGGTCAGAAAGAATAGGGAAAAAAAAGAAGAAAAGAGAAAGGAAAAGAAAAACAAAAAGGATAAAGAAAAGAAAAAGGAAAATAAAAAGAAAAAAAAGGAAAAATCAGAAAGGATCAGAAAGAGCTGTGAGGGAGGATGGTTGTTTTGTAACTCTTACAAGTAACTGAGTAAACCTTTTAAAGGACGTTCCTATTTGTTATAGAGAGGGAAGGATGTGCAAAAATGAATAAGCCAATTCCAAGAAAGCCTTCAAGAGACTTCTGTATGCAGGGAGGAATATTTTGCCCCTGTTAAGCTGTCATGCTTAAGCACAAATTAAGCAATGCTCTTTTTCCTTCTTGTACATAAAAAATTTTCTGAGATGAAGGAATCCCTAAGAGAAAGTTGTCTAATGTTGAGTCCATTGCAGGAAACACATCAAAGAAACCCCTATGCATTCCCCTTTAAAATACCTTTTTTTTCTCATTTTGAAATACTAATTTATGCACACACTGACGATACGGGTAGGACTGACCTACTATCCCAGAACTGTGTGTAAAGTGAGGTGATATCCATACATGTCGCCAGGAAGACTTACAAGGCAAATTGATGGAGTGGAAGTTCCCCAGGCGCACATATTTTACAGAGCTGGCTGCTTTCAGTTTCCTGAAAGCACTCACAGAGAGTAGTGCAACTGATAAAGAGCGGGGCTTTTTCGGCAGCTCTGTCACTGTTAACTGGGCAGGAAACACTGGGCTCAGAAATACTGGAAGCAGGGGTGGGAAAGGGAACCAGAGCCTGCTTTTGTAACAGATCATTTAACTCAGATTTCACTTACCAGAAAAAGAGAAGGTCTTCAATGAATAGGAAAATAAAAAATGTCCTGCACAGAACTCGGAAGAGTCCTTGCCTTGGAGATGGGAATCCAACTATGAGCAGAGTCTCACCTAGAAGAAAGGATGCTTGACTGTGTTGAGGAAATGTGGTCATGAATATAAATATAAGAGCTGCGTTATTTCGCCCAAAATCTATCCGTTAGATGTGCTTATACCTATCTAGATGTTCTCCCTAGCATGTGTCTTAACTAGGGTAGCCATTGCTGTGACAGGACTCTGGTTTTGGTGTCTCAGGAACAACCTGTACCTGTCTGACCTCCTCGTGCCCAGCACCCAGACCACCCCTCACAGAACTGCTACCACACTGCACGTCTGAAGGTGAGGTGAGAAAGCACTTGCAATTCTTTCTACCCAGAGGCAATCGGCTGGAATTAAATAGTAGCTACTCTTTCCATTTCTTTTCTTGCTTGATAGCAGCCCTTCTTTGAGATTAGATCTAGAATCTTTATATTAAGGTTAGTCTGCATTTCAAAAGAAACTTGAAATGACAATTTAAAATATTTTACATCTGCTAAGCTGAAAAAGCAGAGTTTTTCTATGTGAGCAAAACATAATTTTGGTATTTTTGGAGTCTCTGTCACCCTACTACCTGACCTTTTTCTGCCGTCTTTGTTAGAGAAGCTTATGGATTTTTTTCCTCTCTGCAGAATTAAAAGCGATAAAGTAAAAGAGAGACCCACACCTATTACTTGTTTTCATGATTTATTTCCACAGCAGTATTGGAAGCCCTAACCACGGACTGCAATTGTGTTAGGCCAGGCAGCGTACAGATACAGCATTCCTGGCTTGTGGAGCTGAGCATTCAAGCTTAGGACAAGACAAGGATGTCAGCAGAAAAGAGAATATGCAGCATTTCAGAGCAAATGCACCTGACAGATCCAGCTCCTTATTATTATTTCAAACCCTTAAGTTGTTTAGTTATACCTCTAATCTCTGGCTGTCTTAAGACCATTGATAATACCTAACACAGATGCTGTACTTGTTGCCTCCCTGCCTTACCCTTGTTATACTCCTCTACCCCTGCAGTGTTGAATATTTCCTGAAACAAAGTCAGGAAGAGTAGCTTTGGCTGTATAAGATATTGACAAGCCCTAGCAACAGACTCTGCTCTGGAAAAAAGACAAGGAATTAATTTTCGTCACATCCTGTCAGCCAACAAAATGCACCAGCACCCAGCACCAGACCACAAAAACTTAGCCAAAGCTCTGTTACTGGAATGTAGCAGTTCATCAAAATCCTTCTTCCCATCTCAGTATTTCACATTATGTAGAAAACAAGAAGCATTTACTCATGACCGTCTGTCCTTTCTCTTGGTCAAAGAAATTAGTTAATGCTCTTTTGATCTGCGTATTTGTTTGTCAGTTGTGTTTGCAGTTTCCTGTTTACAAAGTACTGACAGAAGAGCACTTAGGAAAAACAATGACCATAAAAAGCCCTTTACAGCTGTTCTCGTTAACCACCGAAGAGAGGCAGGAGTGAGTGAATGGCTGTGCAGAGCTCGGTGGCCAGGTGGGGTTAGACCACAACATCGCTGCTCTTCTGACAGCCCCGTTAGCAGGCACAGGAACGTCAGTCACAGCATCACACACGAACAGGACTGTTCTGCCTGTTCTGTTCTGTCCCCTTGGTTGGGACACCTCATCATCCTGCCTGCTGCCGAGGCTCCTTGGTGTAATGGGGCAGGAATGCCTGCTCCAGAATCTTATTCCATAGATACCATGAGAGGAAAGAACCCCAATCCAGGGCTTGGAAGAAAATGTGTGCTTCAAGCCACGTGGTAGCCAGCTGCTAAGAGCAGCTGCCTAAGTGCTAGGTAGAGTAAATAAGATGGGGCTCTTTGGACAGTTTTGCAATGGATTGGGCAGAGTGTTCAGGCTCAAGCTGATTGTACTAGCACCTCCAAACCAGGGTCAGGAGCGTGACAGAAACAGAGAGGGAGCCTCGTTTGTAGGACTATGGCTAAGCCAAATACATTAATGAGATATTAAAAGCACAGAACAGACACCAGGCTTATAAACCCATTGTGCCAGACTTGCTCCTAAATCAGTGTGTTTTAACCTGTGCTCAACACAGGACTTTGGACATCAAATTAAATGGAATGGAACCATCATTTTTCAGTAGATTGTTCAGAAGGGAATAACCAAAAAAATGGCTAAAAGAAAGGGCCCAGGACTCTCTTCAAGTTCTATTATTAGACAGATGCCTTCATTATATAATCATCAGTTAAACAGACAGTTAAAACTGAGATCATACTGCATGCTAGAACATGACTTGAGGTTAATTACAGAGCTCCCTTTTGGTTTAGAGCTAACAAAACAGCCAAGAGGAATTAAAACACAGAAGGATTTATTGCTTCCCAAGTGGTACAGAAGCAGAGAAGTTAATATATTTGAGGCAGAGGTGTCAAAAGCAGCAGCTCTAAAAATACTCTGCTGGCTCATAGCCACTGCCAGCCACAGATAAAAATAGGTCATGATAAATTGGGTGTAGTCTTCCACTGCCAGATGTTGCAAATGACCATGTTAACATACAAAATGAGAGCAGCTGTTAAGAAGGCAGCATTCTTTGCTGTTAGGAGACACATTTAATCAACAATGTAATGAAAATAGGATTTGGAGACTATTTAACTGTGGTTGAGTGGCAATCTCTTAATTCAGTTGTTTTCTTTAACCACTTCCTGAACACTGTACATCTCATTGTGATTAAACAGCAAAGTAACCAGCAGTATAGAGAAAGACCAAAATTTACTGCACCTGCTTACAGCTCTGGTGCATAACTGAGAGCTTCCTTGAACAGGAACCTGGGCTGAAGGTCACCATTTTACAGATTACGACTTTCTTGTGTAGCAAAGTTACAGGGTTTGGGGGAATGCAGAGCCCCATCTGTGATCCTCAAAGCAATATGGCCCATGACAGCATAAAGGAAATGGAACTGTAATAGTGTGTTTCAGGACAAAACTCACCAGGATTTAAAAATAACTGAACTACAAAAAGAAGAGAGTATTCTTTTGTTTTATTCAATTTATACATAAATACCATGAGATGTATTATAACAGTTTCTCTCATACAACATATATTCACAGAGCAGTGATTACAGTCTAGTTCAGACAGCAGCATATTTATTGCAGTAGTGAATTCAGAGCAGGTTACAGAACAACCCAGGAGTGAGGATCCTCAGCACAGAGTGAGACAAAGCTGAGTTACAGTAATCTGAGACGCAGCTTTGTGAACTGCAGTCAGTAGAGCATAGACAGAGGCGCACCATGAGCCATGTCGTATGGCCACAAAGATTTCATTGAGAATATTTAGTAACAAGGCAGTCACACATTTAGACTACACAAACAGTTTTTAAGGGACAAGCTGGACAAAAATCTCAAGCAGTGAAGTTTTTTCTGCCTTCACTGCTGGCTAGGTGTTCTAACCTCCGGCTAAGCTCCGAAAAAAAACCTTAACAGAAGATGACGTAAGGCTGGTACATAAACACATTCACATTTCAGATATCCAGTCTTAGCATTCAGCAGCCGTTGAACAGCTGCCACTAGCTTTGCTGTCAATGCTCTTCATCTCTGTTCAGACCTTGGAAGCCAGATTCTCCTTAATATTTTCCAACTTTGGTTTTCCTTCAGTGATTTTTAAAAGTTTTAACGCTGGCGAAAGTGGAACAAGTGTTACCACCCCCATCTCCTCCAAGCAGCCTTTCTCCACCAGTTAGACAATAATTATATATATATATCTTCATTTAAACCTAGTATTTCACTGTGCGTAGGAGACTTCTTTCTCTGGAAGACTTTTCCTAGTTTGTGAATGAATTAACACTAACAATCCCTTTTCACAGGGATATAATCCTTTCTGGCATACCCCTCTGTCTATAATGTGCTCAGCACCGATGACAGTTTCAGAGCTCAGAATCCATGCATCTCTTTCTCTGCCTTCTGCTACTCATACAAGGGCTTCCCGGAGAAGTGCTTTTGTTGGAAATATTGTTCAATCCAGAAGATTTTTCAAAGTATGGTAACACAGAGGTCACTATTTCTGGACACCAGAGGAAGAGCTGAAGACAGTCTGCTAAATGACATTTCCACCAAATTCAGAAACTCCTTGGCATGTTTTGTTAGTGACAAAACATTCAAAAACTGCTCAGAACCGACCTTTTTTCTTGTATATTGTCCCAGTGACAAGCTTTTGACTGGAAACCCATAATCCATCTTGCAGCAGCAAATTACCATATTTTTCAGATTCACAGTTATTCAGCCATATTTTGTTTAGTTCTGAATGTCAAAGTAGATGTCAGATCCTTGTCTCATTCTAGACTTTTCAGCTGCCCTAGTTTGTGGGATTTGTTCATCTGCTCCATTGGATACAATAGTCGTAGTGGATTTGTCATCTTTTCCTCTTGATTCATTGCAAAAAAATTCAAGTGGTTCATAAAGCACAGACACAGCCTTAAAAAGCAAATAAAATGTCCATCAAGATTTTAGCCATAAAATATATGTAAAATGAACTTTTACCCATGACTCAGCACAGCCCCAGGAAACAGAAAGAAACACAGGCTATGAAGTTAAAATTTCAGAGGGAAAGAATGCCTCATGTTGTTGAAAGGCAAAGCCTTCCTAAGTTCAGATTCAATTCTCTTAGTTAGGCATCTTTTTTAGAATAGTAAAGATGTCAGGTTCCAGTTTAGACCAGATTCCATGAAATTTGAAATGGAAAACTTTCTTATCCCCTTAATCTTTTAAATCTGATATTTCCAAAAAACTTCATCATATTCTTCCTTTTGGATGGATGCTGTTTTGATGCAGTAAACTAGCACACTGCTGTGGGATGCTGTTCTGGACATTGCTAAATCATGTTTTCATTTCCTTTAGCAAAATGTGAGAATTAAAGATCTGCCTGAAATGTACACAAAGACCTGTGCTCATAGATATAAAATCAGATGCTAAAGCTGAGGTGGCATAAACCAGCAAATGAGTGGAAGTCATGAAGCAGTAGCTTTTTGTCTTCACTCTTACACTCTGCTGTGGGGGTTTGCTGTTTGTGTTCTGATGGACCGTGTTCAGCCAAATGTCAAACAGGAGGCATGGTAGGGATGGCCAATTATTCTGGATCACAATTCTGTGCATTTTGAACAACCAGAACCCCCTCTTCAAGAGCGAACTTTATGTGTGCTTCCATGAAGTGGAAGTTTGCGTTAATACTACAACGGTGCTTGGATTTTGGCTGGAACCTGCACAACGATGAAAAATCATCAGCTGCACTGGGAATTCCCTCAAAGGCCAAATTCCCCTGCAGCTGGCAGAACTGTCTGGGAAACACTCCCTGAGCATCTCAGCTGACGAAACATGATGATTCTCAAGGGACGGAGAAAAATGCTACGCAGTAAAAGCACAGCTACAGGAGCCAGCTTTGCCATGAGGATATTCACTCTCAGGTTAAGTTACCATGGGTACTTGCAGCTATATATTGTCACCTGACCTAACTGCTCAGTGTTGTTGCGATATATGATACAGGTGACAAAAAAAATCCATGCCTTGATTAAATTTCTGTGTTACAGGATTGCCTTTGCAACCCCAAGAATTGTAAAAAAAAAAGCATGAGACTCTACATAGCCTTCTTTGCAACTCCAAGAATTGTAAAAAAAGCTTGAGACTGTAAATAGCCTTGCAGAGGCGGATAGAACCTTCATGTTCACTGTTCCAGAAATGATGCCCAAACCTACCCAGAATATCCATCAAACTTCCAAACTTAAAAAGAAAAATGTAAGTTATGTAAAAAGCAGTGGGAGACTAGTTTTTCCCAAGTAAGTAAAGACTTTATCACAATCAGAAAAAAAAATCAGATTAAGGTGATCATATTCTGCAATACAATTGAAAGGCAGTAAGTGCAGTTCCAGAAACACCATAATATTTGCTCATCACTGCTGGCTTAATTTGTTTGAAATGTGGTGTCCATACACATCATGTGTACTGACTTTACTAACTTACTGGATCTCCTGAATTATTTATAGGATCCAATTATGCTTTAACATTTAAAAGGATACCCCTATGAAACCAGTCTTTCTGCTTTCACTAAAATAGCAAAAAGGTCTGAACTTATGTCATGACACATCGCTGTGGCTGGTACATGCTAAATTATAAAGCAGCTACAAAAGATAGTTTATAATTTCATTCACACATCCTCTGGAAGAGTCTTGTTCATACAAATCCTGAGCAGTAACTGGCTGCTAATGAACTTTTCACTCGGCACCCCCTAGGATGCTTGTTTTCTCATTCTCAACCTCATTTTTGTACATCTTCATTAAATATTAACAACTAGAATAGTTATCCCTTTATAGCTAGTAATTTGAATATTTTATTTCTATGACCAGACCATATTATGCCTTGTATTCTTATAATTTTCTGCTATGATATCTCCAGTAAAAGCAAGTCTCTTAGCTTCAGTGGCAATCTATTTATAGGGAATGAATTTTCCCAGTTATATATTTTTTTTATTAGAGCAATGACTATTGCCCAATAAAAGATAGATACTACTGCTTCGCTACCTGCATCCTGGTATTTTCTTTCACCATGACCACAGCACCACTGGGACCAAATCAAGGCTGCAGCCAGGTTCTCTTAGACAGGAACCTGTAAGCTCAGTATGGGCAGTTGTGACCACTGGCTTGGGCATTTGTCATCACTTCTGTGTGACTTGCCCAACCTTGTCAAGTGATTGCAGTGGAAACTGTGCCTGCCTATGCAAGGGTTAAATTAGGGCTTCTTTCCCTTGCCCACTTTACATTTTAATGTAATTAAAAGATGAATAATTGCATGGAAAAAGGAGCTTGCCAGAAATCTGCTACCTGCTCTCAGCAAGTGTTGCCTGCTCTAATGGCCCTGTGAGCTGAAGCTGGTCGAAGACCCTTGAGCTTGGTACACAATTATACATAAAGGGACTTTATTGCCATTTTTCACTTCTCCTACACTTCTTTCTTTCACTCAGTCTCTATGTTGATATTTTCCACTTTATGCTGCCCTCTTTTCCAGGCAAATTTAGAATGTCATTAAATATAACAACAGATTTCAATACTTTGCTGCTGCATATCTCTCTTATTTCTGAGTGGGCTTTTTTTGCTTTAAACCTTTTTCATGTGTAGGAAGATGCTGTCCTAGGAACAGCAGGTTGTTGTGTGCTTTCTCTTCAGTCCACTCCCCAGTGCCTCATTTTGAAAATCCTCTCATAGCGAGAGTCTTTTTATAAACCACTTACCCATTCAGCAGAATTACATGATGAGTTTTCCTCAGCTGCTTCTCCGCTGGATTCACTTCTCCCATGAAGCTCCACCACCTCGAGCATCTGCTCCTGCTCATGCCTTCCTGGCAGCACAGGAGGCTGTGCAGCACCTTAGCAAAACCCCAACTGCAGTCAGTGCTTGTTTACCGTCCATTTCCAGAGTCACACCCGTGCTCTACCAGAGCTCCAAAAGCACCGAAATGAAGAGTGCAGAGCTCTTGTACAGCCAGTCTTGATGACAGGCACCAGAGCGGTATCCAGGTGGTAAATTAAATAAGAGGAAAAGAACCCAAACAGCTACTTAAGAGGCTGCCTTAGGTAATGTCACTGATCTATGCCCTCTGCCCACAGCTGCTCTACATTTGTATTTGCCCTGTACCCCTGTCATTCACTATTTTTTTCTTGTGACTTCTTCCACCCTTAAATTTCCAGATTTCGGAAAAAAAAACCCCAAACCCAACAAAACAAGAACAAAAAACCCAAACAAACAAACAACACTGCCCTCCAAAACCTCTTACTAATTCAAATTAAAAATTAATTAAAAAGAAATCACAGGTTGAAGAAAACCAGAACTATATGTCCAAGGCTGTGTCTTTCAGATGTCACTTCCAGTTGTCACTACCAGGAGCAAGAATATGATGCAGGGCTAAGTTCTTGCTCCTCCCTTTTTCAGTCAGAAATCAGCAAGAAATTATCCTTCAATACCCTAGCCAGGTCAAGATCTTCAGTGATGACTCTCCTTAGAATGGTAAAGAATGAAAGCAGGCAGCTGCAAGAGCACTCAGCTGATCTACAGGCTGTGCCTCTGATCCCTCCTCTCAGCTCAAGGTGCCCCAGCAGAGCAGGACCAGGGGGGCAAAAGTTATGCACTGAAATACATCTTCGGTGCACCGCTCCAGCCATCTCAAAACAAACATCTGACTTAGACAATATGTGTTAATGGAAATACTGTAACTCACCAGATAGGGTGGAGTGCTGCTTTTTTTTGTAGCAAAGACACAGGCTTGCCGCGGCCACTAAGAAAGGAAGGATGGCCCATGTTATCAAACATCTCTTATCCAGTGAGTGAGCTTCTGCAATTATATATTTTAAATAAAGTTATGTGCTGTTCAAAGATAAAATAAAAGAACAACATCATAAACAAAAGAAAAAGGCAGTTAAAAAATACTTCAAGAGTGAATCAGTCCATCCCTCCACCCAAGTGCAAGGTCACTTTCCATTCCTGAGGGATGCGTGCCTGATGAACAGTAATGTCAATCCCTCCTACAGCTCCTGCAGATTGACAATTGTCCCTGTCCCCAACCCCTCCCTCCCCCGCAACCAAGTATTTAACACAAGCCTTTTCTGCTTGTACTTGACCATGTAAAAGATCAGATCCCCTAATCATTTTAGGACATTAAAAGACTGTTAAAGAGTTAAAATAATCTACATTCATCTCCCACCATTTTGAACACTACTTCGTTGATTCTCTGGCACTGATGTTTTCTAAATATTTGGTAATTTTTGTGCCTCTCTTCAGACCAGTTGACCCATAGTGTAAACCAGTGTCCAAAATCGGACTGTGCTGGATGATGGGAAAGGCTACTTCCTGTGACTTGACCAGTCAATAAGTGAGTGATGTTTGATAATGCTAACGGTCTAATCACAGCTCACCCCTAGTCTTTCTCTGCATTTGAGAGGTATAAAGACAGGTGAAGATCAGCATCTTCCAGAACTGATGCAGTGTCTTGGGTCAGTTGTGTAACAGAAGTGAGGTAGATTGTCTTCTGGGTGTCTCACATTCTATTAATAATTTAAGGTGAAACAGATCTCACTCTTATGGCTGAAAATTTTAATTGTGTGTGAATACTGATTGTATTAATGCTTTTCAATGCTTTACTCAGAATTGGGACCTTAAATTGCTCCCCTGTAAAAGCTATCATATGACTATAGTAAAACAGGGAGACACAGAATATATAAAACAATTTGTCACAGCAGTTTTATGGGTACAAATCCATAAAGGGCCCATAGTGCTCTATCATCCATACTGATTTATTTCTCACTTTTAATTAAGAACCTGTAATAAAAAATATGCAGTTTAGTAAAGGTTACAGATTACTGAGCAGAGTTACCGTGTGATCTCTCTTTACCATACAGCAGATTCACTCAGTGTCTCACATCTACCCTACCAATCCCCTCCGGGGAGGAACTGTGGGTGGGTCTCACGTGAAACACAAAGCTCATGCACAGCATTTTTGTAAACTTTAAGTGATAATTCCTATTATCAATCCTTATGGAGGAAAACAAACACTACATGGGGGATATTAAGAGGGAGTTTAAGTCAATTGTCACTAAGAGTCATTCAGTCTCTCTCTGTGTTTGTTTCTCTCATCCTTAGATCCACAGTGCTGAGGGAGGAAGGTAGGAGAAGCAGGAAATGCATAACAGTTCAAACTGAAGACTCTTTATGACGACAAGTGAAATAGCACACAGATGTCCTTGCTAACTTACCTTTCTCTCCAACAATCACTGTTGTCCCATTTCCACACAGTTTCTTAAAGAAAGGTATTTCAATAATTATCTCACAGTAATAAAATCCGGTGTCATTTACATTGGCAGATTTGATGACTAGCACATCCTTGTTTTCATGGGTGGTATTGGATGGATAGAGAAGTTTTGATGATACACTTCTAGTGATGTTTGCTTTATTAACAAGGTACCAGCTTGCTCTATACCTCACAATAGCTTTTTCCCAAACACAGGCCATTTCAGCGTAGTCTCCAATTGATAGATTTATATTTGTTGGTGTTTGGATTACGCTTAAGTTATTGGGACCTGTAGCTAATGGAGAAATACACAGAGATTTAAAAGTTAAAGCAGCAAAGAGATGTCATTAAAGCTGTATTTAAAATAAATAATTTAAATATTAAAGAAGCATTTAAATATTAAAATAAACATTAAAATAATATTAATGTTGTAAAATCATTATGACATTAATTTTTAAGCTTACTTACTACCCACTTCTCCTTTGAATGATGGCAGTTGCTTTCTGACTAAAGTAAACTTGTAATCTGATATGTTAAAGTCCTTCATTGTTTGTGTGCAGTAAATGAAGATTTTCTGCATACTTACTGATAAATATATTTTTTATTTTCAAGAAAAAGCTTTATAAAAAGAGATTGAGTCTGAAGCGAATTAAACACTCTCCGCCAGATAAAGAATGACAAAAAGAAGTAATTCAGAATGATTCATTAGCCCATAGTAAAAAACCCATCAAGGTTAAAGAAAAAAACACTACAACTTTGGTTCCTCTGTGGTTTCTGTCCTGCACTGCTCCTAATAAATGACAAATGTATAGCATTTTAGAGGTGGGTTCTTTCATTTGGTTTCAACTTCTTCCATTAAATACTTGCTGAGAAATAGTTTATAGCATGAAATTCACCTCTTTCATTTAATAAGAGGTGCCACACAGAGCCCACTTGTCTCATCAGGTCTCCTGTCTGGCTTTTTAAAACAGGCTGACTTGGACAGTACCAGAGGAAATCAAACTTTTTATCCCTTCCTGCTTTGAATACATTTATCAGTCACTGTCAACATGCGAAGTGAGTGATACATGAGACATTGTGCAGTACTGAACAAAATATTTTCTTCTGAAGTGAAACCACTGTGTGGATATCAGATAACATTTTTACATTCTAATGACGTTGATGCTCATCATGAAAGTGCTAATCCTATAAAATCTATTCCCACAACTGCTGAGACGATTAGTTTCATAAGCTGTGTGAAGAATTATCATTTCCTTTTTTCTATCATTTATAGTATTATGGTGAAGAACCACTCATAATAACAGTAAACTGCATGACTTTCTTCTAAATTTTATCCTTTTTATCACTCAGGCACATTTCAGAGCAACACATAGCTAATAAGATGATTTTTCCCATATCTCACCCTCAAATGGCATCTGATCAGTTTTATCAAAAATATGCAAATAAACTTTTCTATTTTGTCCATAGAAAAAGCTACACATTCATCATACTTGAAGGAGTCAGGCACCTCTATACTTACAAAACAACACTTAACAACTTGTAGAGAGCAATATGGACGCTATAGAAGTAATATAAGCAGCAGAAAAAATAAGGGAAAGAATTGATGCAGTGTGTAAATGACAACCTAGACGCTGTTCAAGTTAAAGAAATGATCACTAATTTCAGTTTTTCAGTTAATTTTGTCATTGAAACCACAGCTGTGCTATTGACTGTGCTGCATTTCCATCTTGTGACTTTACTGTTTTTCTGAAAAATATCACCGAAGAAAATCCTTCTGCTAATTTCCTGACTCTTATGGAATGCCTACAGCATTATCCACTGCAATTTGCATTGAATAAGAATCATGAATCCTTATCTGCTTTGTATTTCAGTACCTGTGTGATTTAGAATAAATTCTCCTTAACATTTTAAAATTCTACATTCAGCATTTATCATAATAAATTTTCAAGTCAGAAGTCCTAAAAAGATGGTGTTTGCATTAACATAATACCATTTTGGGTGTTGAAAGTGTTCGATTTCTTCCTCTATGCTTTGCCTGCAACAATTTCTTCGTGAAAATGTTTTTTGATTTCTTACACATTTTAATCTTGCTTTCAGCCTTATGAAAAAATAGTTAACATTCTCCTTGTCCGACACATGTATTTGAGGTGGTTATACCATAAGTTTTTTTTTTTAATCCAGCTCAATAATTACACGTAACTAACTAAAAACAAAACAAAGAAAATAAGCAACACTTACCGAAGCAATGAAAACACATTGTTAAAAGAAGTTTCATTGAAATTATGATCATCATGCAGAATTATTAGCATTTGCATCAGGCTGTCTTGGTTGAAGGTCAGCAAAACAACAAATGAAAGTGTGTCAAATTCACGGCTTAACTTCCTCTCCCCTCGTGTGGTGAGGATGATACAACGTAAATGCAACCCAGTTTTTCCCTACACTGTGAAACTGCTGTTTCAGAACCCAACCATCCTCTTTGCAATTAAATAATTTATTCTTTAAATTTTAAACTGTAACTGGTTGCTGCTCAACCTAGATTAGCCTCTCTTCCGGTATGACATAAAGAACTGCTTCTCCATCCATATGTGGTTTCATGGGAGCATTTGCCATTGTCCTTCTAAAATCCTTCATTTAAAAGCACTTTATACAGGTGACATTACTTCAGCTGCTGTGCACGTGCTTGCCAGCAGCGACTTCCAGCCAACCACACCAATCTTATCCAAAGCCAGAGACAATGACTGCACATGGGTTACACTGAAGTCAAGTATTGCCCCTATCTCCCTTTATCATACATTTCATTGCCTCCTTGCTGAAATCTTGCCTAAATTCTTCCCTCCTGTCAAAAGTATTTTGTACTTTTTCCTTAACAGGAGCAGAGCTCCACTGGCAGGAGCAATTGAGGAAGGCTGAGTTCCACAATCACATTTGAAGTGGCCCCAGCACCCTGCAACATCAGTGGGAAACAGCCCAAGACCTCACATTGTGCATGCAATGCATCAGCCATCACCTCTACGGGTGCAGCTGCATTCATGCAATACCAGTGCCACGTACATTAACTAAGGTTTATTTCAGGAAGATTATAAACATGGGTTAAAAGAAAACGATCTACAGTTACATCATCAAGTTAAGGGTCATGTTAAAACTTATTTGCCATCAATTATTAAAAAATTTTCTGCAAATGCAGGTAACTTTACGCTGCTCAATATTCTCCAGCACTAATTTTTGGCTCCAACCCAGAATCACTTACATGGCCTGGCCAGACAGATCCCCTGGAAGAAAAAACATTGCATTTGTTTCTTAACTTACCCATCTTATTCCATGTTTCAAATGCAACATTACCAGGCCAGACAAAATTGTCCCACAAACATCTTCAGGAATCAGTTACATTAAGAACTTGATTAAGAATCTGCCAGCAACTAATTTTCTAGAACTAACACTGGGTTTTAGCAGCACTGGGCAGGTGCCCAGAAACAACTGAACTGCAATTTGTAGTGAAAGCACAGCCACGTTTAAAGCCTAGGGCATTGTTCCTTTCCAGTTGTCAGCCACAAAAGCACAGTGCACCAGCTCACCTCCTTCTCTGTATCTACCTTACAGATGTAGTTTCAGTGTTGTTTAGATTGCCATGTACAATTAAAAATAAGACAATAGCAAAGATAAATGTCACAAAGTGCTGTAGGCTAACCTCATTTCTGATGGTATCCAGTTGACTTGATTATTATCTTTTAGAACTACTGAGGACATAACTAATACCTTTACATTCAAATGAGTAAGAGGACTTATTAAAGAAAAAATATTTAATGATATTATTTATGTAAATAATTCTGCTTGCATTCATGTTATCTTCCATACTAATCAAAGATGTAGACTGCACAAAAAATTAACATATGCAAAGAGTCATGTGTAAATTCAGAGGAAAAATATTTTATTTTGTATTTAAATAACTGCATTTGTGAACTTAGTGTTGAGTTGTGCAGCTGGCAGCTCCAATATGCAGAATAATTTTTCTAGAAACTAGGTGAAGCTTTTTCCATAGTGCTGATAGCAGCTTGTATTTACTCTAAGAGATACTTTGGTTCTAGTCCAAAGCCATGTACTGTCAGAGATGAAATGAAGTAGCACACAGAAAAAGGGGTTGGCTGAAAGGTTTATTTTTAGCCCAGGTTACTTCTCTGTAGCATTTTACAACACAACCCCTCAAACTCATCACAGTACTACTGAGTGGGTGGAAAAATATGGTGTCAAAATTTCTTAAGTGACCTTTGCTGCCAGGAGAAGCATAGCACACAAAACAACTATGTGGGTCAGGAAAGCATCTACAACAGAAAGAAAAGAAATATTAATGGGATCTTTCTGCGACTCAGCCATATTTAACCCTGGAAACTGCACTGATGGATTTGGATTCTCTAAATGTGTAAACTTACTCACCTGTGTGCTGGAGATAATTGTAGAGCAGCTGCTCAGCACAGTCACAGTCAGTCTCTTCCAAACGCTTTCCACAAATCTGTCTTCCCAAAACTTTTCTCTGTCACTTTCAAAGAGCACCAGTTGAGGCATACTGAAAACTGCCTGAAACTTTTAAACAGAGGATCTAAACCCTCTTCCTTCTCCTTACCTATATGTCAGACTTGCTTGAGAGCTTGTATTACAAGTATTAATGAGACAGCAGCTTTTTTGAGGTGTAACTGTAAGCTGGGAAAATTTATTAATAGATAGCAACACTGAGGAGAATGTGTGTGGAACCGAAACTAACGCCACGGCTTAGCACAAATCTGCTGCGCACAGATGACTTTGTCCTCTGGTTATAACATTACATCAACCCTCTTTCTTTTGCATGTCCTGTCTGATGTATGGTTTGAAGTAGAGTGGCTTGTATTTAAGCAGAGTGACTTGATTTCTATCAATTTTTTATGTAGCACTGCAGAATTTGTCCTCACTAGCTTAATATATGAGGGAAGAAAAAGGATCATTAGTAAACAGGTCCCTCTACAGAGATTTGAATGCCTGCAGGCTTCCATTTGCTTGGGCTGAGACTTCTCAGGAAAAAGAACATACAAAATATGGAATGACACCTTCTTCTGGCAGGAATGCCATGATTTTGCAGACCACAGTCTGGGATGCCTCTGGTGCAATACAAGATTTGACTCTGGCAAATTATTCCCTGATGGCCAATTGCATCGAAATAACTCCAGATAAAATATTCTTTTTTATGTTATGTTTTTTCCTTTGAATCAGAAAGCCTCTGATAATCAAAACAGAAATTCCCTCAGATAAATCAGTGGGTAATGAGAAATTCCTGCTTATATTACCCTTTATAAGAAGGTTTTTGTAGGACTAGTTCAATCTGCCACCTGGGAAAGCAGCACACAGGGGTAGCAGCTGTAGGATCCTTTGCTGCTTGGCCAGGGCTGACCATGCAATTGCCCACTGAAGGGACAGCTCAACTTTTATAATCTACCAACACATGACTTGCTGTGACCATCACTTGTATTAGTGAACAACACTTCGGTCACAAAAATACGAACTGCAATCATATCCCTGTGTTACCTACGCATTATATTACACGGCAGAACCAAGCAGGGAATGAGAGAAGATTTACAAGCAAGGAAAATTACCTAGTTGAACACATTTCATTTCCCAAATACATACACAAAACACAATGAAAACCAGCTGCCATCATGCTTTACTGCATCACAGTTACTGTTCTTAAGTGCTTCCCCTTCGGGGTTATTCAGGAAAATCGCTTTCACTGCAGTAGGACAGGTTCGATTGCCACATCACTAAATATTTATAGCCAAGGACAAAAAAGAACCATCAGAAAATATGAAACAACCATTCTTCAGCCAATAACTGAATGTAACAGTTTCTGCAGTGATTTCAATGAGATGCAAAACAGGCTGTCTGCACAGAAAAACTGACCACCAGCGCAGGTCTTCAAGCATAACTATTCCCCAAGAGCCATTCTGAAGAGCTTTTTTCGCTCTTTTTCCATTGCTCTTGAACAGTGTCTCCCATGTGGAGAAAATTACTGCTGAACAGTGAAAGTAAATTAGAACAATTACGACAGTAAAATGTCATTTTTACATGATTTTAGATCTGGGACTAATAACTGGCTGAAAATGCAGCTATTATCCTCTTTTAAACCTCTCTATTTCCTCTTTCAGTTTTATGTTTCACTCATCAGAAATACAGCTTTGTACAATGTTGCACCAAACATAATTCATTATTACCACTGCAGTGAAGTCACTGACTTGATTCTCATCTCAGCTATGGGTATTTTCATGGTGAATAAGCAGAATAAATAGAGATGCCCAATGGCAGGGGAACAGAATAAGGTTCTACAGGTCCACATTGTCTGGAGCTAAGAGAAAAATACAAAAAATGCAGCTTTTATTTTTGACAAAGCTATTGGGAAAGTTTTCCAAGTTTCTTCCTGCTGCTGCTCAATCAGATCTGCTTAGAATTTGCACTCACTGCCAGTTTAACCTCTCCACAGAGTACTCCATAGTTAAGTTTGACTTGTTGCTATTGGAACATTTCCTGCTACCACTGGGCACATTCCCTGAGCCTGAGAAACAAGCAAATTCACAGCATCATAAGAACAGTGTTCCTCCTCCAGGTTACATGATGAGTCAGTTACTGGCCGTGGGACAAGACACCTTCTCTTGTCAAACTGGCTTCAACTTGCCCTGAACACAAGACACACATCCAGGACCAGGATTCTGTCAGGCAAAGTTCATCTGTTCTGAACCTTAAAGACCTTCGATTTAAACAAGGAACATAAATGGTATATTCCATTTCAGTTTACAGCAAGGCAGAAACCTTGCAATTGTTACCCAGAAGACAAAGTAGCTGAAACCCAACAGGCATTTCTCCTTGCATGTAGCAACACTTGCCAACACTCAGCAAATCACTATTCTGTGATTTTGGAAGTCATCTCCTCTAACAATAAAAACATTAAGAGAAGACTCTTGGCATCACCATTAATTAGAAAGACAATTCAAGACTGTAGGACTAATACGACTTTGTTAGTGCTCCACAGTGAAGCATCATAGAAGCAATCAGTTTAAAACTATCCACAGCAAGCAAAAAAAATGTTCAATATGCTCACTCTGCAACACAGGTCATTTTTGCATTGGAGAAGTTTCAGGAAAAAAAGGTTGTAAATAATTAACCAACAAAACTACGCAGAGCTCAGGCCAACAGTTCAATTAAATTCAAAGTTTATTCAAAAACTGATTTTTCTTTCATTAACAGCAGTATGATGTTTTTCAAGATCATCACTTATATTTTGAAACAAAACTTTGAAGATATTACATATCCACTCCTGAAATACATTGTCAAACATCATTGAACCTGAAAGTATACAAAGAAAGTCCTTATTTCCTTTGGGTGAATAGTTACTATATAGTCTTCTGAGGTCTCTGTGCTGTTGAAGTATTCTGTAAAAAACAAAAGTGTTGGTAATTTATGAAAGCAGCTTTACTCAAATGGACACATTATTCTATTACATCAGTTTTAACTCATCCCTTCCTAAAACCTAGTGGTTGAGCAGATTCTCCTCCTTAAAACTCTAAGTAGTATACAGCCTAAGATGCACACATTCATAATATTAAAATATACAACAATGTCTCTTCTTTTCACACACTGACTCACACAGAAAATGTGCACCTTTTATTCATCATAAATAAAGAGCAAGCAAGCTCTGAGCTGCAGGTCAAGTAGAGCCCTAAACTCTCACCTAGCCCATTCCAAAACCTCTGTAAGCTTTTTACAAGGCAAAATATGGATGTAAGTCACAGTAAGGACGTTGTCCAAGCAACTAACTGAAATGAGAAATGAAATGAGGTCACCCACAGCATTTGGTTTGAGTGCCAGCCCTAACTTGAATCATAGCCACAGAGTCCTTTAAGCTGATTACAGTAGAGATTTTTAACTGCAGCTGTTTTCCTGCAGCACAGGCTTAACCTTAGATAAACACAACACATCAGCATCTGACAAAATCAGTCTGTGTCACAAGTGTGAATTCATAAAGTAGCCACTTCTATCTGGACAAAGAAAACTCCAGAATGATTCCAACCTTCTTAATTCTAGGCAAAATAAGCCATCAGAGAAATACAGCAGTCTGGTACTTGCAGGGAATCATGTTTCTACCTGCCGGCTGTGACAGATTCCAGGTCCGTCATACAAAACAATAATACATTTCTAATCTTGAAAATTTTTAGAACATTTTTTACTAGACTAATCATCAAGCTTCAACAGTCAACAACAACATGGCATGAACCACCTTATTGAACCTACTTTTGCCTGTATATTCTGCAGTCTTCCATTTCCACCGCTCCAAAGTGTTCACATCCCAGGTGCCTGTGAGGGATCGCTCTTCCACTGCCGTCACTGATCCCAATCCCTTTAGCAAAGACTGTGAGTAAAGGAAACACCAGGAATCAAATGAGAGTTTATATACAATAGTATCACACTCATCAGCCTAGTACACAGTAAGACCAGATTGAATTTTCAACTCTAACATTGGCCTGTTAAGTAGAGCAGAGAGACATTAAAAATCTGCAAGGTCATGCAACAAAAGGGCAAACACAGATTCAAACTGTACTAGGCTTCAAACTAAGAAGCTGAGGTGCTGAAAGCTTCCTCTGTGTTGTAGTAAAGAGTGTGTTAAAAGGGCTGAAACTCATACTCCCCTTTTTACTGAAACAGAGAATCCTATACATTATGCCCCATGTTTCTGTAATGACAATCAAAATTCCACATTTTAAAACACTAATAATAATCCCTGCCATGGATTATAAAGTAGTCTACTTCCATATGAAATATCAAATAAACATGAAACTGAAAAAAAGAAAGTGCATGATGGATGTAACAAAGTTTGAACAACCCGCCCAAATAAACTACAGAGAAAAAAAAAGATTGTTTCCTTTAATCCTGCCCACGTTTCATTAATGACAGGTACAATTGCCAATAACTAAAGAAACAACAAAACAGAATCCTACTCTCTGCACTGGTACTGCAGGAAGTGTTACACTACCAAGAGCTCAACAGCCAGTGCTGCCCATATTTAAGCAGATCTTCACGCTGTGCCTGCGGCAACTTCATCTGAAGAAATGACTTCTGTGTTGCAAAGCCAAGTAAGAAAAAAAAAGGCTCACTCCGAGGTTAAAGTTACACTCTTACTTTTGTATCCATCTTTTGTGGACTTTCTAGTACACAGGATGTGTCATTCCAGAACCAGCTTTCTCTGGAATAAAACCATCTCAGTTGGTGTTCTGTCTTGAAGGGTTAGATTTACCTTCAGATCTAGCATCACAGGCTGAGACAACACAGGATCCTCTCCAACTTCATACAAGTGTCTAATTCTTAGCAGGACACGACTGAAATCTGCATCATCTTCCTTCAGTCTACCTTCAAGAGAGATCAAAATGCAAACATTTTCTTACTTTAAAAATAAACCCAAGCTTTAAACTTTTTTTTTTTTAAACTTTACACTCTCATAATTTGAACTTAATTCCTATTTTTTAAAGTTAGCAAGAGGACTAATATCAAGAAATACCCAGCTCCTACTGTTGACAGGAATGTCACTAACAGCCACGATAAACTCACACAGGAGAAATATTTTATTTTACTATTTGTGTAGAGAAACCATACAGCACAATTAACTTTCTTGACTGAGGAATTTAACACTTTGAATAAATAAAAGTACTAGCCAGAGAACAGAGAAAAAAAAGAAAACCAGTTTATTTAAGTGTAACATCCAGCCACCTTTCTGAAGGCACCTACCCATGCGGATGCTGAGGACCTGCTCTGCATGATTAGAGCTGTACCTCCACCCTGGAATGCTCAGAGTCTGAAGATGAAGATTAGGTGGCACAGTTACAGGTGAATCATGGACTGGGTTCTGCTGAAGTTGTCTGGGTAGCTTTGATTTATCTCCTCCATGCAAAATAAAACACAGCAAACATTAAACATCCATCACACACACAAGCCTGGCTGGGGCACTGTGGAAGGATAAAGGGCTTTTTGCTTATTCTGCCAAGGCAGAGGCAAAGCAGATGATATGCTTTCTCCTCCAAGGCCTTCCAAAATACAAGGCAGAAAGCAGCATGATTTTAACTGCTAGAAAAGTGTGTTACAGCTTTCCATAAAACAAATTCCACTGCAGTTTGAAATTGCTATTTCACTACCAGGCTTCAGTTTTAGTTAATAAGCTGAACAAAGATTTTTAAAAGAATGACTCAAATATGGTCACATTGAGGACTCAGCATCCAGGAAGCTGATATATGGTGCACTAGCTACTTTGCACTAATTCCCTGTGTAAACATTTTGTTCTCATAAGATGCTTTAAAATCTATTTTCCTCTGAAAGCAGAGATAATGATATAACAAGAGAAACATTTCATATACTTGGACAACACCCATGTTTGAAATTAATGTAAAGTAATTAGCAGGCTCTAAATCTGCCTCCTAACTCACAGCATACTAACTTTGCCACACAGGAGGCTTGAAGTCTGCATTTACAAACTTAACAGCATAAAACAAAGCAACATAAACAAGCCATTCAGATGCTAAAGATAGCACAGGAAATGGAATGAGTTACCTGATAATGCTCCAAACATTACGACGGGCCTATGCTCTAATGCCAGTCCACTTGTCCGATACAAAGTATTGGTGGCTGCCTTGGTTCCTAAAATAAGCCAAATGACAGGGCGAACCACTGAAGAGTCATTCAAAGTGAGATTGTTATTCAGGTTCCACTGAAGGTTGTTCCACAGTCTTCTGTGTAGCATCACCTGCATTGGGAAGGCAAAGGTCACAACAGCAATCAGCCATCAGGCTTTACTTACATTATCAGCAGCCATGAAATTACGCTCACCTAGAAACAGAAATAAGAATTTATACGTTACCTCAACTTGTCCATTCCCCTGACTTGATACACCATGAGCTCTTTCTGCAAGCAGCATCAGCCTTGTGGTATCATCTTCAATATAGGCAGTCTGGACCATAGGGTAATAGTTCTGTAAACACACAGCAAACCATGCAGATATAATCTTAACCCAGCAAACAGCAACAGAGAACAAAGATAAGACATAACTGACTTTGGATTACACCTTTGTGCCTACCCGAGCCACTGTGTTATTCACATACGCCTTGAATGGTCTTTTCTGCATCTGATACCCATTGTTGTCAGTGTAGAGAAGTTGTTTAGTGTTCAAATTTGTGCTTGTTCTTAGAACTGCTTCACGATTTAATTCCAAAGGCCCAACACTGTATTCTTGCTCTATCCTATGGCAAAGCAGCTTTCCATCGTAGCCTTCTGGTACTGAATACAGCCTGGTATAGACTGCATATATATAATCCTGAGAAGTAACATTGCTATAAAAATGAGAGGAAGGATGCAGAGTTTAAAAAGTGGAGCACTTGATTGGCTACGGCAAAACTTGCAAGGCATTCATGCCATCCTACATAGACAACTTTCTTGCCTCTTTTCTACATATTTCATGTACATGTACAATTATTTTTAATTTCAATTTAACTTTCAAATATACAGATATTCAACCAGGGTAAGTGATATCCTGTAAGTTTCCTTCATGTTGCAAGTGTCAAGAGGATTCTTCATTTGATTACAAAGGCTGTTCTTCTCAAAATTAACAACAAATTAAAAAATTATTATGACTCCCTAAGCAACATATTTACAGTGTACAGAATGAATGCATTTTTTAAATCTGAGTGACATGACCTTTGATGCAAGAATTCCACACTACTTTCCAAAGGTCCTTCTCAATTACAATCCTTGTGCAATGCCATGTAAAGACCTGTCCTGGGCTGCATCCAAAGCAGCATGGCCAGCAGGTCAAGGGCAGGGGATTCTGCCCCTTTGCTTCCCCTTCATGAGACCCCACCCATAGTGCTGCATCCAGCTCTGGGGCCCTCAGCATGGGAAGCACAAGGACCTGTTGGAAGGAGCCCAGAAGAGGCCACAAAGATGATCAGAGGGCTGGAGCACCTCTCCTATGAAGACAGTTTAAGAGAATCAGGATTGCTCAGCCTGGAGAAGAGAAGGCTCTGGAGAGACCTTATCGCAGCCTTCCAGTACCTGAAGGAGACCTACAAGAGAGCTGGGGGAGGTACTTTTGGCAAGGGTATGTAGTGATGCCAAGGAGAAGTGGATTTAAACTAAAAAAGAGTAGGTTTAGATCAGATATGAGGAAGAAATTCCTTACTGTGGGGGTTGTGAGACACTGGCGCAGAGAAACTGTGGATGCTCCATCCCTGGAGGTGCTCAAGGCCAGGCTGAGCAGGGTTTTGAGCAACCTGGTCTAGTGGAAGGTGTCCCTGCTCATGGCAGGGTGGTTGGAACTAGATCTTTACAGTCCTCCTAACACAAACAATTCTATGATTTACAGGAGGTGCTTCCTCAGCAGTACATTCAGCAATTGTATGATAATTTTTTTGTCTAAATCCTAAACAGTGCAAACACATAGAGCTCACCGTTTAGGGGTAATTATACAGAAGTAACCTCACACATATCTAAAGAATTAAACATTCCAGTGAAGTGAAGCTGTAAGGTGTTGTACCTGTAGAAATACTGCCGTATCTCTGTCATCAAGGTTCCAGACATCACCTCCAACCCCACTGCTTTTGATGCTGGAACAGCTGAAGCATTCGGACCAAACAAGTAGTTATCTGAAATGGGTCCTTTTGTTGTGTCTCCATTTACATGGTACTCCAGGAACTCCTGGGTGAACTGGACAGTCTGGTTAGTCTCCCTGAGGATCCACAGAAGAGTAAAAATTTTATTACTTACAAACCCATTTTGTACGTGATAAATGCAAAGCTGAACTGCAACAGGAATGAGGCTGGAAACGTAAGGGGAAAAAACCTGTTTCTTCACAGTGGATTGATTTTGCAAGACTGAGTAAACGAGGACAGCAAAGAATTAAAGTGCTTCCCATTAAGATATATGTCAGTGTGTAAATAAATAGTTTCCATATGATTTTCTACTTTTGTAGAAGAGAAACATCTTAAGATCAAACATCTATATTACCTCATTATTTTGATGTGAGAGTCACTACAGTATCAAAACTACCCATTTCACGAGGTACACTGCACTGCACTAATGAATAATTAGGTTCATTTAACTTAGTAGCTAGCTAAATCAGCGTGACGCAAGTTCCCGTGTTTAACACTGGTAACAATAAAATCAACAGGGTAGCAACATTTACAACCACTCCGTACCTACTGTATTTCATTCTCTCTCCACTGAAGCTTACAGTTTAGCTATTCATGACTTATTATCACAATTTTTATAAAGTCATACAAAGGCAATTTAAGATGCTGCTCTCAGCTACCTGCTCTGCCTTTGGCAACTTGCTGTGAAAACAGGAAAAATCACTTCATCTAGCGTATAAATTTATACTGCCAAACATTTTATCTCATGCTAACACAGCTACCTACAATTTGTAACTGAGGAGAAAATATCCAATTGTTTTCTACTACACTTTTTAAAAGGCACTTCCAGTGCAGGGGCAGGATCTAGAAGTTCTAACTGCTGCAGTTGAACTTAAAAGGCTTCACAGTTGAAGATCCCAATTTTTTTCAGCCTTTCCTCCATTATGACCTGTGATGCCTCACTCTTTCCCACTATCCCACTGCAAACTTTCTGAAACTCAAGCATTTTAAGCTTGTCTGAAGGTTCGTGAAGAAAGTGAGTATCTTATTTCTCCTACTGAATTCCAAGAGCTGAATTCCAGCTCTTGCTGCCTGCTAGAACAGGATGGAGAAAAATGGAATCTGAATTTAGAGTTTTGTTCTGCGCTATATTTGTCATAGAATCTGGAGACACTTATGATCTGGAGGCACTTTGAGAAAACACTTACTCCAGGGCTCTGAGTTAAGGCCCATCTATACTTCTAAAGCTGATTTGAACTATACTGGACAACAAGTTCTTGCTCTAGGAGGCAGAATTATGAACAAAACCACAAAGATGAAAGAGATCCAGCTGTCACCAGGCCAATGTCAAAGGGGTCAAATATTCCATCAGTATGTAACAGCTGATAATCTGAATACTGAGCAGGCAAAAAGCAGCACAACTTCACTGAAGCTGAAGAAACTGGTCCAATTTACATCAGCTGAGAAAGACCATCTGAAAACCCCAAATCTCACCTGAATCTAGATAATTCTTCCATTTTATCTGCCTGATTAAATGGCAATTCCTTAGCAAAAAGTTTTCTTTCAAACAGTTTTGTAGCTTTCTACCACAGAAAGAGGGACATGGGACTTGTAAAACTTGCAAGTATAAGTAAACTCTTGCTTTATCAGTTAAGACTCATTGTGTAGCCATACTCTAAGTGCACACTTAGTAGTTTTTAATTAAAATGCACATTGATAACCCTCTTTTGTTCTAAAGTACACTAAAACTCTGCTGATACACTAGTTATTACTGTGATATGTCATCTTAGACCAACTACCTAGTTAAACAGGGCAACATCAAAGATCTAGTATGGAATCACACCTATGCTAGAGTTGAAGTGTCCTGTAAAAAGGAGGGAATGTGAAGTGGGGATAAAAAAGAATTGAAAAGACTGTAGAGAACATTTTGTTAGCTGAGTCTTGGAATTAAGGTATAAAATACAATCCTTGGACTTATTTTTACAAAGTGTTTTACGGAATCTGAAACATTATTAAAAACAAGCAGGCATTCTCACCTCTCTGTAATGCTGTGCATTAGGTTTGTGTTTTGGTCAAACACGATCTGGTAGCAGTTGTTAACCACAGGAAACAACCGTTGACTTTGTTGATGGGCACGAGTTAAGTCTCTCCGCTTGTACTTGATTGATCTCCCAATAAATGCAGAGTGTTTACCATTCAAGGGTTTAATACTGTATTTTCTGTAGCTCAGACCACTTATTGCAACCACAATATACAGATCATAGGTAGACTGGGATTCCACTGAGCTTTGAACCTGCCCATTAGAATACACAAAGATGCTTCATTACAGAAAATTAATTAGCAAGGCAATTACCTTCATGTGCTGTGAGCCCTAAATTATAAAAATTAGCTTCTACTTTAATAAGAAGTTTCTAAACATGCCATTCTTATAATTCCAAATTATAATGTAGATCCATGCTGCTTTTAATTGGGAGCCTGGTGAACTCGGATTAAGCTGAGCCTTTCTAGCGAAGGAAAGAAAGTCACTAAATAAATTAAAAGGTTAGATCTTATTTTAATGCGAACATGGAATTGCAGATCCTGATTTAAGACCACACTGCAAAATGTCTACATGAGCAGAAATAATCATAAATTAAATTGATCAGTCAAATGACAGAAAAGAGACTGAAACACAAGAGATGTGACTAGTGCAAAAAAAAAAAGAGAAAATTCATGACAAGAGGAGGAATCACTGACATGCACCCTCGCCTTAGGGAAGACACATGGAAAGGAGGTAGAAGCACGTAACATCCTTTTGAACAGTAAAAAGAACAGCAGTGTTATGTAATAGTGAAATACCTTAAAAACAGTTTTTAATCATCTTTCAATTACATGTATCCTGCCCATTAATATTATATACTTTAGTACTACTTTTGATTTGGAGAAAGAAAATAGGACTAGATAAATGCTGAACAGATTCTGTGGACAAAGCCTTTAGTTACAACTAACGACTGACATATCTCCAGCTACACCACAGACAACCTAACAACAGTGGCACCAACAGGGTGTACTCCAATCCTCTCCCTTCTTTATACAACTTGTGCACGTGGTGCAGAAGGTAGCAGAGCACTTGCCAAATCTTCAGTTCCTCTCAGCCACATATTCCATCAATGCTCTGAGCTAAAGTTTTCTTTCTCTTAAAAGGAAGGAGTGTGTAACATGAATTTTGAACTGCACATACCGGAATTAAAAAGACCCCAAACTACTTTGTCATAACAGCTAAAGAGATTTCAGTTAGCCTCAAGTGACTATCGACATGCATGTAAGAGTGGCAAAAGACAGTACAGATCAACTTGGGTACAGAGAGTTTCGCCTTTTTAGAAGAAGGGAAACTCGCCTTTAGGGCATCCTACATCCTGAATAAATGCCTTGAATACACGTCAATCTTGTCTGTTTATCTTACACGACTGGACTGAAGTAATTCAGGCAGAATGACTTCTGGGAGGTAAGTAACAGACAGGCAAGCATGACCAGTGCCAGCCTGAGGAGACTGATTGTTTCCAGATAAAGGCAGTATGGTCTCACCCCATCACATGAACATACACAGGAGCAAGGGATGACTGCTGGGCATCACTACCTCACTACAGTGTGCCGTCACACAGGGCCACAGTCATAAGCCACAGGTCACAGAAACTCTGTCCAGCTGGCAGAATTTGCTGAGCTATCTGGCGTCTCAGAGACAGAGGGGAACATCTGGAATTGCATCAGGCCTCTTCAGGCCGCATGCGCAGGAAGCATTCCTGGAGGTTTATCAAGCCACTGATGATGATGCATTCTGTACAGCAGATGCTCCTGAGAAAGGCCAGTGCTAGCTTTCACTTGAGGCCACTTTCCTCCCTCCCAGGGAACAGCTGGCTGTGTCTTGGACCTTGGCTATGACAGAATGAGCTGTCAAATGGCAGCTGACTGACACCAGTTTCTAAGACCCACATTTCTTAATTCTCTTCTTCTCTCTCCCCCAAGGCAATCTGCCAATTGTACAAGCAGGGCTGTCAATTGAAAGGCAGGGCTTCAATGTAAAAGGATTTATTTGAAACAGTGTTTTTTAGAGAAAGAAAAGCAAGGTAAGAAGCACCAGGTCACACGCAGCAGGCATGCAAAGGACAAACCAAACACACTACAAGAACAGCAAGTCCTTTTGGACAGTAAAAAAGGTCTTTTGTTGAGAGAACAGACAAATAAAAACAACCCTTGAAGGACAAATAGGAAAATCCCACTTTGACAGGGGGTAGAATCCAGTCAATGAAAACTGACAAGTGAGAGAAAAGTAACAGAAAGAAACAAAATTGAAGTACCTGTGCTGGTACAGAATGTCCCAGTTCATCATACACACTCACAGCCTCATCACTGACAGAAACCGTGACAAAGGTAGTGATGTTCCATGCCAGTGGATTATAGACAACAACATACTGGTCAACATCTGTTGCACCTGTGTGCATGCAAAAAACACATAATGTATTTTTAAAATGTGATATTAAAAAGTGTTTGATAAATCTGTCTATGTAAAACCATCTCATAAAATTTTAACATAAAACCCCGCAGTAGAACTTCATGATGGAAAAATGAAAACATTTTATAGTACTTCATAAAAAACTCTTCTGCTTGATTCTTCTATTCTCTGCCCAATCAAAAAAGACCATGTATTCAGAAAGTGACACCTGAGTTGAATGTAAATGGATTTAGTGAAAATAAGCTGCTTACCACAACTCATTGTCATGCAGTATTAACTTTATCAGAGTTATACAGAAGATCAAATGAGAAGCCTAATTTAAAAACAGCCCTGTAAAAATCCAAATCGGTCTGCTGCACAGCCCACGGCACTGCTTACATCTGACAGTTTAAAAAGTTTTCAAAGTAAAGATAAAAGAAAGTGTTCAGTCTTTAGAATAGACTTCTTAAAAACCCTTTTACATTTTCTACACAAGCTGCCAGTACATTCATTTCTCGACTCCGTGCTTCTTATCATGTAATGTCATGTTGCAGAGTAAAGTTAGTTTAGTAACTACTCTGATCAGCACCTCTTCCTCCCTCTGTTTTACATCTGAGCTCTGAATCTGAGAGCCAGGTCTAATATACACACTGAGTTAGGCTTCTGTCTAACATCAGTTGAGAAACTCTGCTTTGTGATGTTTGAGATGTGAGAGCTCATAAAGCAAACAGGATTTTCTAGCCATGGCTCACAGAACTTAGATGTACATAGTATGTCGACTGTTTTGGAGGGAAACATGAAAGCTTTCATGAAGCAGCTTGAAAACTGGAAAAGCTGTGTAAAGAGTACCTGGTTTTCCCAAGCTTTTAGTGTAAACAGAAGAATAGACCTCTCCGTTCTTCTTTGCATTGTTGATATCGAAGATTATGGAAGCCATTAGCTTCTTTACGTTTAACATTCCATACATCAAGTTATTCATGTACATGTCCTTCACCTTGGGAGATTCTGTGCCTGTTATACCATCATGGTGCTGGACCTTATATTTAAAAGTAATTTAAAAGGTGCAACAGAATGACAACTTTGGGTTTGCATTTGTATTAACATAACAGTCAATACAGACACACAATACGGGATTACAGCTGTATTCATATTCACATTTTGCCTATTCCAAATTCCTATATACTGCAGGAAATGGTCAAAGACAAGATGCATACAGGTTTCCCTGCATACTTATTTCTCTTTTAATATACTGAAGTTACATCCTTAGAGGAAAAAAACCAAACAAGTTACCAAAACCAAGAATGAAGCAAAAATACTGCAACAAGACAGGTTTTTCATTTCCTAGTAAGATCTAGTCATTACCTTAGCAGACAAAATAATTATTACCAGCAAAAGCGCTAAGGACTGTAAATGGTTAATGATACAAAGGTAATCACTTAGCTGGTGAATTTTGAAGAAACAAATCTGACTTTCCTTTTCCAACTTGCAGAAGTAGAGATTATCAGTAGCTTTCAGTTTGTTCCATTTTTGTTTGGTTTTTATTTACATTTAAGAACAATTTTGTAAATAACAAAACTAACATTAAGAAAAGGAATTTCATACGCAAAGTTTGAAACTGCATCCTCTTTCACTGGCTGAAGAAAACATTTGCCAGCAACCATGTCTTGAAAACATGGCTAAGGGGCTGAAGTCATGTTTCAAGACAGTTTTTCAAAAAACTGCTTTATTTTTTCTTATGACCTGCAAAAGGAGAAAGTTACTTCTAAAAACACAAAAGCAACTTTGAGACACTCCAGCTGAAATGCTTATGCAAACTTTACATTTGGAAAAGAAACATTTTCATTCAAATTAGAAAAAAAAAAAAAAAAAATCAATCTTTACCTCTGAAACTGCCCATCTAAGACTCTGAAGTTGCTTTAAGGCTTTACATTTGCAAATAGAACCTTCTGGGTGTTTCCAGACATACTGTGTGAAAAATGATTCTCCAGCATAAAGCAGCGAACTCGCTCTCCTTGCAATTCCTTTTAATGTGCTCCGAGAAGTATAAAACCCAGTCCATGCTTGAAACGGCTCTGTTTAGAGTTGAACAGATCCAAAACACATCAAAATGCCACTTCATTTATCACTTACTTGTTACTTATCAGACTACTCCTGTTCAGCTGCTTACATGAATCCCACTGGGGGTTACACAGCAGCCATCAAGCAGAACGGCCATAAGGCCTACAAAGAAACCCAGCCAAGAACATGCACTTTGGAAAACTATCACCTTTCCTACTGCCCTAGTAACACGCAAAGCCAGTACCAACCAAGCTAACCTGTGTTTACAGAAATTTCCTCCTTGTGGATCCGCAAAAAAGAATTTTCCAAGTTTCACTCAAGCATATGGTATTATGAGTTGTTAATAAAATACATTATAATCCTTGTTAACGGCTTGATGTGCACACTCTGCATTCCAACCTTTTAGACAAAGAGATTTATCTTAAATTTAATTTCCTCAAAATGGAGTAGAAATAGTGATGTGATGACTCCAAACTACTGCAGTACTTCAAACAACATCAAAAGATGCCCTCAAGTGGTTACTGGAAAGTATTTCAACATTTCATTTGTGTTAATGTTTCAGTAACCCACAAAGTGAACTAGGAAAACAAATATTTGTTTTTAAAACCTCCAAATCTCTTTTTAGGGGTGGGGGGGTTTGTGTTTGTTTGGGGGGATTTCTTTTAAAATACACTACTGATAAACAGTTTTTCCAGAAAGAAGTTGCAGAAAGCATTTTCTAAAGAGCATACATGCAACTGTAATAATCCGCTATCAGCCCAAAATCAAAGTTAACAATTAGAAAATAGGATCTTTTGCTCAAAAAACTTCAGTACAAACTCTCTTTGGCCTGAAAGGTGCTAGAAGTTTCAAGAGAATTAATTCCATTATAGTTTTCAAGGTTATAAGCAGAAGAACCACAAATACATATCAGCACAGTACAACAAATGCAGTATAGAAGGAAATACTTATCTGGGACTTAAAACTTGATTTTCCATTTGTCATAAGTGACACTGAGCCCAATAAGTGACTCATAAAAAAAGGGCATAGCAAGAATAAGAGAGGATTAATCATCAAGAAGCAAAACAGTATGTGGGAGAAAGTGCACTCAAATCTATACCGCAATTGCAAGGCACAGAAAGTCATTTGGGGAAAAAACGACATCTATGTGTGGGCACCCACCTGGAACACTGAAGGTGCTGCTATTATGCAAGCTAACAGCAATTGACTCCTGCAGGTAAATTATGCCAAAAGATAAAGGAAAGAGCCCAGATGGAAAAGGATATTAGCAGTTAGAACTGGCAATGCTTTTATCAGCAAGTTGTTAGGTATGACATGATCCCTAGAGGGAGGTGATGGAGTCAGGGATCAGTCCATGCCATGATTCACAGGAAGCAATGGTTATTTTTATTCATTGAAAAGTTAACAGACACATTACAGAACAGTCTGAAATATATGTACACAGCCAAAAAATGTGACAGCAGTGGTAGCTACAACCACACAGAAAGGTGTTTAAACAAAAATAATGACATTTTAATAATAAACCAGGCAATTAAAAAAATTAATGAGTTTAGAAATGGAGAAGTTGGCTGTGTCTTCTCTCTGCATACTTTGATTTGAGGCCTAAAAGGGTAAATTTATTGGGGAAAAGAATTAAAGGGATGTTGGGTATGGCATGACTTTTTTCATATTTTTCTAGTACTTTTCAGCTTGGCTTGAAAAACTAAGTGCAGCACATAAGATACAAGCAAGCAACAAGCCTCTGCAAAGAACTTTAGTAACACTGTATTACGAATATTTTTACTTTTTGAGACTTTAGTTATATGAGAGTTCTTTTCCCCCCAAGAACTTCAAACTGTTTTCTTTAATGAAAATGGCAAGGCTTTGTCCTACAGGAGACTTTAGGGGTTCATCTGCATTCTTTGGATCAGGTCATCCTTACCTAGTATGCTTTCATTTATATAAAAGATTAGGTTTGGAGCTGACAAACTGGATTCCTGATCAATGCAACAAACATTAAGAGGCACTGAAGTGTATATGACCAGATTATATATTTGCTGCAATTACTTGGAGTGTGGACATCAAATCCTCAACATTGACTGTTTCACTTTGGGAACTCCTGTCCCACTGTAGTAACACAGAAGCGCCCTGAGAGCTTCCATGTTGCTTTGGTCCCTTGGTTACCTGTGGCTTCTCCAGACATTCACAGATCACTCCAAGTAACATTTTTCACCTCTGGTTTAAGCTATGCACAATCCAGTTCTTTTTAACACTAAAAATGGGACAGTTTTCTATTTGGCCACACAGCCATCTTTCTTACACAACTGAGTTGAGATCAACTTGTCTGTTGATGACACCTTATAGGGCAAACAAATCTTCCAAGAAAGCATTTTTCTTCTTTATTTCTCATTTTCTCTTATTAAAATTTTATATAGGTACATTTGAGGCAGACATGAGGCAGCTGTGAACTTAATTACCTGTTGAATATGGAAGAAAGTCTTGAGAGTCCCGAATTTCCCATGTAAGATTCCTGCTATAAACCGCTTGGAAGTAATCGCTGACAGTGGCGTACTGGACAGTCACTCCAAAGTCACCAGAGTGCTTGTTAATGTAATCCAGCAACAGGTCCATGTTAGAGTACTGAACAGATGCATTAAAGAACTGCTTGTCACAGCCCTGAAATTCCAGAAGCAGAACAGCCAAATGATTTTGGGTCACATAATTAAGGAGGATAATTTTTAACACTAGTCTTTGTTAAAGTGGTATTTCTTCTGGTTTTGACTGTCCATATAACTGATATTAGTTACAAAACTGTCAAGACTGGGGAGGGTTACTTGCACAGATTGTCTATAACAATGAAAAAATAATGAAAAAGCATAGGGTTTTAGAAACATATATTCTCTACTTCTTTACATGCCAACTCTACCTCTTTACATAGCAATATCACAAGCACACAAACCCATAAGTTAGAGTCTGACATTTTCTTACATTACTGCAGAACTGTGGGTTTGGACCTAGATGTTTAGGATTTATTTGTACTATTCAAAACTTCTCCCCATTCCAGCATGATTTTCACTAGGGCACAAATACAGAGTGCTATATTCTATGTCTCACTCTCTACAAAAATAATAAATTCAACATAAGCAACGGTGTCATAAACACAGGAGAAAAACAAATCAGTGACTCAAAGCTGCATCAGTCAGGAAAAGTTTTTTTTCTTTGCAACATCAGATATTGTGGTGAAAGAGCCTCTAAAGAACACACATAATCCTTTAATGTTGTGAGACCTACAGCATCCATAAAAATTAAAAACCAGACTGTGCATTCAGTTTAGGCAAAGCTACTCTTCCCTAAGGACTTGAAAACAGTAAGAGCACATCAGTGCTATGTGTACATGTAGGATGTAATTAACACAGCATATTGCCAAAAAAAGCAGATGACCAAGCTGGGATATGCTTGCTTATGGTTCCAAATAAATTACAAAGGGTGTGTAAGAAAGTGATTACACATCTGTTAGAAAAGATCTACTCTACCTAATGTGTTGTACACTTTCCTATAATGCTATAATTTTTGTTAACACAGTTATGTTGGGCTAAGCAGTTACAAAAGATCATTTAAATAGACAAAGCAAGGGGTAAAAAAAAGGAAGCAATACTGCAACATATAGTTTTGCAAGAGGTTATCTTTATAGTTTTGTCACATTTCTTTCTATATTGAGTAGGGTGGAAGACTTGATAGACAACTGGCAGGCTACACAAGGACATATTAAGTATCATTACTAGTCAGTCATTTGGACTGACAATTATTAGAAAATCACAATTACTAGAAAAACACTTTATGTCACGAGGTTTGTGCCAGCATTTCTGCAGTACCTACTGCAGCAAGAACCATCACCCTACACTCTGTACTGTCCCTGCCTCTGCCAAAGCAAACACTGATCAAGCACTTACCCACGGCCACAGCACGTCACCTGTCCGGAACCAGGCTGCTCTCTCCTTAATGTTTGCCACCATGGTTTGTGCATACTGGTGGAGATTGGCATCTGTGACAGGGAGACTCATGTTTGGATAAACACCATCTTTTGGTGGATCAGGGAAAGTTGCAAATCCATTCCAAAAAAATCCTGACCTAAGTAGAAGCAGAAAGCAATAAGCTATAAAAAGGATCTCCTCAACTGGGAAAGACATATCAAAAGGTGCTGGTATAAAATGAACAAACACAAGGAACAAAAGGCAAAAAAAAAAAAAAATCAGTTTATATTCATTGCTAGTATTTAGGTTTAAGTATTTATTTGGAGGTAGAAGTAGGGGGAAGATTCTACAGTTTTCTTTCAACATTGTGCAACTTTTCAACTCCCTTCTGCTTGCTGGCACAGAACAAAGAAATCATAGAACAAACCAGCAAGCTTTGTAACAATAAGGATGTTTCCCCAAGTAGACTTCATTTTCAAAGAGTATTTTACTGGAAAAGTCAGTAAGCAAAATAAAGTTTTCAAAAGTTCTCAGATTTCTTCACAAAATAAGTGGAAAATTCTTGTTGCTTTAGTTTATACACATACAATATACACAATCTCAGTTCAAGATAATGCTGAAAATCTCCCACAGAAAATCAATTAGTAATAGCCAAGTCCCTACTGAGCTTCCTGAAGCTTTTAAATCTTTACTTCCAGGCAGAGAAAAAAGACCCCAGTCTTACTCTGGACATTTTTTGTTTACAGCAATTAATTAGTTTCACATTTTTATTCTATTTTTTTTTTAATAGGGACTGACATTATAAGTCAGTCACTGTATTATACATAGATGAAAGCCATACCTATGTTTCAAGCCTCCTGGTATAAGAAAATATTATTTTTTCAAGTCTGTCAGTATTTAGAGGCACTTTTGATGCCTGTCAGTAGTCACTTTTGAGAATTCAACTGTTAGATACCAACCAAACTTTCTTTATTACAGTGGAAAGCTGGGGATGCTTAACAATCCTTAGTCAGATCTACAGAATCTAGACATCTCCTTGACCTTCCACAGGTCATGAGAAAGCTGCAGAATACTGTTGAAAGAAAACAGTCAAAGACAACGCTTAAGACTCAATAACAAACTCTCAGAGGTGAACAACATTTCTTCATATTTGGGAAATCTTTGGACCTGTTTGAAAACGGTAATTGCGATGGAGTACAGTAGCTGTACTGATCCATAACATGGGTGAAGATCTCCTGTCTTTCAGCTAAGGAAGGAGAGCCCTGCCATACAAACTGAAGCTTCTGGAAAACAAAAATGGTAAGAAACCATTACCTTTGACATGCACAGAAATACATCATTAACAACTTAAGACTTCAGAGTTCCCATCTTCCCTTCCACCACTTTTAATACTTTTAAGTGCCTTTTCCAAAGACCAGCCAATGGTACCCCAGGCAAGGTCACACACTACATATATATGTAGGAGGCCACATCAGTGCCTCTTTGCATTAGAATTGATGGAGAAGGAGAGGAGGCAGCACACTGCCAGCATACTAAAATCAGAGATAAGCCTGGCTTATCACAGCCATTACACCTCACTTGTTTCAGTGGAAGTTGAAGAGCTGTAAGACAGAAAAGATCCAGATGTAGTCTGATTGCACTGTAGTCAGTGGGAATCCATGTTAAACCAGCTGAAGTAGAATTTTACTGTTTTGGAAGCCTTTGAACTGTTAAGGGCCAGAAAGAAAAAAAAAAACAGCTGGGAAAAGATTGTCAAAAGCTCACAAAAGATTTTAACAGAAAGGAAGTACTGCAATTCATTGCAAACACATGGTGGTAGGTCCTGGCATCACTAAATTCAACATGAATTCTGTCGTCTTCTTCAGAGACGCTTGAGTTTTACCCAAGATTCATAAAAGCTGCCTAGTGCCCCGAACACAGTAGTGAAAGACCCTTATTTTCACATAACGTAGTGAGTAAAACTGATGACAAATCAGGGTCCAACACTGTGATATGAAAAGCATCTACTGTGTATGGGACACTGTGCGAGAGAAGGCAGAACATAGAAAAAAATTTGAATTCAGCAAAACCATGAATAGCTGCCAATTTAACTGACCTACTAATTTTACAGGCACAGATAAATGTTCCCAGCCTGAAAACACCATGCCCAAACATACATGTTATACTTTAAAATAGTTTACATAAAACCCAACAGATCCAAGACTTTCTCAGGGAAAACTGAAACTCCTAGATGTCTCCAGTTCACACAATCCTAATTCAATGTCCATTTAGGCTTGCCCATCTGCCCACATTTTGTGTCTTCTTGAGGCTAGACTACATTTTATAGCTGACCAGAAATCATGAAGACATTAACTGACCACATAACACAGATTTAATACGTGTCACCATTACCACATGCAATCAGCATGTCACTTTTAGAGAAGAAATACCTACATTTTCTTGCACAGATGAGAGAGATTCTCATCTGAATTTCGTGGTTTAGATTACTGTAAGTAGAGGCCAGCAATGGTTTCATTCCTAAGAGTATTTTTACCTTGTTTTTCTGCATGTCAGCCTTCAGATCATAGTCAATACGAGAAATAAGATGAGCATTGAAACCAGCCAGAGCAAAAAGAGTCGGTGTTGTAGCAGAAGCTCCAAAAGGATCAACATGCCAAGAAAACTGAGGTCTGAACCCAAAGGTTTCATACAAGAATCCATGACCTTCTGCAAAGCAAAATTTATTTAGGTTAGGAATACTTCTGAAAGTTAATTTCGTAAGTTTAATAGGCATATAGTGTTACAGATAAGCACTTAAAGGATAGCTTCTTGATGCTGTTTTCCAAAGCATTCAAAGTTTCAGGAATTAATCATTCAGAGCATAAAGTTTTATACTGACAATGTTTACTTTGCTATGCCAAGTATAACCTGTTAACATTATAAAAGATGAAAAACAAAAGGACTTGTGATTAGAGACAGGTCTGTGGAAAAGTACATAGATACAGGATGGAGACTGCATGAAAACAACAACCTGGGGTTTAGTTTAAGTTTGCTCGAACCATGAAACTCATTCTCAGAAAATTTTGTCGTTAATATGAGACTGAAAGGACAGTGAAGCAAGCCATCTACTAAACAAAACTAGCATGAATATGATTATCAGTCATATGAAAAGAAAAAAGCCAATGGTTCATAGAGATCCTGATACAAGATGTTATTTACAACTAATGTTACTAATTTAGTTATTAATGTTACTAATATAGAAATGAGTTTTGAAAAAAGAAACCCCCGAACTAGAAAGCCCAGACGATAGAATAAACCCAGAAAAATAATTTAAATCAAACCATGAGGAAAGCAGTAGATTTTATTTGGAACTGAGTTATATCACTCTAGGATACTTGTCATTAAAAAAAAAGAGAAAAAGAAAGAAAATTGCAGATCATTATTTCATAATTACAGAACTATGCTCAGAACTATTTGAAAATATAATCATATCTTCCCTGGTTTGGAATAACTCCATTTCAAATTTTAATATCACATTTGAATAAGTGAGGTTGCAAGGCCTCTTTTCACTACCTCTTTTCCATGGTTAATGTCTTCCCTAGCTAAAATATTCACAATGTGTTTAAGTAGTCTGACGGAGGCATATTTGGAGCACAATTTTCTAGGCTGCTCCAAAACACTGAAAGCCTGGACAGAGAGTAGAAGACATGAAATATAGACCCCAAATGTCTGTACTGGCTCTGTTTTCTCAATTTGAACTCCACGCAATCCAAGGATACTTTTTTCCTTTGTATGTACTCAAACTTAGCAGAGTGCCTTCAGGAAAAACAAATGAGAATTTTAAAATACTTTAACACTTTTGTTCCTGATGATGTTTGTGTTTAACAAAAGTACCCTTCAATCATTATTAGTATTTTATTTGGAGAAGTCCTAGGTTCAGTGTTCTGAGCCCATAAAGCAACCCTTAAACCCTTAAAGGAGTCAGGTAAGAGCAAAAAAAAGTTCATCTCCTCTCCTCCTCTTGGCCAGAGTGTACTGAGGCACAGAAGCAGCCGCTAATCCTGTGCCTCTGATAAACACTGACAAGCAAGGAACAAGGCCAGTGGTGCTGTGCACTCAGATTCAGAAAATAATATAAGCATTTTCTGTTCCTCTCCCGTGCAGAAACCTGCCCAGAGCGTAGCCCTGGAGCAGGCAGAGCTTCTATCAGCCATGGCAGCTGGTGCTAATTCATCCCCTCCCTGCTACTCCCTCGTGGCGTACCATACACATCTCCAGCACAGGGGTGGCATCAGTGATCCCGATTCTGTTTGCATTAACCAGACAAACCCAGGGACTGGAAGACTCTTTACACCATCAGATGGACAGGTGTAACATACAAACAGCTTGATGCAGAAGCTAGAAGATTAAAATGGCAAATAGTGCATCTCTTGGAATGATGCAACTATTTCTAACAGAAGATGATGATAATGACTACAAATGGGGTTTTCTTTATGAAGGAAATCTTTCAACTAATTTTAGTTGACCTCAGTAACATTCCATGGCCCACACTCTGCAGAAGACCTTGCCCAAACAATACAACTTCCCCATACTCTGAATTGCTACCAGGTGTTTTCTTGAAGAGTGTCTCATACCTTCAATTTCACCATAACTGTCTTCCCAGGAATTTAAGCTCTCAAACACACGCTCACACACACACAGAAGGGCTCTGCTCCAAACAAGTTTATACCTGACAAACCAGCTTTTGGTAACCTTTGTGCTTGCTGCAGAACTGTCTTTTTTCTTGTTTGTTTTTCTTTTTTTTTAAACCAAAGATTTTTATATTAATAACATACCAGCAAGTAAAAAATAAGAAATGCTTTAATTAGTTCTTAAAAGATCAGAAAATAATAGCAATTTTGGAGTGGAAAAACGAAAACCAAACAAAACCGCCAAGGTCGTAACAATGAAAAATAAAAGTTAAATGCAAATATGCGTACCCGTCAACTGTAAAATTTGATCATCAATTAGTGTCACAGCTTCATCATGCATCACTTGCCCTCCAATGACAAATTCCAGTCGTCCCTCCTGAAGCAACTGATGGACCTACGATATTGAAATTAAGACACAGAACATAAGCATCATTTCACTCTTATCCAAAAAGGCTGCAGATTCATTTGATATCACAGCACATTACCTAGACACAACATTTGTCAAGAAGGCATCCAGGACAAAAAGTGGGATAAAAGGCTGTCTGTACTGACTGCTATCTAAAGAAGAATAAGGGGGGAAAAAAGCATTCCAATGTGCTGCATGGTGCATTGATTTATCCAGCTTACACTGAAACCAGGTAGCAGGAACAAAGGATGACACTGACCTTTTGGTGCTCCTCAGCAGTGCTGTTACTGTGCCTTTTTATACTGTCTGAACACCAGACTCTGCACCGGCAGCAGCCTGTAATCCTGCCTCAAGGCAGCTAGAGCTGGAGGATTAAAACAGGATACTAAAGCTTCTCCCAAAATCTTCCTCCTGCTGCATCCAGCTTGGCTTAGGGAAGGCACTTGGTGGCTGGATGAGGGAGCAATATGCAACTCCTTGCAAGCAGCAATGGAGCCCCAGGCAAGCAGTAATATTCAGGCTGCCAGGGTTTCCTTTAGCTGGAAACCTAGATCTGTAGGATCCAGGAGAGAGTGTGTCATCACACCGCGGCCATAAATATCTCTCCTCTACTCCCTGTGCAGCTATCTTGCCTTTGGGGCACAGACAAGTTGCTCAACTTGTGACTGACAGAAGGCTTTGTTAAGAAATAGTTATTCCACGGATTTGCCTGCCTGAATAACTCACTGCTAACCTTAATTTCTGGTCTTTTTCCTAGTTTAAAAACTGTCAGTATATTACAACCTGCTCGACTTTTGGTGGTGGCTTTTTTCATGAGGGCGTTGGCAGGGGGAGTTTAATTTCAGCTACTAGAAACAACAGGTATGCTGACAAGTACAACTTTCAGCAAACGCTGGATAAGCGGGAGGTGGTGTTTGGAGGGAGGAAGGAGTAGTCTATGCCTCTAAACATGCTAGGAGTCTTCTGATTTTATTTTAGCTACTTCACTAGAAATTCAGAGATACCTCAAACTTCCAATAAGTAAAGTTTATGCAAATGTGTACTTTAATCCTCAACTAAGTTTTTTTTTTTTTTTTTTAAAAATCTGTCATGTTGGATGCCATTTTCAGAGCTATTATGTTTATTTTCCCAGAAACCTTCAGTGTCTACTCAGATAGGATGCCAGATTGTCAATTTTGATTATAATCATTTCTCTCCTTCACAATGTTGTGAAAACGCTTCAGGGCTCAGCATTCCTAAATTAGTTCCAGCCGACTGTGGTGACTGATTAGCATGCTGGGAGACCAGATAACTGATATCTGGTGTCAGCACAGAACTGGCCCTGACCTACATGAAAATAATCTGTGATTATTGTTCCTCATTTGGATGGATGTCCAAAATATATCTCTGATCCAAACTTGGGGCCACAGAAACATTTTTTTAATCTAAGTTTCATGGAACCACTGAGAGGCTGAAAACACAAGAAAAATAATTAAAGTAATTTAAATAATATCCAATCTCCCTCCTCCCAAAAAAAGAAAGCAGTATCTGTAAGGACAAGCACTTTTTCTGATCAGAAGGGGGCAAAAGGAAGGGAGAATGGAGGAAACAGATGCAGTGGTCCTATGAGCAGCAGGCTGCTACAGTGTTGGAAACTATCTGTGATCCTTGGGACCTTCTTACAGTTTTTACATCAACTCACGCCTACAAACCAGACAGAAGTGGCTAAGCATCTTATTTTTCCCCTAGTTAAAGCACCCAAATATCAACTCAGGGTAAAGAGGTAGGAATGCTTCACACAATAAAATTTTGTGTAAATAGCATGTAAATAACTAAGAATGATAAGGTTCCTATCTGGCTGAATACTGCTGCAGTGCATTTCACTCTTACATATTCTCTTGTCTGAACTGAAAAACCAGCTGCTGTACCCAGGCCATACCTTTTACTAGTTTTTAATGCTATAGTTCCAATCCAAAGAAGACATTTCAAAACAAACTAAAATTAAATCCTGTATTCCAAGTAAACCATTAAATTAAGAAAAAAAAAAAAAAAAAAAAAAGGGAAAATTAAAACCAGGGTGCCTGTACTACAGAAAATCATTAATGCTAGAGTTCAAGTGGAAAAAGCAGGACAGTAACCAGAGTGACCTAATTTCAGGGACCAGTATTTCCAACTTGCTAATGTTAAAAACATATAATTTCTCTGCAAATTAGAGATTCAATGTTAGACACACAGGTTTAAGTGGAATTTAGTTTTAACCATTTTAATTTTGAGAGAAGAAACTATAAAGTAACTAGAGAACTGACTATAGAACACGTAAAATCAACAATTACAAATAATTAGGCTGGGAAATTAAAGCCTGAATCATAGGTAATAATTTTTGCACTACCAAGGTCAAATGTGACACACATTATTTTTCTGGATTCCACATAACAGCAGGAATATTTATTAGAAACGTGGGCCTTGACTTTATATTTGGATTATAGCAGCATAACATGCTTGAAATAAGTCACCTTTGAAAGTCAGAGGACTTTCCTGTCTTCTACAAAGCAGTTCCTGTGCTATTTTCTTTCCCACTTACATGACAGTTTTCTAATTTAAAAAATCTGCAAGAAAACTGTCCTACAACAGGCAAGTATGGGCAGAGTGCCCCCACAAAAACAGCAAACTGCCTAAACAGAGCAAAATCTCTCATGCGAAGATCAGTTGTGCACAGGCTGTTATTTGAATACTGAACATAACAAATGATTCAGAATTCAGTGAAGGACTATGTTAAAAAAAACAAGATGCAGACAAGACATTTTTACATGATGCTTTAAACATCTATAACTTTAAACAAACTGAAATGTAAAGAATTGCAAATAGTATGTTATTGTTGATTGGACCCTGCTAACAAAACAGAGCACAGAGTTCTGAAAAAGTACCCATGGGAAGCTGCACCTGTACACCCTTTGGTTTTAGGATCCAAAACAAACATCTGCACCACAATGCAACACACAACCAGCTGCTAGCCTACGAGTCCAGTCTTTGATTCACCGTGTTTGTTTCATACCAGAGGGAAGAAGAATTGACAAATAAAACTTCAGAATGACTTTACTAGAAAAAAATCATTGAATCTACAGTCACTGCTTTGCTGTACTACCCTTGTTTGCAAATGGCAGATTTTTGAGCAGTACTTAACTGGAAAGAACAAAAATTTCCTTCTTGCGAGCAGTGTTAGGCATCAGATGTTTTAACAGATATTGGTCCAGCCTGTTTCCAATTCACACACATCTTAAAGTAGCATGGCCCCAGATAAGTAAGTCCCAATGAAACAAGAACTGTAAAGTGTAAAAAGTCTTCAGTGCAAAGGTTACTACCTCCTACTGCTCTAATCTATAGCTGGGGTTTAACCTCTTGCAACTGCCTTTAGAGTTAAGGTCATTTAAGTACTAGATTCAGAGACAGCTTACACAAGACCTGGGTAAAAAGCAAATGGTGAAGTACTTTGCCCCTGTTTGTCCCCTGAAAAGAGTGTGAATTCTTGTTAGCGGGAAGGATGGCTCCAGTGCAATTTACCTGCTGCTTCTGTGTATCTGTGGCTACCATATCCCACCAGAGTCGAAAGAATTCCTGCTCCACCGCAATAAATTTGCGCTGTTTTCCTTTCATTAGCTCTTCTATAACAGTTGTGTAGACATTTGCTGCGTATGCATGCATACTTTCCTGAAAGAAAAAAAAAAAGTAAATACAGATCTCACCCCACTGAAAAACTAATGGACATGATATGTAAAACATGAATCCACAGTTTCAATTTAGGTAAATTTCCTACATTAAAATCACCATTTGAAATAACAAGATGAGGATTACCTCATCAAAGAAATTAACTTTTCCTAACCCCTTGCTCTCCACAACAGAAATCCAGCCATCTTTGTAAAAATGCTCACGCCATTAGAAAAACATTTGAGTGTAGGAGGAATGGCTTAAAATACTGTTGTGTTTATCTACATAATTTCTTCCTCAATTATTTTTCCATTTGTTCATATGGGCTTTTAAAAATGAAGATTATTAGATACTTAATATGATGTGAATTTTTAACTAAGGATTTTAAATTTTAGTTTTGTGTTCTCTTACGCAATTTCTGAGTATGAGTTTGAAGTATCAAAGGAGAAATTCATTAATCTTTCCTAAAAACGGGAGACAAAATACATGCACAGCAGAGATATATGGGAGAGCCATTAGCTTTTTTTTTGTTAGGCCTAATGCCATTTCACACTAGTGAAATATCCACAGCATCTTTCACTCATAAATGAAAAAAATTTATACTTGTGAAGAAGAATTCAGGATTTAGGATTTTGACTAACAACTATAAAAGGTATCAATGCCCCACTTATTTTGCTCTGCATCTCATGTATCTAGCAAAAATTAGTTTTCTAGTGTACTTCAGAGGCACTTGGCTCCAACCTCACCCTGGCCACTGAGGACCTGGGATACTGCTCTCCCCTCTTAAATGGCAGAAAGTTTTCCTGGGGTTTTGGCTTCGTAACAATATAAACATAAAGACCATGAAATAATCAAAGCCCCATCAAACAATCCTAAGACTTTCCTTTAAATAAAAAAAAAAAAAAAATTCCATTAGGACCATCCTGCAAACACAGGCACACACCAACCCACAGTTCAAGGGCACAGCTGCTAGGCTAACCCTGCCTCTTCTAAACGAGGATCCCGAAACACCAGGGGATGGAGGACACACCAGGCCAGACTCGGGGCAGGGGCTGCCGCGGCCAAGCACTAGCGCGTTTCTCCGCGGAGCTGCAGGAGCTGCAGGAGCCGCAGAGCCCCGGCCCCGCTCCGGGCAGCCCCGCCAGCCCCAGCGCGGCTCAGCCCCGGCCGCAGCAAACCCGCCCGCCCCGTGCGGCGCCCCGGCCGACCTGCACCGTGTACACCCAGCCGACGTCCATGTGGCTGTGGGCCACCACGAAGGCCCGCAGGTCGCCGCGGCCGCCGGCCCGCGGGAGGAGGACGAGCAGCAGCAGCAGCAGGAGCAGGAGCAGGGTGCGCGGAGCAGCCATGGCGGCGGCAGCGCTCCCGCCGCACTTCCGCGTCCCTCGGCACCGCCTCCCGCTATGGAATTAAATAAATAAATTAAAGAAGTGGCAGGAGTTTCCTCACGAACGGGAGCGTTTTGAGGCCCGAGGGGTGACTCCGCCTTAGCCCCGAGCTGCGCCGCGGGTGCGTGAGATCCCCATAGCGGGGCTGAGCGACGGAAACCGCAGCCCCCGAGGGGCTCTCGCTGATAGTTCCGGACCTGGCTTTCTAATAACACTGCACTGCTCAGGGAGCGGCTGAGTTCTGCATCTTGGGCAGCTATAAATCTTTTTTCCTTTTTTTTTTTTCTTTTTTTTTTCTTTTTTTTTTTTCTTCAGAAAATTCCTTTGAATTGAGCGCGAGTACATTATTTCATGGTATTACTAGTTCTATTGTCTGCATCTCTGGAGTTCTGAAATTGAAGAAGAATTAAATCTGAAGTTGTTGACCTTCTGATCCCGTTGAAATTGGTTTTATCACTTGTTTTATCGCTGCTAGGAACAGGTGGACCCTGTGCTGAAAACGGAAAAGGTAAACACTGCTGTCTGCATAAATTCTTAGTGAAAAGGGAAAAAACCCAACGCCAAACTAAAAAATGTTATAACTGTAGCCCAGTCTCCTCAGAAGTTTTTGTCTGCAGTTGCACCAGTTTCTGCCCATTAAATATTGTGATATAGAAAGCCAAAACAGATTAAGGTGTTTTCTTAAACTTCGATTCTTTAAAATACACACACTATAGTATAAATCAACTACCTTCCTTAAGTTCTAGTTTGAGTAAATTACATGCTTTTAATAACATTACAATCCTGAAATTATGAAAAATATCGAAGTCCTTGCTCATTTCCAACAGTGCAAAAGTAAAGAACAGCAGATGAAGGAGGGTAACTGCCCTCACCTTCAAGTTTGGTGTGAATTTAGCATTACTAGATCCCAAACCAGGTTAAACCAGTCCTCCTTCTGTGATTGAAGGAAACAATCACAAATAGCTTAGTAGTGCCCATCTGTAGATTTTGATAAAAGATTCATTCATGCTGGGCTAGCTGGCTCTTGGGTGCAAATTAACCCATTTCAATATTCAAGACACCTGTAGAAATGGATCACACACTGTAAACACAATTTGTATTGATCTCCTCATTTTAGAAAGAAAAAAGTGTGGCTTCATGTACTGAACTTGATGATTTTTTTAACATACAAAATTCATAAATGATTGAAGTCCAGAATGAAAAATACTATATGTAAGTCAGTAATAATGAGTGGAACACTGTAAAATGGCCACATTCCATAAAACTTGAATCTAATATGAATACATTCTCCCTGAACAGTGCCTTTGTTTGCTAAT
>VZTX01002252.1:28414-64917 GCA_013400915.1 Pardalotus punctatus | reverse complement strand
CCCCCCGCCAGCGGGCGGTGAGGCGGCACCACCATGACGGACCCCGCGCGGAGGCTCGGGCGCTCCTTCCCCGCCCTCTTGGACCCTCGCCCCGCTATTTATTTATTTCTCTTATCTATTTATGTGTGTGTCTCTCTCCCTCCCCTTATTTAACGCGGCCCCGGCAGGGCCCCGTCCCCGCCGCCGGTGCCGTCCCCTCCCGCCGCCCTCGGCCCGGCCTTCGCCTGTGGCCGGCCGGCTCTCCGCGGGCAGCCCGGAGGAATCGGGAAATGCTGCCCTCCCGGTGTGACAGGGCTGTCAGCTCCCGGCTCTGCCGTCCCCGCCGCTCCTCGTGTTTACTGCCCCGTGCCCGGGGATCGCGCATCTGCAGCTCCGCACGGGAAGATGGATGTGGCGTGCGTGGTTCGGGATTGATGTCGCTGTTTTAGCCCGGTTCGGGGTCCTCCCGGAGGATTTCAGAGAGGAGCTAGCGAAGGGAAAACATAAACAAGCTGAATGGTGAATGCTTGCAGCTGCAGGGCTCCAAGGCGACGGCAAGCTACACCCTGGCAGCTCCCTGGCTCTGGAACTGATAGCCAAGTCCAAGGACAAAGAGGGACAGGAATTTTCAGCAGTAAATGGTTTGCAGGGAGGACAGGTGTTTGGAATTGTTGCCCTGTTGTGCGTTCGCATGATGCAGTGCAGGTAAAGCAGCTCACCTGTTTGATATTTAAAGCCCCGATAAAATTTGTAAGCTCAAACCAACCTACGGCCGCCCTTTTTATTCCTGCTTACATGTGAGAGGCATGTCAGGAGTGATAAGGGAGAACTGGGAGGAACCACTGGGTGTTAACTGAAAGGGAAACAAATTGATGTGAAATGGGATTTTTGTTAAGTATTTTCTCTTTTTTTTTCTTTCCTTTTTTTTTTTTTTTTTTTCTGGTGGAGCCTCTGAGGGATGCCATGTCAGATAGGAAATGGAGCAACGTAGTGTCAAGCAGGAGAAACAAATGTATGATTTGAAGTCACTCGCGTTACAGATTTTAGACATAACAGCCCTGAAGAATTTGTACTGCTAGTGAAAAGTATAGGAAGTCTTTGAAAGCTTTGGTGTACGTATTTTTAGAAGAGCTGGAGTTATAAATGCAGCTTGGTAGAGGTGTGAAGTTAAATATATCAGGAAGCATTTGAAATAAGATGTTTGGTGGAAAATACAGTCATTTGGTCACGATGTATATTCTAAACTTCCTAAATAAGAAAAAAATGCGTGTTTTGAATTTTAAAGTCAGACTTAAACTCTTATACTGCTCAAAATCAAGGAAGTTGATCTGGATGCTTCATAATTAATAAGATTGATTTCTTAAAGCGTTATTTGAAATTATCTCTGAGCAGTGAATATAATATTTTTCTTTGTTATTTTTTTGGATGTTATTCTTCTCTATATGAGACATTCAATACTGTTTTTCTGTAGGAGTCCAGAAAGGTTGTTTTAGGCACTCTGTTATAAATTGATGTTTTGCTAAATAACTATGTTGTTTACTTAACCAGTGAATCACTGTATGTATAAAACAGGCCAGTTATCCAAACATTATTTGTTAGACCATTCTTACTTCCACAGAACCTTGCTGGTACTTGTGGCATTTCTGTGGACACAAACAGAGATAATGGATGAATGCAAACATTAAAAAAAGAAAGCCAAATGTATTTATCTCAAATTAGATCCACCTTCTCTAACGTTGTTTCCTGGTTGTTAAATGCTGAGAAAGTTTTGTATTAGGTGATATTGCACAAATTTTTCAGCTGGGAGTTTTTCATGAGTAATCAGTAGTGGTTACCTGTACTTGTGGTAATCATTCAGAATGCTGTGATCGTATTTTTGAGTCACCAATTTTCATTTCAGTTGCTCAGAATATCTGCAAAAATACTGCTTCTGTAATCATCAGAAAATAAGGCTGACTTTTAAGCAATTTCATTTATTTCAATTCCTTTTTGGTAGTAGCCAAAGGTTGTGAAGGTGAGGGGGGCTGAGGTTCAAGGCTCACAACATAAATAACTGTAGCTAAAATGTAACTTCTGCTCAAGGAGATGCAGTGCCAGAGCTGGCTGGTTGCTGGTGGCCTTTCCCACCCTTGAACAGGAGAAAGTCCTGCTGTTTTATTTTCTTCCTGTTCCTTGGCACGGGCGGCCGGCACTGCTGTGGTGACGTGGCCGTGTGGATGGGCACGGTGAAGTTGTGCTGTGTCCACCAGTGCAGGTCACAGGGAGAGCTCATCATTCTCCCTGACATCTCTGTCTGCTTGTGCAGCTTGGGGATGGAAAGCAAGGGATGCTATTTTAGACATCTCTTTTTATGAATTTTGCCAATTGTGGTCATCTTATTTATAGTAGCCAGAGGCACAGAGGAGCGTTGCTGTGGAAAAGGTATGAGATGAGAAGTGAGGAGAGCTATTCCTGACCCCACAGACCTCCTTCCAAGGAGGGATTCTTTGTGAGGAGATGAAATTCTTGGGCAGGTCGTTAGAGGTGAAGTAAGAAGTGCTTTGTTCCAAACTGAGCATAAAATCGTCGGTTATTTTATCGAACTAAATTTGTGATGGCATAAACTGGTACTGTAGCTCTTGAGCTTGTTGCTTTTTTCTTAGACCTAAGATCCAACAGCAATTTTCTTCTTAGGGCAGTGCTGCAAGTCAGTCAGCATCGTGTTTTGATGCCTTTTCCAATGTTTTCCTCTGATTTCCCACTCCTCTCCTACCTCTGTGTCCATCAGGCTGTCTGGGTGCTTTTTCTCAGAATTTCCTAGCGTTAGGCCTTGCCTTATGCCAAGGAGATAGTGCTCTAAAGCCTGCCTTATCTTTTAGTTGTTCTGCTGCCAGTGTTGACACCCAGTTCCTTAAAGGGCTGTCTTTGGGCCAATAAAACTTTATAAAAGGAAGAACTCTTTATCGTTATTGTATTAGCTCCAGCACACCAGATCCTGCTCTGCGCCATGTTGTATATGGAATATTTTAATAAGAATTCTAGGAAAGAGATGGCTGCGTGGTATTGATTGGCCAGTTTATTTCAGATCTTTGAAGGACTATATTTTCCAGTGGCTGTTAATGTGTTCTGTTTCAGTAACTTTGAGAGGATAATCGCAGACTGAGCATTAATTTATGTAGGTGCTTGTGAATTACCAAACTCTGGAATCTGTAGTCAAAGTTTCTGTGAATGCTACTTGGAGCAGGTGTAATTCAGGCCATTTCCAGCTAAATTATCTGCACTAAATATTGAGTCAGGTAACCACTTAAAAGAAATGTCAGTGAATAATCATGGATCAGTCACATTTGGGTCAGAGGGGAAGGAAGAGTTTTCCTTCTGCTTAAAGCAAGGTAAATTTTTTTTTTCTAGGTATGTAGAGTGGAAGAAGGGGAACTGCCACAATGCCAGCATGGTCAGTGAGTGTAGAGTTTGGAGAAACGAGTGACTGCTGATAAATCCATTCCATTGTGTTTGGTCTTGTGCACAGTGATCTCTGAGAAAAAGAGCAAAATGACAGCACAGAAAGAGCGCTGTTGTTGGAAAATGTGCATGCAGATAAAATGCCAGCTAATAGCGAGGCAAAACTTGCAGGTGTATCAATTGCACAGCTTTTGCCTCTGGAGAGCTCATGGAATTGTGGTTTTTAAAGGCAGTTTTCTTTCCTGGTTGTGTGTGTCTGAGATGGTGCCAACTGGAGAACACCAAGCCCATCAAAGTAACAGAAACCTGCTCTACTCCACAGGAAGGTTGGTTTGTGTGTGCCAGTAATGACTAATGTTGTGTGATGGGCAGAGGATAAATCTTGCTAATGACCTTTTGTGTCTTGATTGAATTTGAAAAATAGCTACATTTGTTTTATTTAAATCAAGGCAAATATATCTGGTGTCTGATCATTAACATCCTCAAGCGTGCAGATAAAATAAATCTGACAAAGGGATGATGGAAAATTTGTGCAAATATATAATCATCTATTTGAGGCTGTCGATCTCAGCCTGGTGACAAATCCATGGACTCAGCCCTTGAGCCCATGGAAAACTGCTTTTTATTACTCCAGATTATGAAATTAACTTCTTAAATCCCAGACGTGTTTTTAGGAAAAACGATCGGGGAACCATTTTAGTGGTTTATTCTCTTCTTTCTGTATTCCACTAAGGGGATAGTTCTACTTTATTTTCTCATCTGAAGAGCAGAGCTTGACCACGACAGGGAGGTGAAGGTTCTTCAGGATATGTTGTTTTCTGAGGGTATAAACCTGTGTCTTTCTGAGCCTTGAGCTTCAGAGGCATGTGATGAAAATGCCTAGAAGTCTCTTAGCCTTTTTTTCAGCTATCAGAATGAATAGAATCCACTGTGGAGACAGTCTAGATTCTACAGCGAGGCTTGTTATGTCAGCCAGTATTTGATGGCTTCAGGGCTCTGTCATATGATGAAAGCAGGTATGAATGCAGAGCTTCACACTTCCTGTTTATAAAGCTGCAGAGCTGCAAGTGGCTGCTCAAATTCACAGAGCAGTAATTATTTCACAACTCGGGCATTCAGTTGTGGTGCTTGTTTTGGGAGGGCACCTCGGTAATCTCTGCTGAACGTGTACTTCCAAGCAAGAGTGACTTGGGGAATTCTGCTTTGACTTCCAGAACCTGATGAGAAGATGCTTCTCAGAATCACAGAATGGTTTGGGTTGGAAGGGACCTCGAAGATCATCTTGTTACACCCTCCTGCCATGGACACCTTCCATGAGACCAGGTTGCTCCAGCCTGGCCTTGGGCATTCCCAGGGATCCAGGGGCGGCCCCAGCTGCTCTGGGCACCTGGGCCAGGGTCTGCCCACCCTCACAGGGAAGCATTTCCTCCTAATATCCAATGTAAACTCACTCTCTGTCAGTGGGAAGCCATTCCCCCTTGTCCTGTCACTCCAGGCCCTTGTAAAAAGTCTCTCTCCATCTTTCTTGTCAGCCCCTTCAGGTTCTGCAGGGCTGCAGTTAGGTCACCCCAAAGCTTCTCTTTTCCAAGCTGAACAATCCCAAATCTCTCATCCTTTCCTCCCAGCAAACCTGCTCCCTCTGATCGCCTCTGGACTCACTCCAGCAGGTCCAAACCTTCTGATGTTGGGACCCCAGGGCTGGGGGCAGAACCCCCTTTCCCGTTGCCCGTGCTGTGGGATCAGCCCAGGACTTTGGACACATCCAGCCTTTCACCCACCAGCACCCCCAAATCCTTCTCTCCCCAGCTGTTCTTGATCTGTCAGAAGAGAGTTGGTTTTTAATCTGTAATTCTTCATCTGCTACATTGCAGCCACCGCTTTCTCTTTCACCTCAGGTTCCAAGTTTAGAGAAGTGAACTCGGGGTGTTTCTGCCTCTTGCGTAGAACTACCCCAGTTATTTCCTACTGGAAATGAGGAACGTTGGTGTAGCGTGCTTAAGTCAACTACCAGTAAGTTTCCTTTCCTGAGATACCTTTTGTGGTCTTTAGAAGTTGTTTATGAAATACCAGTTGAAAACTTACAAATGAGGGGGAAATATTGCCTCTTGCTTAGGCTGCTGTGAGTGCTGTGGTTCTGTGGGAGCCGATTGCATCCTTTTAGTAGGTTTTTAGTAATTCTTAGATGGTTCCCAAAACCAGCTGCACCAAGCACAGCAGAAACTTGGTGATTGCTCAAATGTTGGATGTGCAGAGAGTGATGCAAGTCTGAGAAAAGAGGATTTAAGTAATTTCATAAATAAGAAAAAGTTGTTCATCTTAAAGGAAAAAACTCTCAAAAACTTGAATTATGATTCAGTAAATGTTGGGAATCCTCTGGTTTCTCACTTCTCAGGTGAATCACGTCTCTAAATAGGAGCAGGCTCAATATTAGCTGCAGTTTTGTCCTGTCAGCGTGTTACTGGAGATTCCAATCAAAGCAGTCAGGAGCTCTGCCAGGGGAGTTTAAATAGATATCATTCCAGCCATGGGGCTGGAGGTCACAGGATAAGCTGAACAAATCCTCATTTTGAGTGTTAAATATCTTGATATAAGTGAAAAGGCCACTATCAGGCTGTTCTATAAGTAATACATTTTCTTATCTTGGTGTAGGCTAAAACTGAGTCCTCAAAACATTTATTTGGATTATAGAGTATATGCCTATACATCTCATAGCTCATAAAACTGAGCTTTTAGTTCTTGTATTTTAATCAAGAACATCAGTTATTTTCATGGTCACCTCTTTCTAATCGATTTCTAGTTTTTCCTTCTGTAACACCAGCCAGGTTTTTTTTTTTTTTTTTTTTAAATCTACACGCCCTGAGAAAGTTGTTGAACTTTCATCCTTTGAGGTTTCCAAGCTCTGCCTGGACAAAACCCTCCGGAAGCTGGTTTGAGTTCAGCCTTGACCCAGTTTCAAGCACAAGGGTGAACCAAGTGACCTCCTGAGATACTTTCCAACCTGATAGATTCTATAAAATATTTCTGTTCAGCTTGAATTTTGCAAAGCCTTGTTTTGATGAGGTCCTAAATCTACCTGACAGTGTCCTACAGAGGGGGAAAAAGGGACAAAAATAGAAACTAGGAAGTTGTTCAAAGTGAGATGAAGCATCTCTAATGAAATGTGAAAGAAAGAAAAATAAGAGGGGACTACTTTGAATCCTGTTTACTTGACTTGTAACAGTCTCAGGCTTTCTGGCTGCTGGCACCATGGCAGGAATGAGTAAAACAACCCTCACCCCTTTCCTCTGCTCAAGGGAACTCGGCCCACTGTCTCCTTTCATAAAATAAGTAAGGCATTCAGTTCTTTAGTACTCAAGAAAATGAAATCAGATTCAAAAAATGGGTCTGTGAAGGGATGACAAGCCTTGTGAGAATGAAAAAGAACATAGCATTAGCAAGTAATGTGATGAGGTGAGGCATGAAGTGTCTATTGAATTCTGTAAATTAAAATTATTGTACGACTCCTGCATTCAGGTAGGACTGGTTAGGATTTTTCTGTATTTAAAAACCCAGATGTTGCTAATAGCTGTCATTCAAAAATGTCACTATCTTCTGGAAACTGAGTGTGTTTTTGGTTAGCTTGTGAATTCATACATTGATCTGAATAATTTGGTCTATGGGGAGGTCTTATTAGCCCTTGAGCTCTTATGACATTGGTATGACTTAGTTATTAATTATGATTAAAATAATCCTGCTCTGTTTTGGCCCAAGAAGAGCCAAGGGCTGTGAGCATACTGAAGGCTAATGGAGGAGGGGTAGGACAAGTGTTGCATTTTCAAATAGCAGAATTGTTTCTGTCCACTGACTTCAGTTATTTCCAAGACTGATGTGAACCAGAAGTGCCCAGTTGGGGTTTTTAGGGCCTCCTTTAGGGCTCTTCTTTGCCTGATGGGTTCCTAGTTTGAGTTTCTGTATAGGAAAGAAAGTTCTGCGGGTTAATTCTAATGAAGACTTTCAATTTTTAGTCATTTAAAACCAAGTTATTTCTTAATTTGTTCCATTCCTTGAAGCAGGTGCTTTTTCTATAAGTTATACTTAGTCTGAATTATTGTGAATGTCCATGTGATATTTGCAGTATTGAAGAACTACAAAAAGCATCTTTAACATTTAATTTTCATATGAAAAGGTCATTTACATAATGAGACAATGAAGCCTTTGGGCAAAGATGAATGTAGAAGAAAAATCCATTAAGGTAGATTCTCCCTAAGAGTTTGAAAGGGCCTAATTCACCAAACTTTGAATGCTGGATTATTGCTAGCACTAACTGGAATAAAATTCCCTGCTTGCCTAAGGAGTGGCAAAATCCTAATGCACAATTTTTTTGGTGATTTCTTCGGGGACACCTTACCTTTGTTAGTGATGACTCCGTATCTCATAGGTTGTGTACCTTTAGTGTTTTCAGCTGAGCTGTGTAATAGTATTTGGCATTTCTTTTTTACATAATGAATTTTAACACCTCTGAGAAATGGGGGTTTTTGATGGGCTTGTGTTTACAGCGGGGCTGACATGGTCCCTACAGGTGGGGAATGTTTGGAAAGTGCTTCACTTTGAAATGCTGCTTTATTAAATGCTGCTGTAAAAGCTCTTCTGCATTTCTGATTTTTAATGAGTGTAAACTGGGTTCAGCTCGTGGTTTGACACGAGATGTGTATGCATATGGTTTTTTGTAGTAGTTCATTAAATCTGCTTAAAAACTGATGCAAGTTATAATCAATCAGAATTTTTCTATGTAGCCTGTTCATTCATTCATTCGTTAGAATGGCAATTAAAGAAAATTCCTTAATTATTTTAGGGTATTACTGACATGTGCCTAAATTCTAGACATGTGAGATTCTTGGTTAAATGATCTCATAGTTTAACAGAACCATTTTTCTTTTAAAAACACGCTCACATTTGCAACAAGACCTTTATTTGGTGTTGAGCAAAGGAGGATATGGCCGAGAAAGGTTTGGACAGGGAGTTTGTAATGACCAGGGTTTATTTCCCACTCTGTAAATGTTATTTTGTGTAAAACTGGTGCAAGCCCTGAGCCTGAATCCCTGCCTGCCTGAAGTGCTCAGCTGTCACAGGTAGGGTGACTTGGCACATCGAGTGACATGCCCTGATCTCCAGGTGTGTAAATCCTCCTTTCCCTTCCTGTAACCTGTCACAGCCCGACACGAGCCTCTCCCATCCCATGGAAACGGGATTTTGAGGTACCTGTGCTTTCCATGGGTTGTGTTTGGGGCAGAAGGAGGTATTCATGGTGCTGAGAAAGTGCCCAATTATTGTGCCCAGAAAGAGGAAAGCTCTGCCCGGAGCTCCTGGCACAGGGATGCTCTTGGAGCCTGCAGAGCTGCCCCTCCCTCGTGATGGGAACGCAGGACAGACCGAGATGGGCAGCAAGAACGTCTGCCTTTGTCAGACACTGCAGTTGTGACTTCTGGAGTGGTTTTAAATAGCCACTGAGACAGTCTGTACCTTAAAAAGAGATTTGACTTCCTTCTGGTCAGGCTCTGCAGCCGCAGGGCCAGGCAGTGGGAGAGCTCTGAGCCAGCAGCCAAAAAGAATCTGTAACACTTATTTGGATGATTTTTTTTTTAAATGTCCAAATCCTTTGAAGCTGTTTCACTTAGTTTTGAGTCTGAATTCGGCCCACAAGCTACGAGAGGCAATGTCACCGGGCCAAAATAAGAGATAATTGCATTCTGTATAAAAATGTAGGCTTCATTCTTTAAAAATAAAACCTACTACAAGTCTTTCAGTTGTCATCCACTCACAGTTTTAATTTCATGTTAAGTATTTAATATGGAATGGATGCTTATGTTTCTTTTGTGTTTTGAATGGCTGCTCCTTATCTCGAATATAGTGACAATGGCAGTGCTCAGGGTTTGGGCTTTGGCAGCAAAGCCCTGAGCTGAAATATTTGAACAGAAATTTCTCTGATCGAAGCTTGTCCCCTTCCACTTTGGACCCACTGCTACCACTACAATTCCTGATGGAGAGTCCTTCTCCAGCTTCCTTGTAAACTCCCTTCAGATGCTGGAATTGTTTCAAATGATTAATTTTACTCCATTAGTTTGCAAAATTTGTTCTTTTAAAATTCTGAGACCTCGAATGAAATAAAAAAGTGGAAGAAACACAGAGCCCTAAACAGAACAGGAAGTACCAGATTGAATAAGTCTGTGGATGTGGGGGGAAAAAGAACTGAAAGTATTGGGATAGTAATTATGAGAACTTGAGTTTTGCAGATTGAATTTGTTCTAAAAATGAACTTGAATGTGGCATCATGAATGTATTTTGGGCTGAAGAAGCACTTCTTTTCAATCCCTGTTTCTAGCTGTTAGGTGTTATCCAGAAACAAAATCTTACTCTGGAAATTTCCTAGTCCTGTCAAGATTTCTAGCACGTTTTCCCTCATGATGTGATACAGTTAAATCCTGGATTTTAGTTTCAAAATTGAAGAAGTGATTGGCACTTTGTGCATTGGAAGCAGCAGCGCTTTGGGATGAATGAGCAGCGTTCGGTGCAGTCAGGGCAGCCTGGTCTGTGTTGTGTTGGGATCTTAGGGAGGGTTGTTATCACCAAAAAACTCATGTGGGAACTTCTTGGTCCCTGTTTTCCAATCGTGCAGCTAACAACATGATTTTTCTTTGCCTAAAGAATTATAATTGATCTTTTTGCTATTAACCAATTCCCCACTTTTTTTGTGTTACCTACAATTCAGCGTTGCCTTCTGATCAACTTGTTTAAAGAATAGTGGTGTAAACGTCTTGGGAGAACAAATCTTAAAATAATTATTTATTCTTTAAATAATGAGTAAATTGCAGTGTTGATAGGGATAAATACATGGGATAAATATCTGCAGAGGCCAGAGTGTTACAGGGATAGAGATTAAAAAGCAGAATATAAAATATTTGATAAATATAGACTCATAAAACGTTCACAGTTTATTATGTAAATGTCCTTGAAGATATCTTGTGAATCTCTTCAGGGATCCAGGGAGAGATTCCAGCTGCTGTCTCTGCTCAGGACACTGGGGCTCTTTGGTGTAAAGTTGTTCTGATACCTTTTCAGTTTTTATGGAACAATGGGCAGTGTGTTCCCATGAATCTCTGGAATTGGAGCCATCCCATCCCTCTGAGCTGCTCCGAGGCTCTGGAATGACAGGGAGCTGTTTTTCCATGCAGCTGTTCCAGGGTGGATCTGAATATGCTGTTTCATCTTCCCAATGGAGGGCCTTAGGAATAACGCACATCTAATGCTGAGTATCTCCAGTGGTAAATTCTGTCATGTAAAAATGGTGTGGTGTCTTTCAGGATAATCCTAAATACGAGTCCTGGGATGTTATTGAGGATTCTCTTAACAGGGGATGCAGCAGTGGAAATGGAGTTTGGAAATAGTAATGCTAATTGTTTGCTATTGTCTGTTAAAAAATAAAGCTGTGATTCAGTTCTTGGTGTTCTACCAAACGTGCAGTGGGGTCCCAGAACTAACCACATGGTGATTTTTATTTTATTTCCTCACTCCCTAGTCCAGTGTCTGTATTTGTGATTCTGCTGGTATTTTTCAGCCATTCACAGGTTGTGTAGCAAACCTGTCATTACGTGTTTGTAACAGCGCAACAGGAGACAGAAATTTGGGATTGATGCTAAAATAGTTCCTTTGCCTTGAATTTGAGATGATATTTTGGACAGATGTGTCCCCAGGAGTTGGGAATAGGAAGGATGGAAGCAGAGAGCCTTTGGTTGGCTGTGTGAGTGCACACGTGTGGAGTGTTTGTGCCAGAACACTTACTTGCAAGTGAGTCATATTTCTGCTCAGACTTTACAAATGAAGATGTAGCAATGTATAAATATTATCTGAATCTTTTATTATTCGTGTCATAATATGTAAGTGCTGTGCTTTACCAGAGCTGGCTCTTTTGGCTGCTGGAGGCCACCACTGGAGTGAATATTTGATCAAAACTGTGCTGTCAATCTCAAATTAGAGCCCCTTTTCTGTCTCTCATCCTCACTGAAGGTGATGGGAAACTCTGCCTTCCAATGCAGAAGTTGTAGCTTCTGTTTGACTTTCAGGCTTAGACTATAATTTTTTATTTAAAGAACAATTCATGTTACAGCTGCATTTAGTGTCTTTGGCACTGTTGGGAGACAGGATTATGAAATATTTGTTATATTACGATTTATTTTGTAGCGTGGTCCTTATGTGGTGTTTGCATTTACATAGTTGGCACTTGCCTTTCATTTTAACAGGGTGTTTATTTCTTGGAAATGAGTTATATATTGTAATTTTGCGAATCTTAACAAGCACAAATGTCTAGATGATTTTCATGGTGGTAATAAAGCAGAAACAGCTTTTTTGAATTGTGACAGAAGCTGCTCTGCTCACCTATAACAATACAAACTTCCAGTGTATTTGCCAGGAAAATTGATGAAGGGACAGCTCAGAAGAGCGGAGTTCAGTTTCTAATCTAAATAGGACTAAATATTAATTCTAAATATGGAAAAGGTGCCATCCTGTGATAAACCAGGGCTAGGAACTTGTTCCATTCTGGACAGTGAATTTACCAATTCTTTACTTGATAACAGGAACCACTTTTGTCCCTAATATTGAAGTCGATTGTGCTTAAATTTGCGGTTGTAAAAATGGTAAAATTGGTTTTGCTGATCTGCAAAGTTTTGTGAATTTTCAGGCTCTTTCAGGTTTCTCCCGTGGCTCACAGGGCTGCACCAGGAAACTCCTTTAATTCCTGAGGATCTAAAATCCAGCCAACAAGATTTCCATGCTGAGGTGGTGGGAGGATTATTTCACTGTTGTTGTTGTTGCTATTATGATTATTATCATTGTTGTTATTATTATTATTATTACTACTACTACTATTATATTTATATTTATATTTACATTTATATTTATATTTACATTTACAATTATATTTATATTTATATTTATATTTATTATNTTATATATTTTATTTATTTATTTATTTATTTATTTATTTATTTATTTATTTATTTCACTGGCTATTACGTACCAGTTCCTCTCCACACTGGGCTTACTGGGAGAGTTGTCACTGAACCTTTGCTGGGAGCAAAACATAATCCAAACAGCGACGTGCCCTGATGGAGATACAGAGGCATAAAACAGGCTGGGAATGCTGGCATTCTTTTGGGGATGGGGACTGTGAGGAGTAAGCTCTTTGAAGATTAAAAGCATCACATAAATGCTAAGTATTCGTGTTACAGAAAATTGGCAAATCCTATTGTAATGACTAAATCTCCTTGCACTCCCTGCACACGAGATGTTAAACCTTTGATAGAGCCAGGGAAAGCTTTATCCACAGGATGAGCCACTGCTACCAAAACCAAAGAAGAAGTGGAAGGAAAAAAAATACAGCTGGATTGAATAATTCCATTTTTAAAAAAAAAAATACCCAGACCATGGTGTTGTTATCCTTAAATTCCTGTTGTTGGTAAATGGCATGTTAAGACTGTGAAGCCTTTATGGAGGTGCCCTCTGTAAATTGATTTCTGATACTCCACTTATGAAAGATTCCTTAGGAGTGGATTCATTTTCTCATTAGGGAAGGCAGGAATTTTTTTGTCTGTTTTCTCCCAAAATATTCCCAAGTGGATTCCTTTTCAGCAGGGGTGTGTGGGTGTGGAGGTTGACTTTTTAGTCATAGCTGGTTCCATTTATCTCAATTGTGTTTTGCAGTTGGTTCCTCCAATTTGGGGTTGTTCCCAAACACACTTTACGTTCACTTGCACATTTTACCTCTTTGAAGCTTTTTAGTAATTGCTTTGGTTCTTGACAACTTCATAACCACAGCCATTAAGTCACAATAAAGACTAATGAAAAAAGTAATAAAATTTCCATGTATAACTAGGATGAAGATTCCTAGGGGAAATATTGAGCAAGTGATTACAGGGAAGATAATTGTCTGGTTAGAGAATTATATACCCTGTGAGTTTGATATTGAACCTCTAAAATTGTCACTTAAAAATCAAAATATTAGAATTATGAAAAAAAAAAAAACTGATCTGGAAGAGAGGAAGAACTTGAGACAGGTGAATTTTTCTTTCCAAAGGATGAGCAAGTTGTCAGTTTTATTAGAATTCAGGTTTGCTTATTTTTAGTAAAGAATAAATGCAGTGTTATGCTGATGGTTGCAATTTATTGCTTGCTTTGTGTGCTTGTATCTGCGGGGCTGGTGGGATTTTGTTTTTTAAGGCACTGACTTAGCACGTTGCTTTTCACCCAGCAGTGACATTGGAAATTCAGATTTCCTATGTGTGTGTTTGGAGAGTATTGTGAGCATTTTGATGCTTCCATTTGTGAGGAAAGTACCAATAACTTCAGTCAGATGAGCTCAAAAGGTTCTTGAACCCTTCACCTTGAGTGACCCTTTTATCCTGCATTTTCCTGTTTCCTGTTTCGACTTTCAGCATTGTCGATACGTCGTGGTTTCTCCCTTGGTTGGTCTGGTTTGAGTTTTGTGCTGGGAACCTGTGAACCAGAATAAATCCTTTTTTTTCATGGAGTCAGATGAAGTATTTCAGGCTTTTGAGACAATGATCAGCTTTGTGGTGTGTGGTTACTGCTGCTCCTCCAGTGATGATTTGCATGAAGCTTTTGTGATTCTGGAGGTGTTCCTGTGTCCAATTAGTTCTACCTGATGTTAATTGGTCAGTTTATTGTAGCCAGGACAGATTAATTCCACCTTCCCTCAGTTAAACTCTTGAGATTCTGCCCTTTTCAGTGATTAAATCAGCTTTTTAGTGGTAGCTTGTAGTGCTTTTACACAATATCTTAGCTCATTTATCACGTATCTGCCTGATGCAGGCTGGAATTTATATCCATTTTAGTGTTGAGACAAGACATGGAGAGGTTAAGTGTCTCTTGCCTGGATGTCTCTGGCAGTATTAAGGGTTCAAATGCTTTTATTCTTCACCTTTGCTCCCTCAGACAAGTGTCTACTTTGGAAAGGTCTCATTCTGTAATTTTCATCATTTTACATCAGTTTGGATTTTGAAGGATGGGTGGAAAGCATTGTAAGGGAAAGGTGTTTTTGTGGCTGGTCTGACTTTGCAAATAAATATTGAATAGGAATTTAAAATACATGCATTGTGTTTGCTCTTGATGTCACAGGTGAGGTGTATAGCAATTTTTAGCTAAACTGTAATAAATCCACTAGGCCTGGCAACTGCTTATTTTAACCTTTTAGGAGAGACTGTGGTGTGGTTGTCCTTATATTCCTGATGTCAATAGTTACATGATCAAAAAATATATCTAATTAAGGAAGATTTAAGGTTCCTTCTTAAAGTATTATCGAAGTCCAGAGTTAGGCACCTCAGCTTTTGCGTAGTTTGAGCTTCAGATACAGTTTTAGTCCAAAAGGAAAACTCCAGAATGACTTGGTGATAAACATGTGAAGGCAGAGCAGAACCTGGTAGTTTCCAGCATGGACCAGTTTTGGAAGGCACTACACATTTCATTACCTGGACAGATGGGAATTAAAAACAAAAATGTGGAGTAGTACATCCATATAAAAACCTGAAGTTTAAGTAACACTAGGAAACTAAAAATATCCTCAGCAGTTGGCGAGCTGAAGGTTTGTTACAATTACTTTAAGCTGGGTGACATTTTTAGCTGAGGTTGCGTGGTTTCATTTAAACTTTATTAAACAAACTGGAGCTGGAATATTCCCTGGAGAGTTGGATGCAGCACTAATCTCCCGTTAAACTGTCTGCAGCTTTGCTGGAAACCTTCCAGCTGAGGTGGCACAGGAGGTTTGTGTTAGCAAAGTTAGCACAGACACAGTGACAGTCTGGGATTTTATTTTGTTGGTGATTTTAGGAAGCGGGCAGATAGTTCTTAATCTATCACGGAGTATCTAATTATTGAAACTCGGTTTTATTACCTTGAATCAGAACTTTACAATCGAAAGGTCACTCCTGTGGTTGGAGGTGTAAAGAATTAAATGTGCAGTTCCTCTCGAGTCACTTTCCCTGCAATAATATTGAGCTTGTGCCACCTGTTATTGGCAGGTGGGATGTGAAGACGGATTTTGCTGCGTTCACTACGTGAACTTATTCTGGGAAGTTGTCAGTGTTTGTTTTTCCCTGTCAGGTTGTGAATACACCACGGGTGCAGCCCATAGTGTGGTGTCTGTCTCCTGTGTCTAATGACAGCAGCTCCTCTCTGAGGTGTTGGTAGATAACTGGCTCCTGGAGGTGTCTGGGGAGACTGTGCCTTTGGAAAAAGTGAATATTCCTAATGAAAGAACTTCAGTCAGTGTAGGAAACAGGTTTGTCAACCTCACTGGTGTCTAAAGGCAGGATGAAAAATCCTCTGTGCCCTGTGATGCTTCCTGTGTAGGGCTTGTGGAATCGAGAGAAAAAAAGGCAGCTTCTGGGGCTGTGAGTGTTCTAATATCTAATATTATTATAGTAATAGATGTATTGCTTCTAGAAATGTTCCTTTAATAATTGAAGACTTAGTTTTATTTCCTCTCAACATGCCATCGTGTTCTATCTCTGTTGAATAATTGGTACTTTGGTGTTGGAATTTTGTATTCAAATATTTTGCCTTCCAGACTCATAGTAAACATTGATAATATCTTTGATTTGTACTCTGCTCATTTCAGTTGTACTTTCATGTGCATGGATCTAAATGTATAATGAACTTATCTTTACAAAGCTTTGCAGATGATTTTAAATGGCCAGCATCAGTCATTTTAATGGCTCCTGGGGAAGGAATGGAAGTAATTACCTTTCCTGTTATTCCGTGACCTTTTTTGTAGTTTCTGCATGCAAACAATAATACTGAGTGGGCTCTGGCAATAATAACTTGCTTTTGAAGTGTAACATGGGCTGGCACTATCAACTTATCATTGCTGTTAAATACACTGATCGTGGAGTTCTTTTTGAAGGTCTGGGGAATATTGCTTGACAAGTCTTGTTCCAACCTTCTGCTCACCTTGACTGGCACTCCAGTCACTCCCATGGATCACGGCAGAGATGTTTATATGGGATTTTCCTGCTCCTGAGCACTGCCTGGAGTGCACCCTGGCCAGTCAGGGGTGCTGGAAGAATCAGCTTAGCAAATGCTTTGTTTGTATAGAAACCTCTTTGTCAAATAACCCCAAACCTGATTGGATTAAATGGTGAGGAGATCAAAAATTTGACCGAGGGGGAGAAAAAAACCAAAACACAGAGTCTATTTTTGTTAAAAATACATGTGCATGTGCAGGCATAAAGAAACTGCCATAAATGAGAATATTGTCATCCGAGAACTGTTGTTAGATTTAGTCTGGGATCCAGGTTGTTTGCTTTTTTTGCCAAAATAACAAAGCCAGTAGCTTCCCCTTTCCATGATTCTGAGCAATCCCAGCCCTCATTAAATGTGGGGAGTTGTCCCTGCTGGTGAAGATTTGCTGGAGTGACGTTGTGCATAAAGGTGAGAGGAGGTGAAGCACTTCTCTTCATTTCCTCCTCGTCTGAGTGTTCATTAAAGCATCGCATGTGAGGGCACACGGTGACTCTGGATAGATGTTAATGTGAAATAATGGAATTTAAACACCCTGTAAGCCAGGTAACGATATGAGAGCAGCATTCTTCCGCCATATAATTAAAGCAGGCTTGTTTTAGTGAAACAAGATGTGTGATAATGATAATTACCGCTGTGCTAATTGATAGCTCTGGTGCTGTATGGGTCACACTTGAGGTTTATCACTTAGATACTTTGATTTTATTTTTTCTTTCTGGTCAGAACAACCCAGAATCTGTAGTAAAATTTGAGAAGAAACATAACCCAATTTCAGTATTCACACACAGTTGTTAAGTGGAGCTAACATCTGTTTTGATGTTGACTCGGATTAAAAATTAGGGAGGAATGTTTTAATGTGATTTACTTTTAAGGACTGAGTTTTGCTTTTGATGAATGAATGAACTGAGAAAGCAGAAGTTTTGCTGAGTGCTGGATTAAGGCCTCCAGTGCTCTGTTTTATTTTGGCTGACAAAAAGCTCGACAAGCCTTTGGCCATGGCAGTGTTGTTTGTGTCTGGCTTGTGATAGCAGGGCAAGGAAAATGCCTTGCTATAAATACAGTGCCACAGCTCCCACGTGCAGCATCGTTTCCCTGAGCTTCTGCACCATAAATCCTCCTTCTGCACCACACAGGAGCTTCCAGGGATCCTGTGCCATTCCCCTCAGCTTGGCTTTGGACAAGGAGCTTGTTTTGTTCCACCAGATCCTTCCCTTCTTAAACACTTTCTTAGAAAGTTGCTTTATGCTTGTAAAATCAAAAGGCAGCCCTGCTTTCCAGGGAGCTCCCAGCCCGGGGTGAGCTGGGTGTCACATTTTCCATCTTTACAGTTGTGAACAGGTTTGAGCAGGTGTCGCTGGCAAGCAGATTTTGGATGTGCTAGGGAGTCTTGGGTGATGAATTACATGTAATCTAAGATTTTATTCCTGTTAAATCACATCTCAGTGCGCTGTCTCATGAACTTGTAGTGGTGGTGAAGTATTTTATTTATTTTAGTGCAGAAAAGCAGACTGGTTAATAGACCAAACTACCTGAAAGATGCTGTTGGAGCTGCTCTTACTGATATCCACCCCTCTTGGTTGCAGATAATTTCTCTGTCTTACATGCAATGCAGAATTGATCATAAAGCTGGCTTGTTTTCCTCTGTGTGACAAGAATGGTGCTGAATTTAGAACAAATTACAATACACCATTGTAGTCAGACAACTTAGGCAGAGCTGTTGTTCACATTGATGCTAACTGTAGGTCTGCTTCCCTTCTCTCTTTTCAAGCAAGTTTAGATTATTACATCTCATTTTCTCCAGTCACATTTCCCCACTCTTTAGGGGAAATCATGCGTTTAATTTCCTCCTGTCTTTTTATTGTAAAGGTAAATGTAAGGAGTTTGAGATTCCTTAAGCTATTACCTTCCTGTAACATCTTTATTGACCAAATTCTTTTTCTTTTCTCTCTCCTCAGTTACAGACATAGAACTGAAGCGGCTCAAAGATGCTTTCAAGAGAACTTGTGGCCTCTCCTATTATATGACCCAGCAGTGCTTCATCAGGGAAGTTCTCGGTGATGGGGTCCCTCCCAAAGTGGCTGAGGTGAGCTGGGAACTCGCTGCTTTCCTGGGAGGCCAAAAGCTGTGGGTGATGGGCAGCTGGAGTGGTGCATGAGAAATGTTGGTGGAGTTCATTGAATTGCTTTCCATTTTTCCTACAACATCTCAATGCACCTTCTCTGCCTGAAAATGGTATTCCACACGTGGATCGTGGCTGCTCAGGGATGTGCTGAGCTGATACTGCTCCCACCCCTTTAATGCCTGGAAGTAAACCTGGATATCCAGATGTAAATTTGGGCAATTAAAAGATTGGGAATTTCTAACAGGGTCATCCTAACAGATTTGATTTACTCCAGAGGTGCACTTGCTGTTGGTTTCTCTGAGATTCCATTTGCTATTACTTTGTTTTCTGAAGATGAATCTTTACAAGCTCTTAAAAATAAATTTGTTTGTAATAAATATATAAATGAACTGAAAAATAGCCAGAATCAAAATTTGCTACGTGGGTATGAATATATATCCATGTGTATACATCTAAAAAAAAATAAATAGTAATACCAACCTGCGCACGTGCATGCTTAAAAATTATTTTCTTTTATAGAGTTACTCCTTTCTTGACAGAGATATCAAAATATTATTGGTAGAGAGAAAAAGATGAGGCAGACCTTTCAAATGATATCTTGCTCCATGTCATTTCTAGTCATAGCTTCTATTTTTGGCATCCTCAGAGCTGTTGACCTCAGAGGCAGTGTGCAAGTCTCCCGGTTTTATTTAGATAATGTGAGTGCTGAAGTGTGCATTGCTGGAGGTTTTACGCTCTGCCTGAGTTACTTTTCCTAAGCTTAATCTTTTCTCCATTCTTTTTTCCCCCCCCCATGTTTTTCCTAAGTGTTGGCAAAGAGGATGATGCTACTTACTTCTGTAAACAGTTTGCTTTTTATGTGGGTGTTTAAGGCTTAGCAGGAAAATTTGCAGTGGAAAAGGAGGGATATGGTTTGCCCAGAGCCTAAAGCCTGTCTTCAGTATTAATTTTTGAGTGTTTTCTGGATGCTTTGAAAGTAACCCTAAGATTAAACAAAAAAATGTATCTTTTACACTGTATGATTGGTTTGAAATAGTATAAAACATTGAGAATTTTATGTGATAACTTGTACTTTTACATCCCTTTTATATCAGTATTAAGGATTAAATTATTGATTTGGTCACAAATAGAGATTCTGGGGTTTCAAATGTCTGCTGGCTGGTTTCTCTTTTATTTTTTTTTAAAAATCTGTCCTTAAAGACACAATTTTGGTGATGATTGTCTCTTTTAACACTCATTATGGTTATAGAGCAGTTCTTGGTTTCCAGGTGGCGAAATAAAATTAATGGAAGACTCATAATTGGTTTTTGATGGCTTCTCATCAGAACTCATCTCAAAATCCGAGTACAAATTATGATGTACTTGTGGCATTCATACTCGGGCAGTGCAGTATCAAATCTGTGAGCTTGAAAATTGTAAATTGGGGCAAAACTGGGATTTGAGTCTGCTCACAATGTGAAGGGATGCTTTGTAATTCCTGGCTTCGGGATGGGGAGAGGCAGGCAAAGTCATTAGGCTGCTAAAAAGCTAATTCTGAGTTTTCAGCCTTTCACTCATTAAAACAGATCATTTGGAGCCTCAGGTTGCTGGGCTGTGTGCTCTGCGTGTTGTGAATAATGGTTTTCCATATCTGAGGAGTGAGAGGCCTTCAGGAATTCGTTAAATTAAAAACAGAGGGGTTTTAAACGGGACATAAAACAGAGAAGTGAAACCAGCGGAACTTGGGTCAAGCAGTTTGCGTGATTGTTCTGCACACAAAACGTTTTTCAAATGTTCAGGACAGTGATGTTCTGGGAGGATCTCTTGGGAGAATGGAGTTAAAGGTATTGATAAAAGGAAATTAAAAGATGTGTCTTTTGTTAAACTGCAGGAAAGCTGGTCAGGTGGTGGGAAGCACGAGCACAGCTTTTGCTTTTAAATCTTGTTATACTCTTCAGTTGCCCATGAAATATAACATGTCAGGCCTAAATTTTATTTAAATACTGTGTGCCATATAATTATAGTAAATTTTACATTCTGAAATGTAAATTGCTGTGATTCTCTCTGGGTGTGGCTGTTTTAAGTAAAGCTGCAACAGCATTAAGTAATTTTGGAAAATACAGAATTGCATCACATTTTGATGGTGCATGGTATTAGAAGTTTTCCAAATGCCGCACCAATGTGAAAAATTGTGGAGTTCCTTCCTTAGAAATGCAGACTGATGTATTATGTGACTATTCAGTGTTTATAAACTCTTCCAAGGAGTGATTAAGCAGCTAAACTCCAAGCAATCCCACGTGCCCCTGGTTGTAATTGCATGTATTAAATACTGATACGTTGGACATTATCCATAGAATTCCTTTTCTCTGTTTATCTCATGAGCAGTCCTTGTGTTAAAATAATGTGTAGATGTAGTATTTGGTGCTCATCTGATATTGCAGCTGAGATGTACAAAGTTCTGCAGAATTGGGTGGATATTTTAGCTCCATATTTAAAAAAGTCATGATTGCAGTGTAATGTGAAGGTAAATTGCCCACATGGGCAGTGTAGCCTCGAAGGCATCTTGTGATGACAGAATAGTTCGACACAGAAAGTGTGGAATTCAAATCTCTGCCTTGAAGCCAATACAATTGTTGTGTCCAAATAAAGCAGAAATTCAGTTTTAATAATTTAGCCCTTCAAGCATTTGTAAATGGATTGGAGTTTAGTAACAGAAGAGGCTGATCTGAGCCCCCTGTGGGAATGAATGCATTTGAGTGAGGCTGTGTCTCAGAGTGGCGTGGAAGGGAGGGTCTGCAGGATGTCTCCTGGAGAATGAGATCCTGCTGTACCAGGTTTGAATAGCCCAGAGTGGGGAGCAGTGGAAAGGGAGGGAGGGAGGGATGGATGGAGGAGTGGAGGGGGGGATGGAAGGATGATGGATTGGATGATGGATTGATGGATGGTGGAAGGNTGATGGATGATGGATGGAGTGATGGATGATGGATGGATGGATGGATGGATGGACAGACAGATAAGGAGAGGATTCTGCAGCTCACACCCTCAGCACTGCCGAGCTGTCTCCATCCAGTCTGCAGGAGCAGCAGTAAATCTGGCGTAGCCACTCCGTGTCAGGCGTTCCCTTATCACCTTCCTGCCAGCACAGCTCTGTGGGCCTTGGCCAGGTCCAGGCCCGTGACAGGTTTAGTTTGGACACTCCCAGTCCTGGCTTCCTTTTGGCTTGTGGTGGAAAGCACCCTGGTGATGGTGCCGTGACTCACGGGCTCTGGTGTTCCCCTCTCTGCTGCCAGCCTGCTTTGGGGATTCCTGCTGCCTCCCCTTGATGCCTTTGAGATTATCAGAGCCCAGCCTGGAGGAGGTGTCAGCCCTGATAAAGAGGTCTGGGGAAATAACACCATGAGCAAATCAGAAATGTCTTCACTGGAGAGTTCTAACGTGGGGTTTTTACATTGCTGTTCGTGATTTGTGCCTGTGTTTCGCTAAGTAAGGGCTGTTTGTGGTGCCAGAAGAGCTACAAAAGTGTAACACAATTAATAATTGAAGTGTGTTTAGCTGAATGTGAGGTGACGAGCCTGAAAACTGCATAAGGTGAAGCCTCAGTAGAAGCTGCTGGTTTTATTTCTGACATCTCTGTTTGCCCTGGTTCTGCTTAACTTCTCTATTTTTGGTTAACTTCTGTATTTTAATCTTCTAGGTTATCTACTGTTCATTTGGAGGAATATCCAAAGGGCTGCATTTCAATAACTTGATAGTTGGATTAGTTCTACTTACAAGAGGCAGAGAGGAGGAGAAAACAAAATGTAAGTGGTGTAACTTAGTAACAAGATAGTGGATTGTGAGTGCAAAATGTGACCATTGTACAGTAAAGACAGGATTTTTTGAAACATTTTTAGCTGTACTTTTTGAAATTAAGTGCATTTTTGTTTTCTATACTCATCAAAATGAAATATTTGATAAATCATCATGAATGTAAATGTTGGGATCCTACAGAAAGCCTGATGGTCTCTGTATGTGGGCAGAGGAAGGAGGATGGCATTGATATTTTTCAAAACAAATGAAAGCATCTGCCTACTGACTTCTGTTGTTTTGTCTTCTTGGGTAATCTGACTTGATAATACTTATTTTTCCTTTTGATTACCATGGCAAAAGAAAAGGGAGATCTTGACCTAAACCTTGTGTACCTACATTGAAATTGGATCAGCCTAAGTTTTTAGCCCTTTAGTTGTTGCACAGCCTTTGACATTCTCAGCCCGTTGTAAACTTAAAATTTGAAAAATGTTACTGCCACAGGTCTTTACACCTCTCTATTTCCTCAGATATTTTCAGCCTCTTCTCTAATGAATCTGGGAGTTATGTTGTCCGTGAAGAGATGGAGAAGATGCTGCATGTGGTTGATGGGAAAGTCCCAGAGTCACTCAAGAAATGCTTCTCTGAGGTATTTCAAGCAGCTTTTCTCCTGTTGCATTTACAGAAAAATCAAAATTACATTAAGTGGCTTCTTTTTGATACTCGTGAATGTATGGGAACAAATTGACCTTGTTTAAATTGGGTAAAAGCTCACAGTTTTTTGTGTTGTGGTATTACATGTAATTTGTATTGATGTGAGCAGCATTTGGTGTATAAATGCAGGCATTCTCTGTGCTCCTGTACTTGCTGTGCTGCTTGGAAAGAGATCATTTCCCAGGGGTAATCATGTTATCAGGTAAATTTAAATACTGATATTGCTGGGGGGATCTTAGTCATTAGTGTGAATGTTTTATTGCAATTGGGGAAGAAATCTAGAACGCAGGGCTGAGAAGAAAGAAAATCTGCACCCAGGGTTTAAAAATGCCTGACAGCAGTGGCTGCTTAAAGGCAATAGTTTTGTATTATTGCTCTTGTATCACTGTTCCTGCCAGGAGCTACAACATTTAATTATGCTTTAGGATGTTTGAGAGATGTAATCTTTGTGGATCTTGCTGAAGTCCTGCTCTAAGCCAGGGCATTGGTACTTCCATGTATCCATAGGTGATTCCTGGACTCCAGGTATCCTGATGAATTTTCAGGGTTTTTTGTGTGGTTTGCCATCAGAGGGCTAAAATCAGCAAAATGGAGACATCATTGTACATTCCAGTGGCGAATGGATTGGCCAGATTGACTGGAAGCTTTATCTGTGGCTATCAGGTTACTTAATTACCTTCGATTTTATTTTCTGTGCCCGAGATAACTCTGGCTGTGGGTGCTGCCGGAGCCAGGCTCTGCTCTGGCCCTGGTGTGGTGTTGGCTTTGTAGGCAGGGATTTCATTCCTCAGTCCTGGCTGGAATCCTAAATCCTGTGTCCACTGCCCTCCAGCTTCTGGAGCTGACCCACCGTGCCATTTCCTATTTATAATTTCCCATCAGTGTGGGGTGATGAATTGCACCCTACAAGTTAATTGCACGCCATCCAAGAAATCCAGAAATACTTTATGGAGACTTGCAGGAAGATGAGTATCAATCTGGGCTTCAGAGCGTTTTCCTGTTCAAGAAAATGCTGCATATTGATTTTTCTTTTAAAATGAAAATAGTGTAATAACCCACTCAGCAGGATTTACTGGGCTCTTAATCATCCACGGTCATTGCTGGAGAGTGAGAAAGTTTAATGTTCCTGCTGTGGGCCTTCCTGCCTGCCTTATGGAGGGTGGGTTGGGTTTCAAGGATGATGTTTATAGGTACTTCTGTTTGCCAGAATTATTGCATGTACTCAGCTAGAAACAGAAGCTTTAGAGTATATCTGAGTTTTCCTTTTGTTTTGAAATACAGGGGAAAAATTCAGTGGTACCTGCGTTGCTCAGGTTCCATCGTAGCTCAGCTGCAGACATCTCTTGTTTCACATGCTTTTATCCCTCATGTCCAAAGTTTTTCTGTCCCTTTTCATTGTCCTTCCAGGAAAAATTGGAGCAATGGGAATTTGAATGACCCAGCTCTTGCTGCGTTCACAAAGAGCAGTGCAAAAAGTAGAGGGAAAGGGTGGAACAGGGAGTGAGAAAATGTTCTTGTCTCTTGATCCAAATTGTTGGAGAAATGAAAGAACAGGAAATAAAAGTGGTTCTTCTGAGGCCCTGGCCCAGGTGCCTGGAGAAGCTGTGGGTGCCCCTGGATCCCTGGCAGTGCCCAAGGCCAGGCTGGACAGGGCTGGGAGCAGCCTGGGACAGTGGAATCTGTCCCTGCCCATGGCAGAGGTGGCACTGGATGGGCTTTAAGATCCCTTCCAACCCAAACCGTTCTGTGATTCATTGGGCAAAATTTAAAACTCTTTATTCTAGAAAAAGATGCATAAAAAAAATGAGTATCTGGAACTGAAACAATCCCCTACAATGGGAATAGGAAGCAAATGTTTTAGCAGTGCTGGTGATTAACCATTGGAGCAGCCTGGCAAAGGGAATATAGTGAATTTTCAATTTTCTGCACTTGGCAGTTGCAGATAGTCCACGGCCAAATGCAAATTGTTGGATTCTGTAGAGATGTAATTCAGTGAAGTTTAATGGTCTGTGCTATGAGGGAAGTTTAAATAATCAATGACTTGAAACCTCTTCCACTTTGCAGACCCCTGTTTATTTCCCCTGGAGATGAGAATCTCCATATAATGAGTTTGTCTACTGATAATGGGTTTGCTTTTATTTGAGGTAGTTTGGTAGGTCCTGTAGAAATTAGTCTGCTGATCCCTATGGTTTCATGGCTCCAGCTTGGCAAGGATTCAACTAAATCCTGGTTTAAACAGCGCTGAAATCCTGTGAATGTGTAGTTTTTGTGTATTCCTGAACAGGAAGCTCCATTGGACCCTCCAGCAAGAGGGACTGAGTGAGAAGATCCTCAGAATGTCATGTCAAAAAAAGTCCACGTGTTCCTGCAGTGATTAATCACAGCATTAGTTATTCCCTAACCTGATTTTTCTGTGTTGTTTGTCTACCTGCACAGATAGAACAGAATGTTTGTGATTTTATAGCACCTGTTATTTGGCACAGCAGAGCTGGTATCTATAATAATACATTTAAATTCATCAAAATAACCTCTGCTGTTTTGAATTGTAAGTAACCATTTTTCTTTTCATCCCTTTAACCTGAGGTTCAGGGTAAATGAGTTTCCAAAGGCCACATTGAGTAGGTGGCTGAAATGCAGAGAGAACTGAAAGTTAATTTCCCTCCCATTGCTGTTTCAAAAGGAAAGGGAAAACCAGGCATGGCTCCAAGCAGAAAAATTACATTAGCACTTATTTTTCTAGGAGATTGTCCCAATTTTTGTTCATACAGCTGGATGGTTCCTGTTTACTGGCGGTGAGAAAAAACAGCTCCCATTTTCTGGTTTTTCTCGCAGGGTGAGAAGGTGAACTATGAGAAGTTCAGGGTTTGGCTGCTGCACAACAAAGACGCTTTCACCTTCTCGCGGTGGCTGCTGTCAGGAGGGGTGTACGTGACCCTGACCGATGACAGTGACACCCCCACCTTCTACCAGACCCTGGCTGGAGTCACACACTGTGAGTAAAGGTGCTTCTTGTCCTGCCATCTTCAAAAAGCAGAGCTCGGGGGCAGCGTGGTTGTTCCTTGGGTCTCCCTGCTCTGCTGGGTTTGGTTCGGGGGGAGGAATTCCTTCTCGGAGCTCGTTTGTTCTCTGCTCTCTGTGCTGTGATGTAAAACATTGCTGTGTACAAGGACGCTGGGTTGTTATTTTTAAGAGATAATAATGCTGAGGCTACAACACTTCTGTGGAAGTTTGCTACCAAGCAAGCTAAAAAAAAAAAAAAGTACCTTCTGAAGTAGCTGGCTGGTGATGCTGGGTTTATTTTTGGCCTTTATAGTGGGTTGTAAAACTACTGAGAGAGTTGAGAAAATAATATTTGTTTCAAAAATAAGTGTTACCTCTTAATTTGCTTATCCAGTAAAATAAATCATATTCCTGGCACGTGGCAGAGTCAGGGAACTGAATTAACTAAAGAGAAGCATCTCAGGATTTGGGTTTCGGAATTGTCTCCGGAGAGCAAGTGCTTCCTTATGTCTGCATTAATATAAAAGAAGGAACAGCTGGTTTTTAAATGAAACCTAAAAGCAAAAGGCTGATAAATGACACTTGATGTGCCAGTGTAATGCAAGCAGCCATTCCAGGAAGGCACCTGAGGATCCCGGGGAGAAGGGAGCTGGTGATGGACGTGTCAGGGATTTCAGCAGCCTGGTTGTGTTTTACGAACTCCCATGGATTTTCCTCACTGTGTCAGTGTGGCATTTAATCCTCAGTGTGGCATTTAATCCTCAAACAGGGGGGTTACTTGGATAAAGCAATATCCCGTTTTCTCCTCTTGGTTTTAAATATGGGCGTCAAAACTATTTTCTGACCACCTGGAGATGAAAATGCACCATGAAGTCAGGAGTTCCTGAACAGGTAATTTATTTGCATTACATGAGAGGCTGCAGTAGACACTGAGGTTACAGAAAACCACGGAATATTCTGAGGTCTAATAGACAAGGGAGAGAATGAGGTATGTGAAAAAAACCCCAACCCTCTTGAGTGTTCTGCAGTTCAGCTCTGGGGAAAGATCTTGCCCTGCATCAAACTGAGATCTCTTATTTTTTGTGCTCTGAAATTAAATCTGAAACTTTCAGAACAGTTGTTACAGGGCTTTTTGTAGAAAGCTTATTTATACTGAAACTGAGGTTTGGAATTTAAAAATTAATTTAACAGCTACTGTTTTAATAGGTTTTGTTTCGTGTTAATGTTTTTTTCACTTCTTTGGGTGAAATATTTTGGTATCCCTGTCACTGTTACCATCGTGTCAGAGCTGGCATCGAGCATTTCAGTGTATGTGAGAAATCCGTGTAGGTGACATGAGGTTATTGTCCACAGATTTGGAAAGCTCATGTGACAGTTATGTTTGGACCTCTAGATGAAATTAAATTTTACTGAATTCCCTTGTGATTTACAACAGTGTAGGAATCTCATCCAACAGATGGAATACTAAGGAAAATACGAGTGCTTGAGCACTTGGAAGTAATTTCAGCCTAATCAGGTCACTCCAAAGAGTAAGAAGTTCAGTCCAGAAGTATTTTTAACCCAGCTGAATGTGTAAAACACTGAGAGCTGTTGTGACAGTTCCTCTGCTCTAAATGAAGGCTTGTTTTTAATATTTTTCCCAGGAGAATGGTTGCCTTTGGGAAGGACCAGGAAGTGAGATAATGTTTGGTAACCTGAGGAAAGGCCGCGAGCAGAACACGGAGAAAGAGGGAAAGGTTCTCACTTTGCTGTGGTGTAAAATGTGATTTGTGACACTTGCTGGAGCAGGCAGGAACTTCTCATTCCTGCTGGATCTCCTGGCACAAGGCTCGGCCCTCCCTCCCCATCCTTACCTCACTCTGTGCTTCCCATCCCACTTGGAGCAATATGTCAGAGCCATGAAAAATGGCAGGGATAAAAAGAGGGAAAGTTATTCCCATTGATTTAGAAACAGCCCCCATTTCAGTGCAGAGCATCAGTGACTCCATTTCAATTTGCTTAATGAGCCAGGCTATGGGGGAAACAAAGGAATACTAATTTTTCATTTGTAAATAACGTTTATTTTGCTGTACAGATGACTTTAATTACATTTCTCAACACATAATTAGAAATGGAATTTTAAAGTTACAGGAAGTTGCACACGTTTGCTGCTTTTAATCAAATTTTGTTCCGTTTCACTTAAATCAGAAATATGAATAATTTTATTTGAAAGCTGCCTAAATACCTCAAGTCTTTTCTGGACCTTTGTTCCTAAAAAAAACCCGAACAATTTCAGGGATATGAGTCTGTCTTACACCTTAGGGCTCACCAAGCAGCAGTAGTTTGGATTTTCTCAGTTTTGTAGTCAGTCATATACATTAAAATTTATTTAATATATATATATTTGAAACTATCTCATTGAACAGCACTGTGATGGAGGTTGTAAATCCCACATTTCTGTCTCACTGACTCAGGGGATACCTCACTGATTTCCTTCATTTGGTTGGAAATATTTTTTCTGCTGCATCATAGATGCTGGTTGCCGTTTCTGTGGGTCATTTTGGTGTGACTCAGTGTAATGTAATGGGCTTAGATACACAGGTTTTCAGCCCTTTTCCACGGGGAAAACAATTCCATTCATCAGAGGGCTTGCTGGTTTTGAGCTGACAGAATGTTTAATTTGTCACCCAGTTCTTGTGTCACTGAGTTCTGATTAAATAACATCCAAATTCCTCTTTGAATGGGAGAGACTCTTCTCTGTTGTCAGAAAAATCCATCCTGTTCTTTCTGACTCCTCTCACCTACTGAGGTGCAGTTATGACTGCACTCGGTACAAATAATTATATTTTAGAATTTATACTTCTCATTCATTCGGTACAATAAATGAGAGAAGCCCTGGGTAACCAGACAGGAGGGTTGCAATGGAAGAGGCAATTTTTGAGATAAAATTGAAGCTGAATGTTGTGGAAGGAGCAGCTTCTGTCAGAGCTTTGTGGGAGGCTGAAGGAAAGTGAAATGAGGGGATCCCTTCCCTTTGCTGGCACAGAAATGCAGCCTGGGTGTTAAATTCACATTCTGCAGCCCGGGTGCTGCAGCTGGGGCACCTGCTCTGGAGCAGTGACGTGTGGAGACAATTCTGGAGATTTTGGCTGTATTAAAGCTGCTTTTAGGGACAGGTTTTGTTGTGTGCTGCTTTCCCCAAGTGTGTGCTGTGAGAGGAGCCGGGCTCTTTGCACCTCCCTGCTCCCACCTTTGGGTCATTCATCGCTCATGGACACCTGCAGAACCATGTTTGATGCTCAAAAACATCTCTCTTAGTCCAAATTAGAGCATCCCCTTCTCTGTGTGCTCCTTTTTAACTAGGAAAAGCAGAAAGATGAAAGTCAGCCCAGGCCAATAAGTAAAAGCCTCGGTGTCACTTAATCTGTATTTTGCCACTTGTTATCCTCTTAGTTCCCAGGCTATTTTATGTCCTGCAAAGCAGCTCTCAGTGCCCAGCTCCCTGAGTCTTCTGGGGTTCATTTGAAAGCCACAAACGAGAGTTTTTAGTCACAACCAGTGTTTGGTGTCACTTGTTTGGGCTCCTGCCTCGCCATGAAGGGCCTGGGGTGTGCCTGGAGCACGTCATGGTGAACAGGGAAACCATGCAAGGCTTGGGAAAATGTTGGGAATATGGTATGTTTCTGCTGCTGTGAACCAGAGAGGATTGTCCCAATAGGTGGGTAAATATTCAAGCTTTGTCATATGTTGGAATACTTGGTGAATTCTGGTTGTATAAAGAATTGGAATGAGCAGTGGCTGAAATGAAAATGTGCTTTTAAATCTGTTTTCTAAGGGAGGAGATTATGCATGGCTTGCTATCGATGGAATATTTTAGAAGGATGTTTTGTGGGAATGGCTTGAAAATGTAGGATGGCTTGAAAATGTAGGATGGGGCTTTAGTGTTTATCACTGCCGTGCACCTGCCTGTTGATCAATGGGGCAGCAGGTTCTAAATTAACTCATTTTTAGTAGTTTTATAGTTTTAGATGATATTTTGACTGAAAATGTTGATTTGTTCTTCCTTTACAATAAGACTGTGCTTCAGTTGTCCTTATTATCATCCCTCTGATTATATTGGTCTAATTCTTAGAGAATTGAACAAAAAAATACTATTCATGATTTTACAGATCTGAACGTTTTTCATATTTCTGATGCACAAGTGATGAGGGAGACATAAATCAGCATGTGAGAGTAAACTGGTTAAACTCCACAGGTGCATCATATGCCACCAGGACCTCAAATAATCATATAATGTATTTAATTACCAAAATGAATAATGACTTGGCCTAGAAAGCCTGTCTGTTCTGAGCTTCTGGCCTATATTGTGTACATAAAATACATCTTTATAAGTAATCTGAACGAAACCCAGTTTACACTTTGATGTGATTTGAACAGACATTAGGGAAAAAAGTTTATATTTTGAAAAGATAAAATCCTTTATGTGTACAAAACCTCTGTAGAATATGGTGTTTTGTCATGCACGTGGATGTGTTTGGGTATTAAGTGCAGCGTGCCTTTTCCATGCTTCATTTAACTCCAGTAACAAATATGATTATGGGTATAATCACAAATTGCCAGAGATTTCTTTTAGTTTGCACTTCTGGAGGAATAGATGGTGCACTGCATATCCCGAGACTGATTTACAAGATTATGTGCAAAAAAATCACTCTGGAGAAATCAAATTACGCAACAGCTGCTGCTCAGCTGCAGTTGAACTTCCCGTGTGCCGCAATCCAATAAATCCTGCTCCCTTTTATTCAGTGGAACTGTTGTAGTGGGCTACAATTTGTTACAGCTATGAATGAGAAATATTCTTTTGTCACGTTTTTCCTTGTGTTTAACCTGATTTGTGTAAGGCTCATCAGTGCTAAGAATGTTATTTACTATTTGGTTTTTACTCTCTAAAGTGCTTGCCTCTTGTGCAGAAAGTCAGTGCACTGGGGCTGGAATAAAAATGTAGCATTTGTGCTAATCAGCTATTCTTTTAGAGGTGATTATTTGAAAATTCTGGATCTTTTAAATGACCATGTCAGTTCATCCACTGCTGGACAGAAATGCAGGCGAAATGCTTTCTTTTCTGAGATTAAATAATAAAACAGCGGAGTTACCACTGTAGAAACATCTGTGAAGTACAATTAAAAAAATCAGAATACAACCAACTTCTACTGCAGAATTTGAGAAAGGTTCTCTGGCCAAATAAACTCTTCTTTCAGTTCTTAATTACTAAAGATAAATATTGCACCTGCCAGGGCGGGGTTTCTGCAGATTTACCCTTCAGTGAGGACAATTTGAGCTTCCTGCTGGTTTTTGAGTATTCTCAGTGTTGCATCACTTGAAGAATGAAGTGCAGCTCACACATTTGTTATTCTTCCTACTTGCAGAGGTGGATTAAAAGGAAGCAAAGTGATTTACATGGTCATGCACAAGAGAACAGAAATAATGCTTTTGTGTTTGCTAATGAGAGCAGCAATGTGGAAGTGCAATTCCTGTAAAAGGCAGCTCAACCTCCCCCTCCCATTCTTTGGGAAGGGGAAGAGCCCTGGGATTCTCCTCACTCCCTGTGGGCTCCCACATCTGTGATATTTCTACGTGCTGATCTTCAAAGAAATAACTCCTCCATTCCTTTTTCTTGATTTCCAGCAGAATAATATCCTTTATAAATTCAGATTACTGCTTCCTTATGTATTGGGGATGGACTTTTAGTAGGGTGTAGTGACAGGGTATGGGATAATGGGTTTAGAACAAGAGTAGATGGGAGGGAGAAAGTTTTTGAGTGAGGTTTCCCACTTTGGCGGTGGGAAATGTTCCAGGCCAGGTTGGATGGAGCAGCCTGACCCACTGGAAGGTGACCATGGAGGAGCTTGGGTGACCTTTGATGGTCCCTTCCAACCCAAGTGACTTCATGGTTACAGCCCCAGCAAGAGCCAGGGGACGGGAAAACGGAGCAGGGGTCGATCTGTCGGGAAGGAGGGCAGGGGAGCAAGGAAAGGAGTTTTAATTCTGCATCACTCTGCTCTCACTGCTGTGTGAGCTCAGCAGCTGGGAACAGTGCCCTGAGGAGCTGGGGCTGTCACCTCTGTCTGTGCCAAGGGACATTTGTCACTGCTGTCACTTCTCCAGCTGGACTGTCTGAAAACACCTTACAGGAAAACTCAACCCCCTTCCACTCCTCCAGCTCCAGAGATTTTATTCAGATTTTTCTGCTGCTGGTGGCAAGGAATTGTGTAAGTTTTGGTGCATCACATGATGTTCCTGCTGGGCAGTGACAACTACTTCATGCCCATTGCAGGTTACCTAAGTTCCTATTTTAAGTAAATTACTGCCACTAATGACAGAAACGGGGAAAGAAATCAATAAAATTTCAATTTGACACACAACTTTTTAGGCGGAGCCCTTCTGTTCTTAAGCCTTACAGGATTATTATTGTTTCTGTGGACTAAACCAGGCCAAATAGCTCAAGTTAAACCTATTAGAAAACTGGCGTGGATTTAAAGGCTCAGAACCATCTGGGAATGAGATCACACGGAGTGGTTCTTAATATAGACAGCTTTGTCATTACAGATCTATTTGAGAACCAATTAATTGGCACTGACCTAAAGCACTGTTGTGACACACTTGCATATGTAAAAAGGTTAAAAGTATTGTTGGGCAGAAACTTCATCTTGTTTTATATATATATATTTAATTTCAAGGATAAAGCATAAGGAGAGCAGCATTTGTATAGAATGTTTTGAAGGAAAACACAAGTTCTTCCTCTGGCTATTTTTATCTGTCCTTGCTTAGCACCTTGTTTTACTTGTTGTGTTTGGGTTCCCCCCACTCTTTAAATTACATTTCAAGTTCCTCTGCATAAAGTGTCTTGTAGGTTTGTGTAACCACTCCCCAGTGTTGACTGGGATTCTAAATAATTCTATGGTATAAATAATGAAGTGAAACAAACTATTTTATATTTGGAAAAAAGATAAATGCTGACATAAAATGTTGAAATGCCACATTAAAATTTACCCTTATTAATTTAGCCTTATTACTGGATCAAAAAGCAAAAAATTACAAATAGGAGTTTTTCAAGGACACCCAAGTACTACATAATTTTTTTCTATAAAAGATCTGGGATTTTATTTTTTTTTTTTTTAATGCTACTTGGCATCTTTTTTGAGGGTTTAAATACTGAGTACCTTGGGAAAAGAAGACACTGCACATATAATCTGCCTGTTCAGATCACCAAGAAGAAATAGGTGAAAAACAAAGAGGCTGTAAGAGTGGGAAAAGTTAATTTCTTTGTTTCTAAACGCTTGTGCTGATGTTATTGATGGTGAGCTCCTGGATGGTGAATAGGTAAGAAGAACCCGTGGACAAAGAAGGTAATTTTGTTTTATTTTTGTTGATTGTGCAGTGGAAGAATCCGACATCATCGACCTGGAGAAGCGATACTGGCTGCTGAAAGCTCAATCGAGAACTGGACGCTTTGATTTAGAAACGTTTGCCCCCTTAGTGTCCCCTCCAATCCACCCATCTCTGAGTGAAGGTACGGAACGAGGCTCGGGGCCGAGGAGCTTCTGCTGCTCTGGTGTCACTCAAACCTGACAGCTTTAAAATCTGGTCTGAATGATGGAATCGTTCCCTGAGTTGTGAAAAACGGGAAAAGACACCTGAGAAATCTTTGATTTTCTGGGAAGTCCGGAATGCTGAAGGAAGTGTTGCATTCTTATCAGGAAATATGTCAGATTTTATTAATAAGTTGCCCTGTAGTTGCTTCAAATTTTTTTCTTAAGGTTCTGTCATGACAAAACAAACTGCTGGCCCTCAATAAGAGAAAATCAGCCATTTTTAAGCTGAAAAATGTGACTTCCATCTTTAAATGGCAGCTGAGGGTGCGAGCCAGCTGTTGCATTGTGCAGCCAATGAAACACCCTTCCCTAATAGAGTAAATTAAGGGAGATTTTATTCGGGAGACTCAGGAGATTTGTAAATTGTTATTTTTGCTAACAACCAAACTGGTCAGTCCAGTTGGAGCCACTCTGGTAATAACTGGAGGCTGCAGTTGTCTGATCACCATTTGCTGCACGACATCAGGACGTTCAGGGACATTCCACTTGCACACCAGTCCTGGAGTGACAATTTTTTTATTACCAAATGGTTGGCAGTGCTGAAAAGTGGCAGCACCAAGTAACAAACGGGAAATTCATCTGCAATGTTAAAAACGCAGAATTTGTGTCCAATTCTGCAGGGATGTATCTGTGCATCCTTTTGTTTCTAACTGTGTTTTATCTACTCGGTGATTTAAATTTACACAGCTGCTCTGGAGAAACTTGAATGGTTTCTGGTCATTCTTTGCCTTCTGCGGAGTCATTGTTGCTAAAAAAATTAATTATGGGATAAATAATGCTGAATGTTTGGAACTGAAGGCTGGTAACTACAGCTCCTAACTCAGGCCCAAAATTGCAGTGAAATTCGGTGATTTCCACAGGAATTCCTGTCAGGCACGTTGGAAATTCTGGCCATACTGGTTCAGCCCCACTCCAAATCAGTCATTCCAAGGAGGGTGTGGGATCAGGCAGCTGCTCAGAATTCTTCATTCCCTCCCCACCCTGGCTGGATCAGCCATCCCTGAGAGATGTAATTCACCTTTAAATGGTCTTGCTAGTGCTTAATTACCTTTATTACACTTCATAAGAATGAATGACAAGTGTTTGTACTTGCCCTTGCCCATGTTCCCCATTAACCCTCGTGGAGGTGCAGGGTGGCTCTGTCAGGTGCTGTAACAGGAGATGCTTTTGTGGTTTGCAGGTTTGTTTAATGCTTTTGATGAAAACCGAGACAATCACATAGATTTTAAAGAAATTTCCTGTGGGCTCTCAGCATGTTGCAGGGGACCCTTGGCAGAGAGACAGAAGTGTAAGTATGCAAAATTTAACTGCTAATTTGGGAGGAGTTTTTCGGTTTGAACAATGAGGGTTAGTTGTTTTCACCTTTGGAGATTTTTTTTTTCCCGCTGAACGAGTGCGTGTCTGTGAAAGGTGACTTCAGAAGTTAAAAAAAAAAACAGAGGAATTTTAAATATCAAGGTTTCCTTTTATAAAGGATGATTACACCTAACTCTGTGTATTTTACAGCTTATCAGTAGTTCCATATAAATTATCTAATGGGGCAAAACTGCATTTCAGAAGTTATTTTGCAGTGTTGTGCATTTTGATACAGAAGTGTGTATCTCCATATAGAAAGTGCAAACACTTAGCTACTCATTATCTCTAATAGAAAACAAATGTCCTATTTGATTGTCTTGTGGTAAAATAGCATGTTGTGGCTTTTCACTGCCCAGTTCCCAGCTGCCTCCCTGCAAGGTTCCTGTGTTTTCCCACACTTTTTGTTCCCCACTTCTCCAAAACCACATTGGTGCTGGAATTCCCTGGAAATTTCTGGATGCACGTGTGTTCCCTGCTATGTGCCATCAGCAGAGGATGGCAGGAATCTGGATTTGAGTTGGTGACACACAGCTGCTCCTTTTCCTCACCTCCACCTGTCACGAGCACTAAATCAGCTGCTTGGGGCTCTGCAGGCTTTGGGCTGCAAGGAATAAAGGGAAACAGCTCTGGGGTGCTTCTAACAGCAAAGTTATTCCATTTTCCCTCAGTTTGCTTCAAGGTGTTTGATGTGGACCGGGATGGGGTCTTGTCTCGCACCGAGCTCAAGGACATGGTGGTGGCACTTCTAGAGGTCTGGAAAGACAACAGGACGGACAAAATTCCGGTGAGTCCTGGCTGGGGGTTGATTTCCTTCTGTTTCCTGGGCTGTCCTTCCAAAGGAGGAACGGGCATGTTGTTGGGACTGGGGTCAGTGAGACCTAGCCTTCCCTGAGCCCCTCACTCAGCTGGGGGTGGGGACAGGGGGCTGTCCCTTGCCCTGCACAGCTGTGACCTGCCCAGTGTGCCCTGCATTCTGCAGTTTCTCCATGTTTTCAGGAATATGCGTGAGAACTCTTACAGCTAGTGAAAACATGGAGAAACTGCAAAATGCAGGGCAGCAGCCCAGAGCACGAGGTTTTGCGTGTAATGTGTGTTTCTGACCTGCCCAGAGCACGAGGTTTTGCGTGTAATGTGTGCTCCTGACCTGCCCTATGTGTGTTCCTGACCTGCCCTGTGTGTGTTCCTGACCTGCTCAAGCATGAGGTTTTGTGTGTAGTGTGTGCTCCTGACCTGCCCAGAACATGAGGCTTTGCGTGTAATGTGTGTTCCTGACCTGCCCTGTGTGTGTTCCTGACGTGTTCAAGCATGAGGTTTTGTGTGTAATGTATGTTCCAGACCTGCCCAGAGCATGAGATTTTGTGTGTAATGTGTGTTCCTGACCTGCCCAATGCATGTTCCTGACCTGTTCAAGCATGAGGTTTTGAGTGTAATGG
>VZTX01002252.1:0-18896 GCA_013400915.1 Pardalotus punctatus | reverse complement strand
AGATTCAGTGTCAGAAACACAACTGCACAGTTTGGGGAAGGTAACAAATACTCCTTCATATTCAGTGTCAGAAACACAACTGCACAGTTCAGGGAAGGTAACAAATACTCCTTGAGATTCAGTGTCAGAAACACAACTGCAGTTTGGGGAAGGTAACAAATACTCCAAATTCAGTGTCAGAAACACAACTGCACAGTTTGAGAAGGTAACAAATACTCCAGATTCAGTGTCAGAAACACAACTGCACAGTTCAGGGAAGAGCTCCAAAGCAGATGGCAGCAGGTGAGTCCAGTGAAGAAACAGGCTGAAACTGTTTTATGTTGGAATGGCTGCTCAGGAGCTCTTGGGAGCTGGAGCTGCAGGACTGTGGTCGCTGGAAAATGGTGGGAACTTCTCCCTCAATTTCTCTGGAGTGTATTTATTCCACAGAGAGCTTGGTTTGTTCTGTGTCAGGTAGTCCCTTGTAGGATGTGCACTTAAAAAAAGGATGTGAGGGGTTTTTGTGACTGTGGCAGTGGGTATTTGGTGGTTGGTGCCGCAAACATTCAGTGTCACAGATGGGACAGGATTATCTGTATGAATTTTGACAATTTGGTCTGTTGGCTCTAGTGCAGACAATTATTTTACAGGGAAAAATCACTGGCTTCTTACCTCCTCCCACACATTCTCCATGGAAACAAACACCTTGCATGATCCAGAAAAGGCCACATCACTTTATACACAAAGTAATGTGCTTTTTTTTTTTTTTTCTCAGAAAATGTCATCACTATTGTTTTTGTTGTAGCAGAAGTTTAATACTGTGGCAATTCAGTGTGTTATGTTGCCTCTCACAGCTTGAGCTGTTTTCTTCTGCCTCAGATGGTCACAAAAAGCGTGAACATTCCTTCCATTTCTGTTTGTATATTTGGACAGATCTAGGTGAAAAAATCTTTGGAGAAATGGTGGCTGAAAAGCTGCAAAACACGTTTTGGGGTAATTTCAGCTTTTTTCTGTCAACGCAGCAAAACGCAACACAAGTAGGTTGCAGCCTGTTTGTACAATCTGAAGGTTTTAAGTCAATCCTGTGGCTCACAAAGTTCAAACCGAATGTCTTATCCTGCATTTGTCAGTTTTTTCAGGAGCTGGGGAACTTTTATGTGGAAGTATACAGTGAGTGGGATTAATGAGGTTCATTGTGCATTCATATATATTCCAGGAATTATAAAAAATGTTCTCTCTGTGGTGTGGTGCAGAGGGTGATGCTGCACGAAACAAGGTGTTTGCTTTTGACAACCTCCAGCTAATAAGCTTCAAAAAATGCTTAGAAATCAGGAAATTCTCATTCCTGTGGATATTTGCCTAAGACCCCATGAGAAGTCCAGGTCTCTCATCTCCTTGTAGAAGTTTGTTTTTTTAATAATTTACTCATTTTTAAACGATTTTATGATTTCTGTTCCTATTCCTTTCCCTCCACCCTCGCAAGGTGAATTTCTCCAACGTTCCCGACGTGTTTTTCAGGTGATCAAGAACAGCAAGACGAACGTGCCGGAGCTGGAGCTGTTCCCTCGCTACCTGCTCTTCCTGCGGCAGCAGCCGGCCACGCGCACCCAGCAGTCCAACGTCTGGGTCAATATGGGTATGATGAGCCTCAGAATGTTCCCTCAGCATTTGCCCAGAGGTAACTTAAGAATGCAGCAAGAACCACCACCCCTGTGCAGTTTCTAGGGCAGCCCAGGCTGGGGGAGCTCCCCGTGCTCGTGCTCAGTCAGCGCTGGGGGAGCGTCCAGGCAGCAGGGAGCGTTTGCAGGGTTTCCCATGGTTGCTGTAAAGACATGGGTGAGTTGGGAGTGAGAAATGAGCACTGCAGAAGCTCAGCTGACAGAGCAGAGCCGGGCATTCCCGCTGGGAGTGATTCCTGTAGCCGTGGAATGGGTGCCTCTGTGGCTCTCTGATAGTGCAGCGGCACAATAAATTCAATTAATGCTCAGCCAACTGCTTTGAGTTACTTGGGCAGCTGGGCTTTGATGCCCAAAATTATTTAATGCTCTTTAGAGAGTGATTAAATGGATGGAATATCAAGACTATTGTTTGATGTGGTTCAAAAAGACAATGAAATACAAAGTGTAAACATCCAGCAGAAATCTCTGTCATAATTGTGGTGGTAATGCACACCAAAAGATTATACAAGAGTAATTTTTTAGTGGTGGCTTCACATTTCAGCTGGGAAGTGTTGCAGGATTTGTCTTCAGTTCCCAATTTGCCTCTCACAAGGAGCTGGAAGAAATCCCTGCTGTCCACATGTGGGCACACACAGATAAACATTTGCATCCGCACTAACATGTCCAAAAATGGGCTCACCTGGCTGCTGAAAATCCAGCCTCACTAGTGTCACAGTGTGGGTAAAACCCTCATGCAGATGCTCAATTTTTCACTGCTTTGGTAGGATCTAAACCCTCTGTGTAGTCAGCAGCTGCCTGTGCCATCGAGTTCTGCTGCAGAAACTGCCTCTGCCAAATTCAGCTTTCCTGCCTGACCTAATCAAATGGAAACCTGCCAAATTCAGCTTTCCTGCCTGACCTAATCAAATGGAAACTGCTTTGTCTGGACATCCTAAAATGCCCAAATTCCAATGAAAAGAATCTTCTCATGTGCCAGATTTGATCTTGATTTGGAATTACTTTGCACTGCACTAATTTGATTGCCCAATCAGTTATTAACTTGTGGAGTTCTCAGATGTGCTTTCTTGCTGTAATCTTACAACTAATCCTCTGATCCCTAATCTCAAAAATTGTTGGTTTGTTTTCTTTTAAAAAAACTGAGTACTTTGCTTGGTACACTGAAGCCAGACTGATGCTTTGCTGATTTATAAGGTATTGTTTACTCTCTTGTCAAATTGCATGTGATGAAATAATACTGCACCTTTTCATATGTTACTGTTTATTTTATTGTAATCTTTTAGCAGTGAAAATAGAATTGTGTCACTTCTCAGGCAACTTAAGTATTGCAGTTGCCCAGTTCGGGTTTGGCTGGATAATAAAAAGCTTTTTGTGCCTCTGTAAGGAGTGAGGATCTTCTGAAGTTTAAACTAAAAAAGCTCAAAAAACCCTCCCTGTCTAAAGTTGGTCTCATGTCTAGTGCAGATGTTTTATTTAAAGATGAGCTCACATTAGAAAGAACGACAGTCTTGACCCATTAATTAATTTGTGTTGCAAGTGTGGGGTTGTTGAGAAATTCTGGTGGAAATCCCTGGTGTCTTTCACAGAATGTTTTGAGGAATTCAGTTATTAAGAAATTTAGTTATTAGGAGTGCATTTATTGTGAGCTGCCAGGCTGATTTCATGGGCACAGATCAGTGTTCATCCCCACAGAAGAGCTGAAGCAAAGTCATGCTACTCCCAAAAATAGTCAGACTGATTTTTTTTGGACCTTTCTTTTACTTACAGCATTCTCTCAAGAAGAAAATCCTCGTGAAGTTTTGAGGTCCTTTATTTTGAAAATCCCCTTTGTCTCTCACACTGTGTCTTTAAGAGACAAAAAGAATTGTGAAAACGTGTAAAACTCCATTGCATTTTTTAATTTCCTGTGAGAACCTCAGGGGAGCAGTTTTCTAATAGGTTTTGCTAAGAAGGGAGGTCATTTATCTGCTTTGTGACAGCAAATTTGTTGTCCCAAAGGGTCCCTAACACCTGGATTTCCACCTGGATTTCCACCTAACTCGTAAACACAAACACCACGAGTGTCTCCTGGTTTTTGCAAGGAGTCTGTTTGGTGTCTGAGTTGTGATTGGTCTGATCTCTGGGTAAATCCTCCATCATTTCCCCTTCTCTGTGTGGATCCAGGCAATGTCCCCTCCCCAAATGCCCCTTTGAAAAGGGTGCTGGCCTACACTGGCTGCTTCAGTCGGATGCAAACCATCAAGGAGATCCACGAGTATCTGTCCCAGAGGCTGCGGATCAAGGAGGAGGACATGCGCCTCTGGCTCTACAACAGTGAGGTAATGCTGCTCCTCTGCCTTCCTTTCTTTTTTTTTATTTTTTTTTATTTTATATTATGTGTTTTATTCCTTTCCACAAACTATTAGGTACCCACACACAGAAAAATTAGAGTGGACGTGAATATCCTTCACAGTTAAAGATTTGCTATTTATTTTTCAGAGTTTTTTGTGCTTTAATTTCCATGTTTTGAGGTGAAAGGATCCTCAGTGTTGTACATGTAGAAGTCTAATTCTCTGATGTATTTTTTTTTCTCCTGCAGAACTATCTCACTTTGCTGGATGATGAAGATCACAGACTGGAATATCTTAAAATCCAAGACGAGCAGCATTTAGTAATAGAAGGTATAAAACTTGGCTATAATTGGTTTATACACTAAAAAGAGAAGTTTAGAGAGGGAACCTATGGGGAGGTGGTGGCAAAGCTAATTTAGGAGAGTTTGCATGTAAACACCTGTATTTTTCTGTTTTGAAATACATTTGGATCTTTTGTTGGCTTGCAACAACAAAAAATATTAGTGGTGGCTCATGGCCTGATTTTGTCAGACCTGGTGGATCCTTATTGAGCATTAGAATAAGCACTGAAAAATTTCCTGTTCAACAACAAAAAATATTAGTGGTGGCTCATGGCCTGATTTTGTCAGACCTGGTGGATCCTTATTGAGCATTAGAATAAGCACTGAAAAATTTCCTGTTCAACAGCCAAGCAATCCCAAGGCTGCTTTCTAAAGATGTTACTGGTGTGGTTGGAGGGATGCCAGTATTGGAGTGTTCCAATAATGATCAGAAACATTGAAATGAAAACTAGCAGAAATAATAACTACAACGAAGCAAATTTCTAATCCCAAATATTAGAAAATTTTAATTAAACCTCTTCAGCTGTGTAAGCTCTCTGGAGTAAGTAACAATGTTTAAAAAGCGCTTTTCATGTCCCTTTCTAGTTCGAAACAAAGACATGAGCTGGCCAGAAGAAATGTCTTTTATAGCAAACAGCAGTAAAATAGACAGACACAAAGGTGAGTCTTTCACAGAGTCACTGAATTGTGATGAGAAGGAAAATCCAAGAGTGTATTATGTTGAAACAATTCTTTCTAACACAAACCCACTTAACGTTGGGTGAGCTGTTTTATGTGCTTGGTCTTTATATTAACTTTTAAATGCTGGAAATGTGGGAATGTGGGATGTATAGATGAATTTGGAGATGTTCAGGCACAGCTGCAGTAAATGGTACACAGCAGACTTTGGGTTTTGTGTTTATTACCTTGAATTTTTTCAAGGCTAGGAATAGTTAAGATTTTGACCAATGAATCCAGAATTTTCTGTGCCATAATTACCTGTAAACATTTTGTATGGATTGTACTGCTGTCTGTGGTGGTTGGGGTCAACAAAACCCCTCAATTTCCATGAAGCAGAGTTGAGAGAGCAGATATTTTAAACATCTGCTGCATCTGCGTAGTGTCAAAACTGGGATCAGGTTAAACTAAATTGGTTTACCGTGAGAAGGTCCTGATCCAACATTCTGAATTTTCTCATCTGCACAAATGCTGGTTTTTCACTCAGTTCCTACTGAGAAGGGAGCGACAGGACTGAGCAATCTGGGGAACACGTGCTTCATGAACTCCAGCATCCAGTGTGTCAGCAACACCCAGCCCCTGACGCGCTACTTCATCTCAGGAAGGCACCTCTACGAGCTCAACAGGTAATTCCTGCTGGGAGAACCGTGCCATTTTGGGTGCTGGAACATTTATTCATTCTGCTTCTGAAAGCTGCAATTCAGTGGAATCATTTAAATTCAGCGTTGCCAGCTCTGCTGCATTAGAGGCATGGAAATAAAACCTTGTTTCTGGGAGCGAGAAGCCTTTCTGCTTCCTGCTTCACCTCCAGGCTTGAGCTGTGTTTCAACTTCAATGTGGCATGAATTCCTTTGTCATTCCAGGACAAATCCCATAGGAATGAAAGGACACATGGCCAAGTGCTATGGGGATTTGGTTCAGGAGCTGTGGAGTGGCACCCAGAAGAACATAGCGCCCTTAAAGCTGCGGGTGAGTTATTCCAAGGCAGAAAACAAGGATTTCTTGGAAGAGCAGAAATTCCATGCCCTTTTTCCCGATGCCTGCTGCGTTGTAGAGGTTTGGAGGCTCAGAGTCTGCCCTAGAGAAAGGGAAGGGGCCAGAGTTCGTCAGTCCTGGTGGGATCTGTGGCTGTAAGGCCAGAGGGGTTACCTGGAATTATTTGGGTTGTGCAGTGAGATGTGGATTTTACAGCCCTTTTTAGGGCCAAAAGATGGTGCATTTACCTGTAAATGACCTTTTATTCTGAAAGCAAAAGAATTCTCTTCAGCTCTTGGCATTGAATTAGTGATCATTGACAGCACGTCTCATCTACAGTATTTTGATTTATTTTTACATTTCTTACCTGATATTAATTAACTTTCTGGCTTTTTTTTTTGTTTTAATAGTGGACAATAGCAAAATACGCTCCGAGATTTAATGGCTTTCAACAGCAAGATTCCCAGGAGCTTCTGGCTTTTCTTCTGGATGGGCTTCATGAGGATTTGAACAGAGTTCATGATAAGCCATATGTTGAACTGAAGGACAGCGATGGTCGGCCAGACTGGGAAGTGGCAGCAGAGGTAGGGCTTGAAGTCTTTGGGTTTGGGGGTTTTTTCTGTGGTTTTTTTTCCTTATAATATTAAACTGAGAAATTATTGATGAGGCTTTCTGTTGCAAAGCTGTTTTGGGACTGGACCACCTTTTGGATCTTGTCAGAGGCAATTTCACCTTCGAGCTGAAAATGAATTTTAATTATTGTAGTAAAATTATAAAGATGATACTTCACAACGATTTTGAGCAACTCCTCAGAATTATGAGTACCAAAATATTTCAAGATACCTCATGGTCCCCTCAGAAGTATTTTAAAGGCTGTCATACCTTGATTATTGTGTTGAGAACTTTACATGTGCTGTAACTAAATACTTCCTATTAATTACAAATTAGTAAATAATTTTAATGGAAATAATACGACTCCTATAGGCTGGTGAAACTTTGGAAGTAGTTTGGAATTCAGCTTTGAAACTACTACCAAGGAAGTAGCCTTCAGTTTCTAACTTTGTATTCTGTTTCTTCGTGCTTCCTTTCAGGCCTGGGAAAACCATCTGAGAAGAAACAGATCCATTGTTGTAGATTTATTTCATGGGCAGCTCAAGTCCCAAGTGAAATGTAAAACTTGTGGGCACATAAGTGTTAGGTTTGACCCTTTTAATTTTTTATCCTTGCCTTTGCCAATGGACAGCTACATGCACCTAGAAATTACGGGTGAGTGGTGGTGTTTAAATTTCTGTGAACTTATCATTCTTGAAACAAAATTTGTATAAATGGAACACCTATAAGAAAATCAAATTTTGTTTGTGTTACTACTTATTAAGAATAATACAGTCATTTTAATGTGACAGGGTACAAGGGTTTTCATTGGAACACAGTTAAACTAAGATAAAACCTTTAAAAAAACTCAACATGGATGGCCCATTTTGAGCCTTGATTGGAGGATTTAATACAGAAAGGTATAAAATGGAAATTTTGAGAACTTTCCTTCTGTTCCCTCTCTTGTGGAGGTTGTCCTAAATCTGCCCAGAGGGAAAACCAGGGCTGGGGCAGAAATACAATGTGGGTCATGAAGTGTGCTCTGAGGGAGCTGTGGATTGCTGGAAAAGAGGCAAAAGAAAAGATGTAAAAAAGTGAAACCAATTTTGAAACCATTTTCTACTGCCTATGCAGCGAGAGATTTTCTGCCATTGCGACATTGCCTGCAGACCTTGAAAATTGATGGGGAAATAAAAGAAATCATCCATTCAAGTGGGGGGAAAATATTTTCCAATAAGTAGGGAGCTGTAATGTATTATTGCCATTAAACCTTGCCTGGGTTGCTGACCAGTGTGTTTCTTTCCCCCTTTCCAGTAATTAAATTAGATGGAACCACTCCTGTTCGGTATGGGCTGAGGTTGAACATGGATGAGAAGTACACAGGCTTGAAAAAACAGCTGAGTGAACTCTGTGGCCTCAAACCAGAGCAGATTCTGCTTGCAGAGGTGCACAGCTCCAATATAAAGGTAAGAGAGAAAAAAAGATTAATTGTTGCTGCAACGTGCTTTGGGCATTTTTTTCTACTTCTTTGTTATTTTGAAGTTTTGCTTACAAGTACTGTGAAATAATTTAACTAAAAGTATGATAAAAAAAGCTTAGTCATCTCTCTATATGAACTTTAATTTTCTTTATAACAGTGATTTGGCTTGCTGTAAATAGATTAAAATTGATTGCTAATGATATTTTTAGGGAAAAAAATCATCTTGAGGTAATAAATCTCAAGTTAAGGTGCTGTGATGAGTTTAAACACTGTCAAGATATCGGGGCATAAGTAATGCCTGGCTCAGTTCTCTACAGCGTGTTTGGATATTTCCAGATAGATTTCTTTGCTGGGGATTGAAAGTGCTTGAAATGAGGTGCTCGTGGGGTGTTTAGAGAACCATTGATGGTTCCTGCTGAGGGCTTGGGTTCCTTTTTCCTTCTGGAAAGGTGTGGGAAGGAAGATGGGATTGAGAGAGGGGAGCTTGGGTTCCTTTTCCTTCTGGAAAGGTGAAAGAAGGCAGATGGGGGGGAGAGGAGAACTTGGGTTCCTTTTTCTTCTGGAAAGGTGGAAGAAGGCAGATGGGATGGAGAGGGGAGCTTGGGTTCCTTTTTCCTTCTGGAAACGTAAAAGAAGGCAGATGGGAGGGAGAGGGGAGCTTGGGTTCTTTTTTCCTTCTGGAAAGGTGGAAAAAGGCAGGTGGGATTGAGAGGGGAGCTTGGGTTCTTTTTCCTTCTGGAAAGGTGAAAGAAGGCAGATGGGATTGAGAGAGGAGCTTGGGTTCTTTTTCCTTCTGGAAAGGTGAAAGAAGGCAGGTGGGATTGAGAGGGGAGCTTGGGTTCCTTTTCCTTCTGGAAAGGTGTGGGAAGGAAGATGGGAGGGAGAGGAGAGCTTGGGTTCTTTTTCCTTCTGGAAAGGTGTAAGAAGGCAGATGGGAGCTTGGGTTCTTTTTTCCTTCTGGAAAGTTGAAAGAAGGCAGATGGGATTGAGAGGGGAGCTTGGGTTCTTTTTCCTTCTGGAAAGGTGTGGGAAGGCAGATGGGATTGAGAGGGGAGTTTGGGTTCTTTTTTTCTGCTGGAAAGGTGGAAGAAGGCAGATGGGATTGAGAGGGGAGCTTGGGTTCCTTTTTCCCTCTGGAAAGGTGAAAGAAGGCAGATGGGATTGAGAGGGGAGCTTGGGTTCCTTTTCCTTCTGGAACGGTAACTCCTGCAGGGGTTTTGGGTTCTTTACTCTCCTGGAAAAGCGTGAGGAGGCAGATAGGGGGGAGGGAGGAGCTGATAAATGCCATTTTCAGGGGAGCACAGCACGTTTGGGGTGGCAGATGAAGGTGTCCAGGTGCCTGAGCAGCTCTCCCCCTGTCCTGCAGAACTTCCCTCAGGACAACCAGAAGGTGCGGCTGTCCGTGAGCGGCTTCCTGTGCGCCTTCGAGATCCCCATCCCAGGCTCCCCCACCTCAGCATCCAGCCCTGTGCAGACAGGTGAGAGAAAACCCTGCTTTTCCTGCTTCCTTCACTGCCAAGTGCCCAGAAATTCAGGCCAAAATTGTATCACGAAGCGAGGATTGAGGAGGACGAGTGAGGGCTGTGCTCGGTACCCACCCGGCAGGGGAAGGATGGAAGTCCTGGGGTCAGTTTGCTGTGGATAATTGATAATTTAATGCTGTGCCTGCAGAGATCTCAACTGGGCCATCAGCCAACGGAGCTCCCACCATCCTGATGAACGGGGACGTTCCCAAGCCAAGCCTCATTCCCAACGGGATGCCAAACTCTGTAGTGCCATGCCCGCCCAGCTGGACCCTCAACGGCCACGTGCCCTCGCTGTGCGACAGCCCCTGCACAGGCTACATCATTGCAGTCCACAGGAAAATGGTCAGTGCTTTGCGTGCTCAGAAAGAAAGAAATGATAAAAAAACAAAGATATTTTAATGTCCACCTGATAATTATACACACTGATGTTCGACGTGGTCAAATAACCCCGCCATAATGTCATAAAATGCAAATATTTTGCAAGTCAGTGATCAAAATTTGTAGCGTTTAATATTGGAACTAGAGTGGTTTTAATAGAATTAATGATTAATTTTAATTTCCAAGGCCTGAAATAAGTCACAAGGCCAGCAATCCAGGTGATTGCTGTGCTGAGTTAATGCACCTTTACACCTGACTCCTTTTGCTTCCCACAGATGAGGACAGAGCTGTATTTTCTTTCATCTCAGAAGAATCGTCCCAGTCTCTTTGGAATGCCATTAATTGTTCCCTGCACAGTTCACACCCGGAAAAGAGACCTCTATGATGCTGTGTGGATCCAGGTTTCCCGGCTGGCCAGCCCCCTCCCTCCTCAGGAAGCCAGTAACCATGCCCAGGACTGGTGAGTTGGGCACCTCAGCCTTGGACTTGAATTCAAATCAAGTGCCTTAGACTTGCTTGCGAGATTTAAAATTGTATTCATTTGATTTCTCATATTAATGGAAAAAATAAAAATGAAATTCTTTTTAGTACAGTTAAATGTAGTTGGTTTTGTTGTCAGCCAGCGATTGATTATTTATATCTGACAAATTTAAGCCATGCAAAATCAGCTTTTAATAGTTTATTGTAAGCAAAATGATCATTTTGAGGGTGTTTTTTAAGTAATCACAACAAGCACGGTGAAGGAGGTGATTGCAGTGTGAGTGCTGCTGTTTGATGTTGTGTTCTCCTCTATTTCAGTGATGACAGCATGGGGTATCAGTACCCCTTCACCCTCAGGGTAGTTCAGAAGGATGGAAATTCCTGTGCTTGGTGTCCATGGTACAGGTAAATTGTCCTTTTTTCCATTTACAGCGGGGAATCACTCCAGCAGAAAGGTAATTTATGGTAATGGGTCTGTGGTACATTTCAGACTGCAGAGGTAATATCAAACAATAAGAATCTGGAATCTAATTCCACCAGAACCCTCTCCAGGCAGACTTGCACTGCAGAACAGCTTTTATGACTCGCAGAGCTGAAAGTTCTGCTGGCACAGAAGATTTAAATTGGGAGACAGACATGAGATTGTCCAAAATCTTTTAACCCCTTGCAGTACTCTGTGGCTGTTGCAGCCTTGTGTGGTTGGGGGGGTTTCACACAAACCCAGATTTTTAGATGTAAATCATCTACCCTTGGTTGTTCCCGTGCCATTTGAAAGGTAAGAACTACAATGGGCAATAAGAAATTCACCCTGGAAGGATGCTTGACATTTTCCATAAACAAAGACTTGCTGATGAAAATTCCAGGCCCTGGCTGGAAGGTGTTCAGGTCGTAAACTAATTTTTAAAAAATGTTTCATAGCTCTTAGCATTAGTTATTGTGGTGTAAATTACTTGTGGAGTTTTTTGGGGTTGGGGCTGGCTTTGGTCAGCACTGGATCATGATGGGACCTTAAAGATCACCCCATTCCAACCCTTCCCATGAGCAGGGACACCTTCCACTGGATCCTGTGCAGGCAGATGGTTGAGCTCACCCAGCTGCTCCCATTTCTCACTCTTTTTTTTGTCAAGTTTTGCAGTAAAAATGCAAATACCCCTGGGCATTGCTGTATAAAAATATCTCCCACTGAAGGCGAGGCCTGGAACTTCGAGGGTGCAGAAGTAACAAAACAAGGAGCAGCACTGAGTTAATGTAGCAGTGATTGGACACTCTACTGACCTCATCCAACTCTTTTTGCTTCAGATTCTGCCGTGGCTGTAAAATTGAGTGCTCAGAGGACAGGGCTTGTGTGGGCAATGCCTACATTGCTGTGGACTGGGACCCCACGGCGCTGCACCTGCGCTACCAGACCTCGCAGGAACGGGTAAAACACCAGCAGCCCCCTTTGTCCTTTGTTATTACCTCTGAAACACAGCCCATCTCACCCTTTGGTTTGTTTGATGCTGCTTTGAGCCATTTCTGTGAAACCAAAGGCAGTGATCACGGAGCAGGATATTCTGGGTAAATCGATGTCTTGATGTTGGACCTCTTATGTGGTCTAATGGTGTGGAAGGGAAGCTTTTAAAGAACCACCGCAGTGCATTTGCTGTCTCTTCTGAGCTGCTTTTAAGCCAGGCAAAATATATAATAATATATTGCAAAATATCTTAGTTGGATACATTTTCTGTAACTATAAACAGTTATGCATGTGAATAAACCCGTTTCCTTACCGAGTCAAGAAAACATATCTAAAGGTAATCCTGTAGCTGGATTAATCTGGAATAACTGGTCTAATTTGTGAGTTGAATCTATCGAGTTATGCTTTATGGATAATTTATTAGCAGAACCCAAGAATAAGGACAAGGAATTATTTTATCAGCCTCTTCCTAACTGGCATAAAACTCCTGCTAAAACTCAGCGCATTTCATTTTTATCTTTAATTCTAAACAAGCCAGTGGCATCACTAGCACGAGGCTGTGAGGAGAGCTCTCCTGAGCAGCCTGTGCCCATTTCCCAGTCAGAGACAGTTTGATCTGCCCCCAGATCGTGGAAGAACACGAGAGTGTGGAGCAGAGCCGGCGAGCCCAAGCCGAGCCCATCAACCTGGACAGCTGTCTGAGAGCCTTCACCAGCGAGGAGGAGCTGGGTGAGGACGAGATGTACTACTGCTCCAAGTGCAAGACCCACTGTTTGGCCACCAAAAAACTGGATCTCTGGAGACTTCCCCCTATTTTGGTACGGTCTGGTGTCGTTTTCCTCCTCGGCAGCAAAGCCAAAGCGCGTTGTTCTCAAATCTGACATCGCCTTGCTCTGAATAAGACAATTTGCTTTGTTCAGGCTCTCAGGAGTGGCACTGGCTTAGTTTGCTTCGTGCAGGCAAATAAAGCAAACCTCAAATCCTTCTGAGTGCTTTTAGCTGCCCCCTGGCAGGAAATGGTGGTGGTTTGTGCTCGGTGTCAGCTGCTCTGGCACAGCTCATGCTCAGATGAGCTTTCCGGTGACACGAGCTCTTCTCCGCTTGTGCAACGCCTCCATTTCTTATTTTTCATATTTGGGAGCTTATTCAAAACTGTGCTGATCACCTGAACTGAAGCCACCTTTTCCATCATTTCCACTTGAAAATAGGAGTTTCGTATTTTACCAGCTCGATCCCGAAATCCAAACTGCCACACAGAGCATTGTTACTGGTTTTATTAGCATACAAGAAAATATGTGTGTTTTGTGAAAAACTCTCTTTAAACGGTGAAATTACTCACTGGGATGTCATTGCCCTCCTTTAATTTTCTCTACCACGTTTCCCCTTAGATCATTCACCTGAAAAGATTCCAGTTTGTTAACGGCCGTTGGATAAAATCCCAGAAAATCGTTAAATTTCCCCGAGAAAACTTTGACCCAAGTGCCTTTTTGGTACAAAGGGATCCGAGTCATTTCCAAAGGAAGCAGCTCACCCTGCAGGTTGACAGCCTTCCTGAAGCACGGACTGGCCAAGGGGACAGCAGGAAAACAGATGTGCAGATCCCGGGCACGGCAGGAGAAGGGGACACCCTGAACAGGAGTCCCTCCTCCCTTAACACCACTGTCCTGAACAATGTCAAAGGTAGGGAAGGGTTAGGGGAAATTCCACTCAGTGCTGGTGGCTGGGGGAAGAAAAATGTTATAATGTACAAAATTTTAATGTTTGGGGTGTTTTTTTGCCAAAGCACTACAGTTTGAAACATTTCTTAGTGAAGCTTTGCCGTAAAAAAGAAATTAAAATAAAGAAGTTGCTCAGTGTCAGCAGATATTGGTGCTTGGGTGAGTGGGCTGGGATAAGAGTGAGGGATGTGCTCCTCCATAAAAGTTAAATCTCAGTTTCTAGGTGTATGTGTGTGTGTGCACAAAGATAGGTTTTTATTTCTCTATATTATTCATCAGCTGCAGTGAAAGAGTGGGGTTTAATGTTTGGTTTAGCAAGAAACCTAGACAGTGATTGTGCTTATCTTAGCAATCTGTGTTTTCTGTCCTAGCATCTCCATCCCTGGGGAGGAAGAGTGGAACCAGCTGCCCTTCGAGTAAGAACAGCAGCCCCAACAGCAGCCCAAGGACTTTGGGGAGAGGCAAAGGGCGCCTGCGGCTGCCCCAGCTGGGCAAAACCAAACTGTCCAGCAGCAAGGAAAACCTGGAGGCAAGCAGGGAGAACGGCGCCGAGCAGGAGCAGGGGGATGCTCTGACGAAAGGACAGGCTCTGGGGGGCAGCCAGAGCGAGCTGTACCCGGGCCAGGACAGCGAGGGGGCTCTGGCCAACGGCTACCTGTGGGAGCAGAGCTCGCTCAGCAACGGGCAGGGCGACAACCACAGCGAGGACGACGCGGCCGACGACCAAAGAGACGACGTCTGGGTGAACCCCATCTACAACCTTTATGCAATCTCGGTAGGTGCTGAACCCCATCTACAACCTTTATGCTGAGCCCCATCTACAGCCTTTATGCAATCTCAGTAAGTGCTGACCCCCATCTAGAACCTTTATACAATCTCAGTAAGTGCTGACCCCCATCTAGAACCTTTATACAATCTCAGTAAGTGCTGACCCCCATCTAGAACCTTTATGCAATCTCGGTAAGTGCTGAGCCCCATCTACAACCTTTATGCTGAACCCCATCTACAACCTTTATGCTGAGCCCCATCTACAACCTTTATGCAATCTCAGTAAGTGCTGAGCCCCATCTACAGCCTTTATGTAATCTCAGTAGGTGCTGAACCCCATCTACAACCTTTATACAATCTCAGTAGGTGCTGAACCCCATCTACAACCTTTATGCTGAACCCCATCTACAACCTTTATGCTGAACCCCATCTACAACCTTTATGTAATCTCAGTAAGTGCTGAACCCCATCTAGAACCTTTATACAATCTCAGTAGGTGCTGAGCCCCATCTAGAACCTTTATACAGTCTCACTAGGTGCTGCTCCTGTGCCCAGGCTGTGCCCTGGGAAGCCTGGGTTGACCCCACAGCTGGGCTCGTGCCAGCCTGGAGGGATCTGCAGGGAGGGAGAGCAAATGTCAGCTCAGTAAATTCACCATAAAACTGAGAACAGGCAGATTCTCCGCTGTGTTTGTTCTGTGTGTGAAGTTAGCTCGAGCTGTCGAGGTTGTCACCCACAGATAATGAACTTGGGAATCATTGATTTGATGTTTGATCCGGAATTTCTTTTCTTCTTCGCTTTCTTCAGTGCCATTCAGGAATTATGGGAGGGGGTCATTACGTCACTTATGCCAAAAACCCGAACAACAAGTGGTACTGCTACAACGACAGCAGCTGTAAGGTAAAGCACTTCTTTCTCTCATTATTTCACGTAATTATTCTAATTATTTCAAACCATTTTTGCTGTCGTTACCCAGGGCTANAAATTCTAGCTAAAGAAATTTAGAATGGGAAATTCTAGCTAAAGAAATTTAGAATGGGAAATTCTAGCTAAAGAAATTTAGAATGGGAAATTCTAGCTAAAGAAATTTAGAATGGGAAATTCTAGCTAAAGAAATTTTAGAATCACAGAATGGTTTGAGTTGCAAGGGACCTTAAAGCTCATCTCATTCCAACCCTCTGCCGTGGCCAGGGACACCTTCCACTAAATCAAACATTTGTGGAGAGCTGCTGTTTGAAATCATGAGTATCTCCAAAGCTACAGCAGATAAATATTAAAATTATTAGCGGAAACTGTATGTGAGGTTTTTTCTAAGGTAACATCTGTTCGTCAGCTGCTCCCACGGTTAAGGAAAGATGCTTATTTTGTACAAAGATGGCAAAATGACTAAGAATGGAAAGGCAGGAATATATTTCCATGATGGCAGCAGTTTGTATTCAATTAGTGAAAAACCAGCTCTGGCAATTCTAAGTATTTGCATTCATCCCTATAAAATTGTCAGACTTCTCAAGTAATTCATGGAGCCAGATCACAAAGAGGGGAGACAGAGGATGGGATTCCTCGTGGTACAGACAGCTAAAAATACCCTTTTTGGGGCGGTAGTGTGCGTTTGAATTCGGTGGCGATGATCCCGTTGTGTTTTCCCACGCGTTTTCCCTGGCTCAGGAGCTGCACCCGGATGAGATCGACACGGACTCTGCCTACATTCTGTTCTACGAGCAGCAGGGGGTGGACTATGCCCAGTTCCTGCCCAAGATCGATGGCAAGAAGATGGCAGACACGAGCAGCATGGACGAGGACTTCGAGTCCGACTACAAGAAGTACTGTGTGCTGCAGTGAGCCTGGGCTGCCAGGGACTGCTGGGACAAGGGAGGGAGAGCCCCTGGGATGTGCCCTTGGGGAAGGTGTGACTGGGATAAATTGTCCCCCCCTGTGAGCTGAAAGCACAAAAAGAACCCCCTGAGGAGCAGTTAATATCCAATCGTATCGTTTTGTTCTGTTTTCTCACTACATGCTCGAAACGTTTCTGATGTTGGACATCTGAGACTGCCACTGGCCTTTAAATCCAATGGTTTGACAAAAGCCGACTAGGACCAAATAAGAGCTAAATTCAACAGTCCAAATAAGAGCTAAACGAAGTAGTGTAGACTTTACCAACTGTTCTAACACCCCCCGAGGCTCGTGCTAGGTTTAAGGTAACGGGGAAAAACAATTTGTAGTGTTGTCTTTGGACAACATGATATTGCTACCTCCTTTTTCCTGCAGTTTTATTGCATTTTATTGGCAAAACAGGGAAGGCAAGAGAAGGAAAAGTGCACAAATGGAAACAATTATTGTCATGGGGAAAAGAAGTTTCCAGTTTTGCCACCACTGATGTGTGTCAGTTGCTTTCTTTCTGTATGTTGGGAGCACAACCAAATCATCATTTGAGAAGAGATTAATTTCTACACTTGAATGGTTTATTATACCTGTGTTTTCTCCACGTGTTGGCTGTGCAGATCAACATGTTTCAGGAATGGCTTTTCTGCCTGAAGAGTGCTGTCTCAAACTTTTTTGAGCTGCCTCAAGAAGAAACTTCAGGTTGGAGAGAGTAGTTGTGATTACACTCACGGTGTCTTAAAAATGTGCACATTGCACAAAAACGTTCCCAGCTTTTGGAAGGAGAGATGCTTGAGCTTATGTTTCATGACTGGTGTTGCTTTTTAAATTTGCACTTTTGAAAATGCATATGATTCAATTCAAACCCACAGTTTGGTTTTTTTTTTTGTTGTTGTTGTTGTTGTTGTAAGGGCTCTGGAGTGAATGGCTGTGAATTTCCACTGTGTATTTCAAAGGAAGAAGCTGTGGCTGTCAGGTAGCTGTCGTAGCGTTCATGGATGGAGGTTTTTTAATTGGTTTCCTAATTCACTTTCTTGTTTTCAAAATGTGGTTGCCTTTTCAAATTATCCCTTTTTTTTTTTTTTTTTTTTTTGTTACAACAGGTTATGCAAATACTTGCAATTAAACCAGACTTGCTTTCCATGCCCTTGCAACATGCTCTGTAATTCATGGGGCTTCTTGCATGAGGGGAAGTGTGACTGAGTCTGAGCAGAGACTGGAAAAAAGAGGGTTGGTTTTTTTGAGCAGGCAGTTCTTTAAACATTTTCAGTGTTAAATTGTTTGCATATCTGAGTGAAGATAAAACATTTTCACACTTTTGGCCTTTTGTTCTTCAGCTGAGTTTAAGCAGCTTAATAATTTTGCCGTACATCGTCTCCCCAGCTCTCTAGGATTTTTGTACCTTCACTAACAAAACCGTTACTCACGCGGTTCTCTGCGATTAACAGAGATTTTTGGGTTCATTTTGGGGTGTTTGACAGGAAAGCCAAACCATCAGTGAGTTTATCATTTCCAGGAGGATCTGGGGTTTAAGAAATTTATCTTTTCAGAAATGCTACAGCTGGTCTGGCTGTCTTTGCTCAGGCAGAGCCCTCCCTGCCTGTGGAGGTTGTGCCTCTTTGGGGACAGCAGATCTCCCCCAAAAAGGAGTCTTTTCTTGCCTGTCAGCTGTTGCTCCTTATCCTCGATGGTCTTTTATCTTTAAAGTGGTCTGAACATTGAGCCTAAAGAAAAGCAAACATGACTTGTGAATTTCTAGGTTAGAAGCTTTTTCAACACCCACTTGTCTACTCCTCCCTCCGCAAACTCCATGAAAAGTGAAAGATTTTCAACTGATTTACTTTAAAATGTTTTATTTAAGCAGGTAGCACAATCTACTAATGTTATTTGATCTTCTGTGTTTGTTACATTGGTTGTAATTAATTTTTTAAATTAAATTAATTCAAGAATTAGTAGTAAATTTATTAAGTTAACTATTAACTACATTCACTTTGTAAATTATTGTATAAAACTTATTGACAATGCACTGACTTTAGAAAGATGTTAATGTACATAAATGCATTGTAAATAAAATAGTGTTGATGTACTGGAATATGAGCTGTATTAAAACAAAGGTATTGGTAATTGTATATGGAGTGAACCTGTTTATCTGTAACTATATTATTCAAACAAATTAAATACTGTGGATGCAGATGAAGTGTCACTTCTTGTCAGATAATTTTTAATAACTGTTTTCCTGCTTTGAAGTGCCTGTGCTGCTTTCACGGAGCATAAATGCCTTTGTCAATCCAAAAGCTGAAGCGTGGGCGTGCATCCAGCAATTCTCTGCAGCTCCTTCATTGTTTACAAAAGGTAACTTGGGTATTTTGTTGATGATAATAACACTTATTACTTGAAAACAATCCCTTTCAGGAGCGCAGCGATCCCTGGGGCACGGCACGGTTTTGCTGCCGTCTCTGGACGAGGATGTGCAGGTGTCTGAGGTGCCCCTGCTGCAGCCAGGGCTGCTTGTCCTGTAGGGTGGGACTGCAGGTGGTGATGGACACTCCTGGGGGCAGCTGGGACTGCGAGACCCCCGCTCTGGGAATCTGGGAGTTCGGCTGTGG
>VZTX01002250.1:56532-110004 GCA_013400915.1 Pardalotus punctatus | reverse complement strand
AGGCAGGCGGCCGGGGAGAAAGGGATGGAGAGGAGGGAGGAATGCGGAGGGAGAGCGCCGGGAAGCGGCGCCGCTGGTCAGGAGCTACCCCGCAGATGGGGGTTCATCCCCAGCCCCCCGGGAGCGGAGCCCTCCGGACGCACCGGGAACTTCCCGGCTTTGGGAGGAGGCTCGGCCGAGGTGGTCGCGGGGAGCAGATCTGGGGGGGTCAGACGGGGGGCCGTTCTGGGCCGGGGTCCGGCGAGGCAGGGAGACGCTGCTGGAGCCCGGGGAGCCGGCTGGGGAGCGGTGCTGAGGAGCGGGGGGCGAGCACCCCGTGCCCGTGTGAGCCCCCGGCCCGGGGCTGGCACCCGGCGGGGTGAGGAGGCCTGTGCCGGCTGGATCTGCTCCGGGGGTGCGTGTGTGGGTGCGCATTTCGGGGCTCGCGCTCCCCGTTCGGGCTCTGATTCCCTCTTTGTTGTGTGCTGCAGTACGTGCCGGAGGGGGGCTGGACCGATTCATTTTATTAAGCTGATCAGAAAGAGCAGAGATGGAATAAAAACCTGTTAGATCCCGACTCCCTTATCCCCCTTCGTTAATGCCTGCCAATTCCCGATGGTGTCTCCTACCGCCTCATCCAGCCTGGATTTAAACCTTTCCAGCGACAGGTCTTTCATCACTTCCCTGGGGAAGCTGTTGCGCGACCGAGATTTAATAACAACACAAATGCCCTGAGCTCTGACATAACACTTAACAACCAGCGATCTCCTAGGGCTTCACAAAGAAGAGCAGCTCTGTTTTCATCGAGGGGAGGGGGAGGAATGGGAACAGAAAAAATGAAATTATTTGTCCACTGCCACCCAAAATTAGCAGAAGACTTAGGAATCAAGCCCAGGTCTCCCAAATCCCAGTCTGGTGCTGTAACTACTGTATTTTGAGTCAGCCTGATCTGTCAAATCCCCTTGGATCACTTCAAACAAGCTAAGATACCTTGTAGATCATATTTATGATAATTTTCTGCTGATTTTTTTCATGATGTGGGTATCAGTTTTGAAAAAACCTGTTAATCCTGCCTTCAAAATTGGGCTTTGTCCACCAAAGACATCGTGTGGGTGCTCCTCACAGGGAAGACATCTGGTGCCTCAGCTGAGTTGTGTGTTTAAGGCCAGGAGTAGCACATCTGCAGCATTATTAATGTAGATTACAAAATAATTGTAGGACAACCACCAAGCTTAGTCTGGAACAACCCCAGTGTTGATGTCCTTTTAAAATGGGAGCCCTGCAAGAAGCAAATTCCCCATTCCAAGGTGAGGGTCTGTCAGAACCAACCTCTTGGACTTTGCAAAGTGGCTGGATGCATCTTCATTCTTATACAGCTCAAAACTACGTTCCTGACCTTTTTTGATCAGCAGAAATCCCATGAGACTTCTCACTGGGGTAGGAATTCCTCTTCTGGTTTCCTTCAGTGAGCGACTCCTGTGAGCCTTCAACTCCCCCTCTGGTCCTGAAGGGTGACGGAGTTTTTCTTTTTTCCCACCCTTAGCTCTTGCAGCGTCTTGCCAGGCAGCTGCCATGTCCCCCCAAGACGTGTCTGCTTTCCCCCTCCCATTTAAGCAATTTTTGTCTGCCATCTGGGGGTGTTGCAGTGCTTACCTCTTAGCAAAAGCCCTGGGATGGAAAACATTAAATCTGGACAAAGGGATTATTGCAATATCAATGTTAAGCACACTTTAGACATATGTCTCACTCCTCTGGTGTGCCCATAACCCTCTCCATATGGCCAGCTTGGGGTTTTCAGTGACAAGGTGCCTCAGCATCCTCTGATGTGCCTCTCCAGGGATTGCTTTTCCCAGCACACTCATTGCTCCACTGGAATCTTGTGGATTTCAGAGAACCAGATCCTATGCTGGGCTCTATGGCACCTTGGATCCTAAAAGGGAGGATAGAGGTGAAGGCTGAAAATAGAATGATCTTTGGAGAGATTTAACTACCAGGGTGCTTTTTTCTTACACAATCTGCATTTGGACAGCAAACAGCCGCTTTTGTAGGGTTTGTGTGGAGGCAGGGACCATGTAAAGGGCTTGTGCTGTGTTTTGGTGTGCCTGGAAGTGGGCTCACTCCTGCTCTTGCTGCATCTGCAGGTGGTGAAACCTGTGGGGTCTTTTGGGGCTCAAGAGATGGGCTCACCCCATGGAATCAGAGAATCTTTCAGGTTGGAGAAGCCCCCTAATATCATAGAGTCCAACCATTCCCCCAGCACTGCCAAGGCCACCACTAAACCATGTCCGCAAATACCACATCCCCACGGCTTTTAAACCCCTCCCGGGGACAGGAAATGCCAGTCCAAAGTCTGGCGAGTGAGAGGTGGTATTCCACACGAGGAAATCAGCCAAGGTAACATTGACAGGTTGTGTTAGAGGAAGGAGGAAATTACAGGCAATTACAGGTCCGTTAATTGGAGTACAAGGAAAGGTTGGTTTCTAGAACAGGTTCTGGAAGAGTAATCAAAGACATGCTGTTGGGAGGGAGAATGAAATGCTGGGTGGTTTTAACACAGATCATGTCACGTTTGCTCAATGTCTTCCTTGGATATGATAAATGACTTCTGAAACAACAGCACCTCGTGATACAGTGCCCCAAGGAAATGATTACTTTCGGTGGGGACAGGGAAAAGAGAGCAAAATGGAAGGAGGACACTCGGATTCCTCCACGAGGAGGGATGTAAGGACACATCAGGCTAGAGGTTTTCAGGGGTGCTGGAGTTTTGTATCAGAATACCAAGGTGTGAGATCTCCCAGGTGTGGAGCTGCCAGAGCAGCTCACCTGTTTACATCGGGCCACCTCGTTGGCTGTGGGAGCAGAGAATCCACCATATGAGAACAGGTTAAAAGGAATTTGCTTCTCCTGCTAGAAAAAGACTGATAGGAAATGTGGTTACTCGTTATGCATCCCACTGAGAGGCAAATATATGATGGGAGAAGAGCTGGGAATGTAATGCCTAATGGTGAATGGATATATATTTGTGTGGGAAACCAGCAGGTGATGTTTCCAGGTGGAGCATGGCTTATGGAAGAGATTAGGGAAGAGCTGACAAGGGGAGGGAAGAAGCATGAACTGCTGTTTGCCTTTTGTGCCTGTTTGCACCAGGTTTATACGGCAGCTCATTCGTGCCATTCTGCTGGGCTTCCAAGGTTTCTCCCAGTGAAGCACTTTTGTCTAATGTCCAGCCTGAGCCTCTCAACCTGCGGTTCTTGTCTGGCACTACTGAGAATTTGTCTCTGCTTGGAAAAGCCTCTTCTCGTCCTCCCAGCAGGATTTCTGCTGTGCTTCTCTGCTCTATCTGAGCTCCCAGCAAGACAGGAGATCCCAGGGAGCAGAGACTCCCTTCAAATCGTCATTTTTAATGAATGCCATAAAACACAGCCACTGTCCCAGGAATGGGCTGCCTCAGTTTCTGCTTCTGGAAAGCAGATGAATCCCAGGAGCGTCCTTCTGGTCCATGGGCCCCCTGACTGAGAGGCAGGGGCAAGGACCAGCGCAGTCCCCGGGGCCCTGGTGCTTCCAGGGCCGTGCATCTCCTCAGGGGAGGCAGGGATGAAGGTGGGAGAGGGGAGCGGGCGGGCAGGGGCTTCCCTCGGGCTCCCCCTTGCTCCTGCGGGTCTCCCATTGTTGCCTTGACAAAGGCAGCCCTGTTCCTCCCCACAACTATTCCTTGTCAGCATCCCTCAGCATTTTGGCTGCAGATTTCCTGCCCGCTGGCAGCCTTTCAAGAGGCAGAACGTGGATGGAAAGGGGATTAGTGGAGCAGGCTGCTGGAAGGTGGCTCCTGGCCGTGGGGTGCAGGCAGGGACAGGTTCACTCCCCAGGAATCTGATGGGCAGGGCAGGGCTGTCCCCAGGAGTTTCTGCTTTCTCCTCTCTGGAATCCTCCAGCCTGTGCCAAGGCAGCAGGGACCTGCCCTGCATCCCCCGTGCCGGTGAGCTCCAGTGCTTTGCTCAAAGCCGTACAAGAGCCAAGACCTGACGCTGAATTAAGGGATTCCGTGCCTAAGGTGGGAGCTGTGGCCGCTGGGCTCGCTCCATCATCCCTGGCCCTGCTGTGCCTGGTTCTGGGTGGGCCCGTTTGGTGCTGGTTTTGCACCACGCTTTGTTTCGTGGGGGTAAACTGTGAGACTCCAAGGCTGCAGGAACTGGACCTTGGGGGCTGGCTGCTTCCCAGGCTCAGGAGACGGGCTCTTCCAGCTCCGGTGCAGCTCCTCCCCACACGGGCCAGCTGAGAGGGATGATGGCCATGGGGCTGGAGGGTCAGCGCTGGCCAGCGTGGGTTTCACTGATCCTGCACGTGATCTCGGGGACGTCCACCCCCACAGCCATCAGCTCAGCCCATGCTTTCCTGGCAGTGTCTCTGCAGGGTCTCCCCTGCCTGCGCCTCGCTGTGCTCTGGGGACCCTCCGTGTCCTCCGAAAATGGAAGGGGAAGGAGGCCCAGATTCCCCATGCCCTGCTTTGCCTTTGGGGAAGCCTCCTGCAGTGGAGCAGCGATCCCTGCAGTAAACAAACCCTTCCCAGGGCTGCTGATGGGAACCATATGGCGGAGAGGGGCCTCTCGCCCTCCGCAGCCGTGCTCCTGCTTCGGGAGCCCCTCGGCTCTCCGGGAGCCCCTCGGCCAGCGCCGGGCTGGGCCCGCTGGGACCAGGCTGGAGCAGCACTGGGGCAGCTGGGGTGGCCCCTCTGGACAGGGGAAGGGGGAAAGGCTCCCTGTGCCTGTCCCGGCTGTGGGAAACGTGATCCTTTGGAGGCAGGTTGAGAGCGGGGAATTGCCTTGAGGGGTCACCCCAGATGTTCCCTCTCCCTCCATCTGCCCCAGGGTCGGGCAGGAAGGTGGGAGGGGGTGCGGGAAGCTGTTAGGGAAAAGCTCTGTGACCGAGCAGCGTTGCCTTCCTCCCCTCAAGCTCCTCCCTGCTTGGAGCCATCAGTTGCTGCGAGGGGAAGGACGAAGGAAGGCTGGAAGGCAAAGGATTCTTGACCTTGTCGTGAGCCCAACACCTGAAACTGCTGGCATGACCAGGAGAGGAGAGTCCTCACTCCTGCTCTTCCCGGGCTGAGTGAGCGGCTAAGGGCTTTGGGGAGCAGGGTTTGGAGCAGTCCGATCTCGCAGTTAGCTGCCCCTCTCCGCTGTGGGGGCATGGCCTTGGCTTTCTGGCTTTGTCACAGGTGCCCACTGCACCCCTCAAAGCCAGCGAGCTCCGAGGGCTGCTCGAGCCGTTGTGAAAGCTGTGGAACCGCCGGCACGTCCTTAGGCTCTGCCTGTGCCACCGCTCACGGAGGCTGGTGCTGGCTGCCTTGGGCTCCAGCCCGACCTGTGCTCCTGGGAAGAGCGATGGCAGCAGCTGAGAGCCTCTGAGAAACCCTGCTGCAGTTTCTTGCTCCTTCTGGTTCCCTTATCGCCTCAGCACACCCTTCCCCTTTGAGATTTCTGCTCGTCTCCTGCCCTTCAGCAGGAAGGAGGTTTAGCAACTCCTGCTCCTGTGCCTGACGGCAGCTGCAGCGGGGGCTCTCCCTTGGAACAGCAGCCGGCAGAGTGCGGGCACGGGGCTGCGAGAGGGTACGTGCATGGAGGGCAGAGGGATGTGGAGAGGAGGGGGCTGGATGGAAAACATCCAGCCGTGGCGTGGGATAGGTGGGGGAAGGGAAGGGAAAGGGGTTTGGGGGCATGAGAAGCGAAGAAAGAAATGGTAGATGGGAGGAATCATGGACTTATCAGAGAACCCCTGAATGGTTTGGGTTGAAAGGACCTTAAAGATCATCTCGTTCCAGCCCCCTGCCAAGGGTGGGGGCACCTTTCTCTAGACCAGGTTACGGGGAAGGGCAAGAGGGGTGCGATGGAGAGTGGAAAATCCGAGGAAAAGAAGATGGGTGAGGTGGGGGAAGAAGATGAGCAGCGAGGGAAGGGAAGCTGGGGGAGGACAAATGTTTGTAACAAAGGCTGAGGTGAAAGTGAAAAGCAGGTGAAAAGGGGGAGGCTTGTGCATCTGTGTTAGAGGTGTGCGCGGGGTGGGGACGCTGCGTTTTCTGGGTCCCTCCCGTTCCCTGCAGGGTCTGTGCTGGGCTGTAGGACCTGACAGAGCCCGGAGACACGAAGAGAAGGTCCTCTGCCCGGGACCAGGGCGCAGGGACAGGCTGTGGGGCTGGGCCCTGGCCCCCAGCAGATGCTGGGCTCGGCAGCAGCTGCCTGCGAGTGAGCTTGGAGAGCAGGAAATAACAACCAAACCGCAGAGAGACAGGAAATGGTTTTGGTAGAACAGAGCCGGCTCTCAGCTGAGGCTGTGAAATGTTTGCAAGCAGGGCTGTGCAGCCCCAGGGCTGTGAGGGGCACCCCAGCTCACCCACCAGTGCCCAGGACCTGGGCCAAAGGTCTTTCAGGTCTGAAAGCAGCCACGAATTTTGGGTGCTTTGCTGGGTGTAGCACAAGGCTGGTGTCAGCTGCTGGGGGTTTGTTAGCCAAAGAGCCCCCCAAAACCCAGGACACGTTTGCAAATGTCCCTGTGAGGTGGGCATTGAGGAGATGCCCCTGCTGCAAGCCCTCCATCCTGACATGTCTCTACCCTGGGGCTTTCTTAGGGTCTGCCCCAGTCCTTGGGCAGCAGGAAGGTTTTTGGCATGACCGTATGAGGCCAAGGGGCTTCAGTAGGACAGGAAAGCAGCCCCAGACAGAGGGGGGTGCTGGTTTTCCAGCCCCCAGCTCATCCCCATCGGTGCAGAGCCACCCCTTCACCCTCCTTTTCACTGCTCTGCTCCACCCTTGCAGCGTTCACTCAATCCCACAGCCCTGTCTTGTGTATGCAAACCAGGGCTCATCCTTCACGGGTGTTTTGAAGGCAAAGTGCGGTGGGGAAAACCCCCTGAGGAGCTGTCAGTGCTTTTTTAGCTCTTTTTTATCAAAAAGGGTGGTTTGCAGTACTGGTGTGTTTTTTTGCTGTGCTGGTCCAAGCCCTGTCAGCCTCGTCCTCCCGGGCACTCAGCGCATCACTCGGGGCCGCAGCTTCCGGGGCTCAGCCGAAAGGCGACGTGCGCTCCTCGAGAAGACAAAATCCCCATCACTTGCTCTGCTGAGCTGTGATCAGCGAGACTTCTCTGGGCTAAAATTAGACTAAAATCACAGTCCTTCCTCCAGCAACACCAGTCCTTCGGTGGCTGCATTGGTGAAACACAGGGTGCTGGTTTTTCGGTTTTTTCTCCCTTGGCTTGGGGTCAGCCTTGCTGCCAGTGGCGTGGCCGTTGCCTGGCAGGCGCTTCCACGCATGGGTTTGGAGTGGAAACCATCACATCACCTTCTGCTCATGCTTCCAGCAGCCTTCTCTCATGCCAGCCCAATATCTTTGTATGGGATTAGAGGACTGCAGCCACTGACCCCAGAGCCCCAGACCACAGAATCCCAGACTGGAAGAGGCTTTAAAGCTCACCCAGTTCCACCCCTTGCCATAGGCAGGGACACCTTCCAGGTGCTCAGAGCCCCAGATTCTCCAGGTGCTCTTACAGTATTAAAGAGCTGCATCTCCTGTCCGTCGGTCCAGTTTCGTGTGTCTCCATCTCCCAGTTCCCTCAGGAAGCCCCTAGAGCAGAGAGGCTGATCTGAGGCCATGGAGGGAGCTCTGAGCACACACCAGCTCCTGCAGAGCTGCTGGCTTTGGGTGACGAAACCAGCCCCACTCCTGATGACGTTTGCTTTCCAGGTGTTGCAAGAGGTCTGTCGGACACCTCCCCTGGGAACATCAATCCACAGACTTCAAGCTCAGATTAAGCAGACGGAGAAGGGAAAGGGACCATGTTCCAGGCCACGGGAGCCACCAGCCCGCCCCCAGCTCACGTACGTGACATCCTGTGGTCTGTGTGGGAATTTCAGCCGGGTTTGGGTTCTCAGGGAGGGAGGGTTGTATACAGAAGCTGTGTTCCCGACCTGACATTTTAGGGTGCTCAAAGGCAGTCACTGCTACTCAAAGAACAGAACTGGGGGCAGGAATGTTCCAGCAGAAGGTGCTGTTTGCTGAGCGCACTGAACGCCAGCCTCAGGCTCTGGTCCATGCAGAGCTCTCACCCCGCACTGTCTCGAGTTGCTGTTTGTTTGTGTTTCCATGGCTTTCCGTGATCACAATTGAGAGCTTTCGAGCTGCTTAGGACTGGAGTGATTGGGGGTGGAAAAACATAAAGGCTCAAGAACATCTCCTGCTGGGACAGGATACAGCCCTTCCCCGAGGGAAGATATATCAGATATGGAATAGATAGTGTGCCTGGTCAGAGCCAGGAGGCTGCCGAGAAGTGACGAGCGACTGTGGATTACTGTAGCCTTGGGAACGGATGTATCCCAGCTCCAGAGAGGCGGCGTTTTCCTTAGCTCTGGTCAGCAGAGCCTGGAAACAGCGCATTAAATCCTAACCCCAGGAGAGCACCTGTGGTTGTTCTACCAGTGCCAAGGGATGCAACTGGTTTTACACGGCTGGAGCCTCCTCACTGCCCATGTCCTGCTGTTGACTTTGGCTCCTGCTTCCAGCCTCGTGGGAGTGAGAGGAAAATCACGTCCCTGACCTCAGTCAGTGAGAGCAGCTGGGAAATGTCTGAGGAGGCAGTTCTGCGAGGAGAGAGTTTCCTGTGCATCTCTTAGACAAACTGCTTCCAAAAATACAAAGGAGAAATGATGGGGAAGGACGAGGCAGGAGGAACAGGGGGTGGGGGATCAGCCTGGGGGCAGAGAGGGGCAGCGCTGGGCAGGCAGGGCCAAACTGCAGCAGAGGAAGGACAAGGAGACAGCAGGGTGACATCCTGGGGTGATGTCCTGGGGTCACACTGCTCCCAACTCAGGAACAAGGAGTGAGGAGGATGAGCCAGCCCTGACTGGTCCCCTTGCTGGGGTGTGATTGCCCCTTGGATCCTGACTTCGGGATGGAGGGAGCGTTTCCATCAGTGCCAAGGCGGGTGAAATTCCTTGGGGTGGCCTTTGGGGACCCAGAGGTGCCTGCGCAGTCGCCCTGCTGAGGGTGCAGGATGTGCAGCAGCGAGGGAGGAGCAGGGGGGATCTGGAAGGGGTGAGCTGTGTCAGCTGCAGATGGGACACGGAGCAGTGAGACCCTGCCCTGAAACCTGGGGCACCTCGGTGTTTGGGTCTGTGCCCTCGTGCTGCAGGGCTGAGCAGCATCTGCCCCCAGCAAGCTGCAGAATCCTGGAGCTCTGTCAGCTCTGCCCGTGCCCTGCTGCCCCTGCCCACAGCCCTCAGCCGGCAGCGCCTCCTTCCCTGCGCTGGTACTGGCACAGAGCGGCTGGAAACAAAACATCCCCCCAAGAGGCTCCACGAGAGCAAGGGGCACCCCCTGCCCTGGGGGCAAAGACCCTCGGCAGCACTGCCGGAGTCTCCAGCAATAAGAGGAGTGGATTATCCCACTCCAGCCTGGAGGCTGCAAGGGGCAGGAGCAGCGTCTTGGAGCAGAGCTGCTGCGTGTAAGTGCCACAGGTGATGATTTACTGTCGCTGGTCACAGAGGGGTTATGTCAGGGGCTTGTGCCAAGCTCTCATTTTGATTTCCCTTCCCTTTTTAGGAGGCCAAGAACAGCTCCGGAGGAAGCACAGTGCAGCGCTCCAAGGTACCTGTGGTTTTACATCACAGAATCATCCCAGAGTGGCCTGGGTCGGAAGGGACCTTACCGCTCATCCAGTGCCACTGCTTGCCACAGTCAGGGACAGCTCCCACTGCCCCAGGCTGCTCCAAGCCCCATGCAGCCTGGCCTGGGACACTGCCAGGGATGGGGCCAGCACAGCTGCTCTGGGCACCTGGGCCAGGGCCTGATCTACTGATTCATGGTGAGGGTGGAAGGGCCGAAAGCCCGAGGGCCAAGCTCCAACCCAGCCCAGCACCAGTGGAGGGGTCCAGGGAGGGTGAGGGAGATGGGGCTGCTTCCTGCTTCCCAACGCTTCAGTGAATGGATAGGAGGGCAGAGGGAAGTGGAAGGATCCAGGGTGTCCCAAACTCCTTCCTCATCCTCTGTCTCCCTTTGCTCTGCCCTTGGCCAGTCCTTCAGCCTGAAGGCGCAGGTGAAGGAGATGTGCTCTGCCTGCCAGAAAACCGTGTATCCCATGGAGCGGCTGGTGGCCGATAAATTCGTCTTCCACAATTCCTGCTTCTGCTGCAAGCACTGCCACACCAAGCTCAGGTGAGCCGGGCTGGAGGCCACAGTGGGACGGGTGTGGCTGCAGCTCTGCCGAGACCCTCCCAAGCAGTGCACAGCCCCCTCCATCACAGCCATGCAAAGGTTTGTCTGCACACCTGGGCCCAAGTCTCAGCTAAACCTCACCGAGTGTGCAAGGAGAGATGCTTCCCCTTGGGAGGAGCCCCGGGGGAGCATGGAGCTGAGCCAGGGCCTCCTCCTAGAGGACACAGAGCTTCAGCTGAGCTCCCTGGGGACCCCCATCTCAACTTACAGCAGCCTGCAGTAGCCTCTGCTGGTGGGAGGGAGCTGTTGGCCCTCCTGCTGAAGGGTCCCCTCCTGCATGTTCCCTCCTCCCCTGTCCCAGTGGCCCCAAGCCCCCACACTCCCCCAGGCTGCAGTGCAGTCTCCATGCCCAGCTAACCCTGCCCTCCCTCCCCAGCCTGGGCAGCTATGCTGCGCTCCACGGGGAGTTCTACTGCAAGCCCCACTTCCAGCAGCTCTTCAAGAGTAAAGGCAACTACGATGAAGGCTTCGGGCGCAAGCAGCACAAGGAGCTGTGGGTGCACAAGGAGGTGGAGAGCGGCACCAAGTCGGCATGAGCGGGGCCAGCCCCCCTTCCCTGGAGCCCAGCAGAGCCGGAGGAGCTGAGCCGGGCGCAAACTGAGCTGATGTAAAGCAGGACCTGTGGGAGGGGAGGGAAGGGGGCAGCTCCCCCCTCTTTGGGGGGTGCTCAGAGGGGTCCTGCAGGCCATAAGGATGGGGCAGAGGTGGCCGGGGTGCAGCCCCCAGACCTGAAGCCCTCTCTCTGCAGGCCCCTCTCCGCAGTGAGATCAGAGCAGAAGCACTTGCCCCACACAGGACCCCCAGCCCTGTTGATCCGTTTCAGGCCTGCCACCATGGAAAAGGAGATGAGCTGGGGGCTTAACCAGCTTGTGATTCACAGAACAGCTCCCAGCTCCCGCCACACCAACCACGTGTTGCTGGGGCTCTGCATGAGGAGGGTCCTTGGTTTACATCAGCTCAGTTCAGCTGGGATGGTTCGGCCTTAAGGATGTTGCCCTGCCACTGTTTAACGGTGTCTCTTTTTTATATTTGCCTTTGACTGGTACGTTCTGCGCCGGAGCCTCACGGCGGCTTCAGGCGTGACACATGCGCTCCTTTATTTTTGTAATACAAGGTTTCTGAGCCTTCCCTGTCTTGTCCTGTGTTCCCAGGGGCCTGGGGAGGTGGGACCAGCTGTCAGGTCTGCCTCTTTACTGCCCAGTTACTGTGGAAAGAGCCTCTGTCCATGCAGGATCAAGGAAGCGTTCCTGGATACGTGTGTCATGTTAGGAGTGAGGCTGGGAAGGGAGGGAAGGGAAAGAAGCAGCCTAGCCCTCTTTGGAGGGTGCTTAGAGGGTTCCTGCAGGCCATGAGGACCGGACAGAGGTGACCAGGGTGCAGGCTGCTGCCCAGAAGCCCCCCTGGGGCCCCCAAGTCTTTGGGAACCAAGCGAGGATTTCAAATTCCATGCCAGTGTTGCCCTACAAGATGCACAGCCCAGCTGGAACCTTCCATCAGCTTCCAAATGCAGCCCAGACCACCCTCCAAGGGAATTCACCAGCCTGGGGATCCCCCAGGCTTAGATCCACCTCTGCTCTGGAACATCTCACCCTCCACAGCTGTGGCCACAGTGCCCTGTCCCTGCCTCGGTGGATGTGCCAGGGCAGGGTGGGCACCAGCGTTGGGCTGGCTGGTGTCACACGGGTCTGGCTTGGATCCACCCCACGGCCAATCCCCTGGTTTGGATTGCACAGTCCATACAAATTAATGAGTCCAGCAAGCCCTGCCAGGCTGGAGAGACATGGAGGAAAATCAGGGAAAGCAGGTGAGTCTGGTTTTAATGATGAAATAATCATTAAAATTATTAACCTCTTTCCTCCACACACACTTTGTACAGCTGTGCTCAGGAACTCCATGTATTTCAAATTCTACAGGGCTTTTCAGAGCCCTCACACGGAGCAACAGCCTGTGCTAGCAACAGCAAGAGCCCTTCCTGTTCCATCCCTGACTGATACCATCAGCTCTGCCCCGCACATCCTGTCTGGGAGAGCCCAGACACAGCCATGGGAACAGGAGCCGAGGACAGAAGAGGGAGAAAGGTGGGGATGGGCAGTCTAGAGGAGGAAGAGATGGCCCAAACAGAGATGTGCTGTTATCCCAGGTCGCTGTGGCGCTCGCCCTGCTCAGTCCAGCCCTTCTGGGCCCAGCGTGCACCGACAGCCGGGCAGCAGCTCCACAGCGGAGACGTCAGGGTCCCAGCGGAAACGGCTCACGCCTACAGTGACATCTGATTTCAGGGACAGCACCTGCTGGATGACCTGAGGAGCCCGATGTTGGACAAGTTATTTATTTGTCTTTTTTCCTGAAGGGCTTTTAAAAGGGCTCCTGGGCAGGGATGGTGGGGGACACAGACCCTGGCACGGCTCCCAGGAGGTTTCAGCCTCACCAAAAGCTTTGACTGTCCCCACCATGCAGGTGCTGCTGAGCTCCCCTCACACCAGCATGCAGGTGGCAGATTTACACCCCACAAAAGCCACCCCTGAGCAGCCCTGCTGAGGGGCTCGTGATGCTGCAGGCTTGGAGCCCCTTCCCCGGCCCCTTCCTTCCTCAGAAGGCTCAGAAAATGAAAGCAGAGCCCTCAGTTCCGCTTCCTGCCTCTCGCTGGCCTCACTTCCCGATCCCTCAGCTCCCAGGCTGCTGCACGGCAGCACAAGCAGCATTTTAACAATACCAGATGATTTTGGGGTAGGGAAGGGTGAAACCCCCAGGTTTTAAAGGCTGGGTTTTCAGTTAGAAAGAGAACATCAAACCAGAAAAATAATGATGCTATATCTTTCCTTCCCTCCTCCAAACTGAAATTTGAGATTTTATCTAAAGGCCGTTCTCCACCAGCCATTCCCTGGGTCCTGTCCCTGGTCACCAGAGCAGAGATGGGAGCTGCCCCTCGGGAGGAGCTGCATCCCCTGGTGCGGTCTGACCTCAGCCTACTCCAGCTGAACAAGCCAAGAGATTTGGGGACAGAAGGTGTCAGATATGGGGAGAGGAGGTGTCAGAGAATCCTGCAGCGTCTGGCAAGAGAAGCAGGAGCTGGGAGAGCGATTCTGCCTGCAAGACCCTCGAGGACGCCGCACAGAGCTTACGCTTGGTTGTGACGAATTACTTCAGGTCCTTTTGGGGGCACAGTGAAAGCTGTACAGCAGCGGCTCCACAGGAGGATATTCCCAGCAGAGGAGGCAGAAAAGCAGCAGAAGTTGCAGGCAAAGCCGGGGATGCCACAGCTCTCGTGGGTTCCATGTGAATGCAGCGAGAGCTCGAGGGCAGTGGCTGCAACAGCAGCACAAGGGCTGCTCCAGAGCAATGCATGACTTAGAGCAGAGCGTGGAAAATCGCCCAATGCCACCCGCAATTCCTCTTCTCCGAGAGCAGAGCTGCTCTTGCCACCCAAGAGACAAACGACCGATGATCAACAAATAACCTTTATTTGTATCACCCCCCCCAACTTCTTTTTGTGCTTCCACACAAGCACGAGGCTCCCAGCACCAACCTGCCTGTCAGTCAGGGAAGGACATTTTCCAGAGCAGAAGAATTCGAGCCAACAGAGTCATGTAATAAAAGCTGTTTGGGGAAAAAGAAAAATCAGTATGAATCCATATAAATTCATATACATCCATACCATCCAGATGTCCAGTTCTGGAGGAGATACAGAGCACCAGGCCGAGCTCAGCAGCAGAACCAGTTACATCAGAGTGGAACATGCCAGCATTTCCTGGATATAATGCAATACACCCACACCCGAGCAGTATTAAATCCAGAAGACATTGTTCCCAGTTCACACTTTACTATCCCAAAAGAAAGAGCCACAGCAGTGTAGTACAGCCAACCTCTGTAGAGATTTTTATATTTTATTTGCTTCAGAAGTGGATTTAGAGAGGAAATGTATCTTAAGCCCCCTTCCCCTGGGCCACACAACACAGGTAACACAAATTACCAGGAGTAAGGCAGTTGAGGCGCTCAGCTGCATTTCTTTTGTGCTTTAGCCAGCTTTAGTCAGATCATTTCTACCTTCAAGGCCCCAAGTATTTTCTTCTCCCAGCCCCTGCTCAACCATCACACTACAGGTGGGATTCTTGCAGTGTCCTCTGCAAGGCCAGAAATTGGACTGGATGTTCCCTGGGTATCAGCTGTTCAACCCCCCTCTTCTGATCTGTTCACATTTTACATTGACAAATATTTCAGTGTTTAAATGACAGCAGCTACATCCTGGGAAAAGGTGACTGGAGGCTGGCTCTGGTGAGGGCTGGGGAGGCCAATTCCTCAAGGGACAGTGGCACCCAAACACTGATTAAGGGACAGTGACGCCGAAGAGAGAAGGTGCATGAACAGGAAAAAGGGAAAAAGTCAGCCTTTCAGCAAGGAGAACAGATGAATTTTATAGCAACACTATTTCTGTCTGTTCCTAACACAGCAAGCTGGGGGGAAAAAAAAAAAAAAAAAAAAAAAGCCTGGAAGTATTTGGAGATGTGGTTACCCAGTCTCTTGCCCTACTCAGGGACCCCAGAGCTTGTCCTGCCCCAAATAACTGCTATGGTCAATGCAGGACCATCCAGATTCCTCCACTTCGGCTGGGAGGCTCCATTTCTGGAAGGGAGCTCATGGTATCTTCCACTTGTCTGTAATCCAGAGGCTTTCCTTCTCCATATTTTTGCTTTTTAAAAGGACAACCACCAAAACAGGCTTTCATATAAATGATAATTTTATTGTAAATAAAATGATACATTGGCCTGGCTTTGCACTGCAAGCCCCTGGTCGGTAAATAGAGACTACTGGGTCAAGGTCTTCTGCACAATCCAGGTCAAAGCCCTTTCTCCCTGCTTTGCATCATTTATAGTATTAGTAAAATCCTCTTCTTCCCTTCTGATCTGCTCCTGGTATATCCACCTTTTCCCTCTTGGTCAATACGTGTTGGTAGCTAGTGGCAATGGGAACTCTTTGGGGCAGCTTCACGTCCTTTGGAATATTATTCCAAATTGAGAAAAAAAACAAACCCCAAAACCAAAACCACCATCCAAACTGATGCAACCTAACTGCCACTAGAATGGGCAAAGATGGGATTTTCTGGAGAACAAGCAAATAACCTGGAATGCACAGAATCGTCACACCAAGACCAAAATGTCACTACTTTGTTTCCTAACTACCTCAGGGACAGCCAAATTCCCCCAAATTCCTCTCCAACGGGAATCTTAAATATTTTTCTGATTAGTTTTAACTGTTACAGGATAAGGGACTCTGATATCAAAGAAATTCTTTGTGAAACAGAATATTCTCCATTTCTCCATTGCAGCACCTTCCATCAGGGATCCCAATACTCGATATTCCCTATATATCCCTCCCTGGAAAGAACAGCAGGAAACCCAACAAGACATTTGGAATGGACACACTAGCTTATTGTCAGCCTGGCACTCCTACTCCACTCTCCCCTAAATGAATTTATTCCCAGTTTTTTCCAAGTCTGCCAGGATAAAGAGGCCAGACGTAATTAAATTTTGAGGTATAATTACATTTCTGTCCACTTGAAACTCTTTTGCTGCCAGGGCTGCTAAAAGCCTGCGGTATCAATGTCAGCCCCAAGTTATTCATTGGAGCAGTGGACTGAGGAACCCAGATCTTCCTCTTCAATAATCAAGTGGGCTGTGAGGAAACAAAGAGGCATTTTGGCTTGGCTCTACTCGTTATAAACCATCAGCAAATTCTCTGCAAAACCAGCTGCTTTTTTTCCTTTTTAAATTCATAAAGGCGTCAAATTTATTTCCCCACCTCCCCCCACCCCGTAACAGTCGATATATATAAAAATCACCAAATATGATCTTTTACGATATAAATTAAAAAAAAAAAAAGTATGAGGCATCACCGTTACATGATGTAAAAAGAGCTAAAAAAGAGCGATATAAACTACATTCATAAAAGTGCATCTCCAAACATACAGGTAATGCTTTGGCTTGTTCCTGTGCCGAACGCGTGGCGCTGGGGCAGCCGCTGGGCGCGCCAGCCCGAGCTGGCCCCGTGTCCTGTCGGTACAACTGCCCTTTGCTCCCGCTGCAGACCGAGTCCAGGCCTGGCGCAGGTGGCACAGCCGGCACAGGGAAGGGCCGCGAGCTCTGGGGACAGGACTGAGCCCGTGAGTCCTCGCTCTGCTCTGGAACCGCCTCCCGTGACACGGGTGAGGTAAAAGCCACAACAGGTCCTGAGGATTGAGTCGCTTGGACACGTTGGGAACTACGCCGTTTCCTCACGCCCTGTTCTCTCCCAGATCACAGCGTGTGGGACAGCAAGGAAAGACCACAGGAGGAGGTCTGGGTTTGGTGAGGACAGAGGGAAAGCCCCGCCGACGCCACCGTGCTCCCGATGGCTGCAGGTGACGGGCGGTGGATGAAGACTCCAATCTTTGGTACGTGTCGGCTGCAACGCTTGAGGAGCTGGGCCCCCCAGCCGTGCTGACCCCCTGCTTCTGTCACCCAGACCCCACAGATGATCCCCCACTGCCAGCAAAGGGGTGTGAAAGGCTCCCTGAACCGGAGCGGGAGAGTCACACCCTCGCTGCCCCATGGGAACAGTGAAGCGCAGGCCAAAAGCCAGGGCAAGGGGCTGGACAATTGAGTCAAGTTCAGGTTGGGAAAAGAGCAACAGAAGTCCCCTCACTAGAATGAAACAAATTACTGAAAAAGGGCTTTCATGAGAGGGATCCCCTAAGTGCCCCCAACTGGGACAGTGCATCCTTGGAGTGGTGCAGGGAGCCTGGAAAGGAAACCAACACCAGCTTTTACTGGTTACACTTTGCTCTGGGTTTGGCACAGAAAAAACACTTCATATTGTTAAAGCTTTTCAGGGCTTTTGGTTGGTTGGGGCTTTTAGGGTTCTTTTTTTCTCTCTTTTAATTCAACACAGTATTTTTCATGTGTTTAAGGAGCTTTGTTTCATTAAAACTTGCCTTATCCTGCTATTAGCATTCACTTAAAAACTTAATTTTACTGCATTATGAAGCAATTTTCAACTTTTTATGGGGGAGAAGAGTGGGGGTGTGTGGAACCTTAATATGGTTTCCAGTACAAGAGCAGAACACCTTCAGCGTTGCCCTATAAAGCAATATTTTAGTTAATTAACATTTGCTTTTCTCAGTTTCATTTCTCAGAGATAACTTATAATCAGTCCATGAATCCCCAGCACTTAAAAACAGCCGGTCTTTCATGAATGAAATAAAGATTATTAGTGCCCAAATCAGCACATAGGATTTGAGGCCATCAGGACCTCAGTTCTCAGACTTATGGTATCTTTCAAGTGTACAATCACTTGGATACATTTTGCTGGTACCTGCATGGCGATCTCCAGGTAATTTTAGATAATTGCTACCATTTAAAGTATTTTCTCTGGTTCCCTGTTTGATTTGACTCCTAAAAAAGCTTAAGTTAGGCCGTAACATTTTTATGGAACTCTTAAATGACCACTTGTACACCTGTAAAACAACACACAGCGAAGGGCTGAGCTTGATTCCAGCTTCTTGTGCACAAGAAGAATGAGTGTCCAGCTAATTCGCCCCAAGAAACCCTCTGTTTTCCATTAGGCCATGTGCTCAAAGAAATGCTGAAGTAAATTCCTGGACACCAGATGGACTATCTTTGGTTTAAAGGATGGCAAAAAGTTACCAGCCAAAGAGACCAATGTAGAAAGAATCCTGGAAATTAGTTCTGGGTTTTCCAATGTCAGTGGGAGCGCCCTTCCCTCAGGCTGTGGAGTGATTGCATTCTGCTGAAACCTGTCTGATTATCCTGACATTCAGCTAGAAAGAGCTTCCTCACCCCCAGCCCCAAATCCACGGGTTCATTATAAAATAACACTATTCACACACTTTTGGATCAATATTTTCTGAACACCTTCAGATGCTGAATACTCAGGAAGAAAAATATATCATACTGCAGCGAGCTCCTTGACGCATGGCTTTTTGCTGGATTCAGGTACTGGAGATGCCTCTGGAGCCCCAACAGGGGAAAACCAGGGACCCCCACAGACAGAGCTGGTCCGGAGGCTGGTGCGTGTTTCTGTTTCGCTGAAGAGTGGAGCTCTCCCAGTTCCCACTCGGGTTCAGATTTCTCCTATGTTCAACTGGTGAGACACTTGTTCCATTCCCAACCCTGGGCCTGCAGAAAACATGCAGCCAGCTGCAATGTCACATCCAGGTAACTTGGGGCAAAAACGCAGCTCTGCTTGGACAGCTGTCGGCAGGATGAACATTAGTCCAGCAAACTACGGAATCAGGCACGAGAGCAGACCCTAAGTTCCCTGGCAGAACTTCCCCAAAGGACTAGGCCTGGCTGAGTTGGCATTTTGAAGATGCAGCACCACAACGGGCAGTTGCAACTAGACCAGACAGGGCATGGAAACCTGGCAGGAGCTGTGAGCGAGGGAGGTAATTCAGTACTGGAGCTGTGCAAACTGGTGTCTGAGCAGCTCTTCAGCAGAGGGTCTGTGCCTGGCTTCCACAAAGATCTGCTTTAGGAAGTCCCGGCAATGTTCTGATATGTGGGAGGGGAGCTGGGGGTTGGTGGGCTGGGTGGCGATTTTGAAGATTGCTGCCATGGCTTCGTACTCTGCCCAGGGGGGCTTCTCTGTCAGCATTTCCACCACGGTGCAGCCGAGGCTCCTGGAAAAGCAGACAGGAAAAGAACCACGTGAGAATTCACTCAATAATGCCCAGTGTTCAGGGAGAGCTTCCCAGCAGCCGACAGTGAGGTACAGCCGTGGGCAGGGACACATTCCGCTAGACCAGGCTGCTCAGAGGCTCAACCTGCTGAGTTGCAAGGTAGAAATCAGACTCTTTAACACGCAAGGTTCAGTGATCATTGACCCCACAAAGCCATTTCAGCAAAGTGCCTTTTCAGTCACAGCCTCAAAATACCCACGTTGAGGAAAAAACCAATCTAATAATATCTCCACAAGAAACCAAGCATCAGTCAAAAAATAATTAAAGTCGTAACAGCTCCAAACTGGGAAGGCAGTAAGTTAAATCCCAGTGGGACAGATGCATCATTACCTTAAGGAAAAATTCCTTGTAAAGTCAGTGGGGCTCTGCAGACTACTTCAGGGCAAAGACGTGATTCTGGGGACATGGCTGAGCCACCTTTCTGGGGCAATGTGACTCCAATATCTTCCCAGGGAAGATGGTTTCCTTAGCACTGCACTGATTGGGGTTTACTCAAAATGGATTAATTGCTTCCTCCAGGCCACATATTAAGTAAAAGCCATTAGTGAATTTTAAATATCCAATCCTGTGTTTTTATCACATCTTTCCATTAAAAAGGCAAAACTGACTCCTATACCTTAAAACTAAACCTTCTTTTGAGGTGAAAAGCAAGGAAAAGACATGTTGAGAGGCAGACTTGCATCAATTGCCAAGACAAGGAAGGAGAGGAATTAAATGCAGTGAAAATATGCAAGAACTGATTTATTGACAAGGCTCAAAATCCAACGTGAAAATTTTACAGTTTTCCAGCCATTTCAGACTTACTACAAGAGAGTACAGAAAATGCAAACCATGTGTGCTGCAGTGCTGGGGGGTTGCTCAAAAGCAAGCAGGGATATATTATTGTTTAGACTGATTTATACCGTTTAAGCAGATCCGGTTTCTTTACGATATTCAGCAAACAGCAGGAATGTTTTTCATGTCAAGTCACTCCAGCAATAACAAATAGCTCACATATTCTGCTATTTAGGAAAAAGAAAACTGGAGAGGGGCCTGCAGCAGTGGCACAGAGCCAGGTGGATGGATTTGTTACATTTCTGAGCCTCTGGACCATACACATCCACCCTGGGACCAGCGCTGCACTGGAAAATTCTGACCCCCCGAAATAAGGACTGGGACTGCAGGAACTGGATCCTGGCCAACGGCAGCGACTCTGATGGGAACGGACCAATGGCAGCACCAAGAGGAAATCCACAACTGCACCAAGCCAGGGGAAGGGCACGTGCTCCACTCTCTCCCCAGGCATCCCAACTGGGAGAGTCTGCAGCACTTCACTCTTTGCAGACGAGACATGCTGAAGCTGCGTTTCCACTCGCTGCTTGTACAGGAAATAGGCCCTGCATTACTGCGGAGGCACAACCAGACCTTTTGTCCCTGTAGTTTGCTTAAGTTTTATAATCTCACCTTTTTAAGGCCTCCAAAATTAACATTTTGGCACAGGACCATTTTGCTCTTTTGATAGAGCCTGTTCCTTGGCTATGCCAATAATAGCACAGCTACAGTTTCCATTCATGCAGATCATCTCTGATCTCACCTGGATCTTTTCTGTTATTCCAGGTTTGGGCATCTTTCCTTTAAGGCTAAAATTCTATTCATTTCCAGTACATTTTAAGCATAACTCTTATTTTATAACAAAATGAGTGGGCTCTCCCTAAACAACCTTCAGTTGCTCTTCTAAGGGTTATCAGAGAATCACAGAATATCCTAAGTTGGAAGGGACCCACAAGGATCATCATCCCAATTCTTGGCCCTGCACAGGACACCCCAAGAATTCCACCAAGTGCCTGAGAACGTAAGAAGTATGAAAACATTGCACCAGCCAGAAAGCAAAAGAGCAGCTATCAGTTCGAGGGAAGAATGAGTGGAAACTGTTCCTGAAAAACTAAAACTACTCCTGAAAAACTAAATGAGGAGCTGGGTGCTAACACTGCAAAACACAGTCTGCAGAAGATCACATCTTGGGTTTGAATCAGTGCCTTCAATTCTCCTTAAACTTTTCATCCAGACAAGATGTGAATTTGGATATTCAGATGACAGAAGGTGTCTGTCTTATCTGGCTCCAGGAAAGCTGTGAAGTGATCTACGGACAGCGAGTTAAAGGCTCACCATACATCCGCCTTCCTCCCGTAGCCTTCCCCGCTGATCACCTCGGGGCTCATCCAGTACGGAGTGCCCGTGACGGAGCGGATGCCGGTCCCAGACATACAGATTGTCTGCAGCCGTTTGCTGGCCCCAAAGTCCCCAAGCTTCACATTCCCAGCAGAGTCACGGAGAATATTGGCACCTGGACAGAAACAAAAAACGAAGACAGATGTTTTCATGCAATAGAGCTGTTGGACCTGCAGCCTATAGAACGATATCCAACCCCAAATACCCATGCTCATGGTATGGCTCTTTCCCCATTAAGCCTCAGGTGACCTGCTAAACAAGCAAATTGCTAATGGCTGTAAATGGGGAAAACTTCAGGGAAAAACACAAGGAAGTGAAGGGGGGAGGGAAATGAGAGCTGAGTCAGCACCAGCATTGTTACAGCGCCTGTAAACAGCTCAGCCAGCCTAGCAGGGCCCCCAGGCCAAGGGCTGAGAGAGAACAGAGCTGTGTAGAAAAGGTTTTTATTGGGATGCTGCTTTGGGGAGTGCAAGCGTTGCTTTCTAGTCAGATGGGTAACAGATGTAGCTAATTAAACCCCTTTGAACTCCCACAATAAAAAGTTGATCTCCACTTTACTTGGTCAGAGGTTCTGAACACGAAGCACCAGGGAGAAAGCAAACTTTAGAGCTCAGGTTTTATGCAGACACAAACTGAGGTTTAGACACCAAAACCAACTGCTCCTCCAAAGCTGCAATGAGATCAAGAACCCCACTGTTGCCATTATCTGGTATGTGCCCACCTGAAATCCTTCTGCTTTCAAATCAAGTGCACTTGTGTGGGAGAGTGTTTTCCCCCTGCCCATTATCTCACCTTTTATGTCCCTGTGCACAATCATGTTGCTGTGAAGGTACGAGACGCCCTCCAGGATCTGCCGAGTGTATTTCCGGGTGACATTTTCCGTGAGGGCCCCATATGCCTTCAGCTGGTCTTTCACTGACCCCTGCAAAAAAGCAAACAGATGGAATCAGCAAAGAAGTGACAAAGCACAGACCTTGCAGTGTCCATTCAATTCCCCACAAGCCCTGGGTGTTATATACCCAACTGGCCCAGGAATGAACTCTGGCCTCTGCTAGCCTCCCTTCTGGGAGGCTGTCTGAGCATCTTGCCCTAAGAAGCCCTTTTTAAGAACAGCAAGGACAGGCTTCATGGCAAAAATAGCTTAAGGAGGTTCTGTTTGCTGGTACAACTGGTTGTGAAGACAAGCAAGAAAATAGTTCAGCAGACTGATCTGGGCCGAAAGCCTCCCATTTTGCAGGGTCAGCTTTAGCCACACCTGCTGTACCATGACTCTGCTAATTCAGTTACCATGATTTACATGTTGGCCCGAGTCCTTTGAAGTACTTTGGCAGAACAAATTTAGACCGAAGAAAAGAACTGCCTTCATGACTAATAATAAAGACAATGTATTTCAAATACAAGACACTTAAGGAAAAGACCAAAGAGATTATTTGGGCATAAATGAAATAAAAGTGGTGGCATTATGAGCCAGGATGGGAAGGTGCAGCCCTAAGAGGGTCTGAGGTGGATAACATAGTTAGGGGGATCACAGCAACTAATAAACCAACTAACAGCAGGATCACAGCAACTAACAAAGCCAGCCATCGCCCCTTCTGATCCCTGACTGTGCTGCTCTTACCCCTGGCATGTACTCCATGAAGATGGTCAAGGTCTTTTCTGCTCGATCCCGTAAGCAGCCGTAATACTGCACAATACGTTCGTGCTGGAGATTCTTCAACAGCTGAATTTCACACTCCAGGGCGCTCACTTCCTATGGATTTGAAGGAGAAAATAAGGCTGCAGCCCCAGGAAATATATAATAAGTATAAAAAATAATAAATTTGTCATGTCACTGGCAGGATGAGACCACTACTACACTGAAAAGTGCAATCCATGGCATAGGTTTATCTGCTTCTTGAAAAAGGCAAACATTACCAGCGCTTCCCCAATTCTTACTGTATTATCAGCAGGTAAGTATTGGTGTGGAAGCTTTGATAGAACACAGGCAGTATAATATATGTATTTAGCACCAGAAAAACTTTGTTTCTTGCCTTGATTCTGTCAGCTGTGTGGCTTTAGCCCGGGTAGCTGAAAGGATTCTTCACATACAACACGGGTATATCTCTAAGCTGAGGACAGGGAGTGTTGATTACGAAAGAGCTCTGAATACAGTTACAGAACCAGAACCTCAACCCATCAGAGAGCAAAACAACAGGTGCTGAGAACTGCTAAGCTTCTGTCACCCAGTCCTGTTCTGATTCACACTGATGATTTCCTGGAATCAACCCTACCATCAGCTTCCTCTCCTATTTACTTCAAAGAATCTGCAGCTCTGCAGATTTTCTTTGCTTTGCTCTTGCCACAGACAACAGGATATCACAGTGCAAAGGCAAAGAGGTTTTCCAGCAATTCCGGATGGAATCACAGATGTTTGCTGCCTAGAAAAAGTATCAGGTTCTTGCAGAATCCAGGGATTGAAGGGGAGGAACATCAAAGGTACCAAACCATGAGGATTTATGGCAAAAGGAACAATGTTTTCTCCCAGATTAGTCCCACTTAACTCTTTCTAGCCCTGAAGGTGTCAAGGTCAGCTCTCTCACTCTGGGAGAGGATGCAGAACCTTAGAGCAAGAACCTGGATGTTGTAGGGTCACAAGGAACCAGAGGAAGTTGCTTAATCAGGCCAAATAATAGTTTAAGGTTTGGAGTTTCCGTGCCTTCAAAATGTATTCCAGCCTGCTCCTCCTGGGCTCAGAGTTACTGTCTGATTTACAACAGAGACATGGTAGAACTTCCCAATTTAGGATATATCTTGGCACCAATATCCCATATAAAATCAGAATAATTAAATCTTTATGGATCAGTTATTCTAGCTCAAAGTGAATTTCTTCAATATTGGGAGACTGGTACACTGTTAAAACACTAGCAAAGAACCCAAAAGCCATTCCAGCTGCATCCGCTAAGCAGGGAGCACTGTCCCGTGATTCCAAGGTGCCTGTCCCATCTCCACTGCCTCTAAAGATAATGTTGTCACATCACTCTTCTTGATTAATTTACACCCCACAGCTCAATTTGTTTTAGGACACTGAGAATTCAGAAGTGAAAATTGGTAATTAATGCCCTTGATACAGGATGTACCATATAAACCCAGAAGTGGGTTTTGCATGTGCAAGCAGCTTTTTTTTTGTTCAAAAAAGAAAAAACAAAACCCTACTCTTGCTTTGTTTAGTTTCATTCACATCCATGTCTAACCAGGAACACAGGGCAGTCTAGTATTCCTCAAGTAACCTGGCAACAAACCAAAAAGCCGAGAAGGGGGAGCCAAGAATTAAGCCAGAAAATGGATTTTAGTTTCAGGCTGAAGTTAATAACATAGAAAAGTAATTTTAAAATGACTCCTATTCTTCTCCACATAACTTGAAACCTTAGTATGAACTAAGTAAGATGCCAGCTTTCAAGGACAGACAGAGAGACATTGTACAGCAACTTACAGGATTGTAGAAGCTGAGACAAGAATTACCTTGCTTGTTTCAGGGCTCTCTGGATCGAACTGGACCTGCTTAGCTGCAAGTTCTCTGCCCGTGTCCACATCGTAGCACAAATACACGCGGCCAAACGCGCCCTGGCCCAGCAGTTTTCCTCGGCGCCAGTTGATTGGAGCACTCGGAGCTGAAAGAGAACAGCAATAATTTCTCATTATACTATTTAAAAACAAGGGTGGGCTTTTCAAGGACCCATCTCCATCACACTGGGATTGAACCAGGTATTCTGTATAATAAACATGAGCCACTCTCCCAGAATAAGGAGTCAGTGGCAGGGCTCTGAACAGAATCCAACCATCCAGACTCTCAGGATCTGCTGATTGGTGTCCCATTAAAATGAGATACCACGAAACATTTTGCAAACGTGTTTTACAGACAAGTTATTCTACAGGGTTGGTGAAATTTCATTCCACCAGCAGGCGGATTCTACAAAATCACTGCCTTAAGAGATGATGCAGCAATTAAAGAGCAGCTTCCAGCCCTTGATCTGTAGTTACCACATGCATCAGATGAAGAAGAGCTGGATCAGCCTCGCTAAATCAATCCCAGCCAGCTGGGAATGACTTAAGCTTCTGGTACAACTTGAAGGACATTATTCTGTGTTTCTTTGCCAAGTTAGCTTGGAGTTACTTCTGTGGGAAGGATTTCACTGCAAGGCTTTCTCTAACCAGAAAGATTAGAAGTCGTAATTCCCTACCAGACATTGATAAAGCAGGGGCCATGTTAGCACAGTGTGGGTCTCTTCTTTACCTGCTGAACAGTCAGACTTAATAAAAATATCCACGAGACCCAGGCAAAGCAGCATCTCCAATAGCCCAGCAGGAGGTTCTGACCACAGGGAATTAGAGTCCTCACATTCCACAAGCAGCAGTCTCCTGACCCAGAGATTAATACCTGAGCCCAGTTTTTCAGACTGCCCTTAATCCCAAAGCATATTACTCAGACCAGTGCTTTAGCTCCAAATTTGAAAGCAATACCACCAGGCTCCTGCAGTGCAATGCATCCAATTATGTTGTATCTAACAAGGAACTCTAAAAACAAAGACAGGAACCAGCCATCTGGACAGCATGAAAATACAGAAGAGCTGAGAGATTAGTTTTGCCATGTCTAATTTAATCAAATTTACTGCCAGTCAGTATTTCAGTGTGCTCCTTACTCTGCTACAAGCTTGCTCTTCATTTTGATCCTTAAATTACTGTATGGGATATCTGAAGTCCATCAGTAATGACTTATGTTCCATTGCTCTTTTTTATAATAGAAAGTTGTCCAACAAAACAACTCAGGAATGCTATTAATCCAGAAGTAAATCCTTCTACTAAGGAGCAAGTGAAATACATACAGCTCTCAACTACTAAAATAATTGTAACCCAAAAGTCTGACTGCAAATGTTAATGTAGCAAGAAAATAAACAAGCTTGTCTGACTGCTTTAAGAACCCTGTAGATCATCTAGATCAAGCAAGTTTTTTTTATTTAGCTGAATTTGCAGTGCTTTCTAAAGGAAAGGCCAGCTCCCAGAAGAAATCTGAGAAGAAAAAGACTTGTCTGGTGGGTGTGACAAGCAAGTCTCAAAGCACAGCCAGGGAACGATGCGGTTCTAATGGCTTGTTAAAACCAGATTATGGCAATGTATTGGGTCTGGAGTTCCTTAAGGCCTTCCTTGTCCCCAGCCCAGGAGGCATTTCCCCAGTTACCCCAGTGAGGGCCTACATTTGGTGGGAATGTTCCTCTCCTGCACTCCAAGGGCGTTTTCGCTGTCAGCGCTCCGCAGGCGGCCCCGGGGGTCCAGGTACTGCAGTGCCAGGCCCAGGTTTTCTCCGTTGGTGCTCAAGGAACGACTCGAAGGCACCAAGGTGAAAAGATTCCCTTGGTGCCGCCGTATCCGGGGAAACGTCCTCCGGCCTGGGGGAAAAGGCAACGCTTTTAAATAAATGTTTGCAAGTGGAAGGTAAAGGCTGGGGGTTGAGCAGCAGGGAGAAGGGAGAGAAACCCCATGTTCTGCTCTGTTCCCATGGAGCAGAATCTACTGTCAAACAGACGAGGTGCAAAAATATAACAGCTCAGGGCTGACGCTGCCTGAGTTCAGTACAGCTCTGGATCATTCCCAAAGCAGAAGGCAGAGAACACTTTGTCATGCCCTCAGTGTTGTAAGATCTAAACTTGCCTTCCATAGAAAAAATCTAGTTTACAGGCTCTGAGCACAAGCTCCGAGTCTTGTTAACAACTACCTACAAAATGACTTCCTAGATAACGTGCCTGGACTTGCAAATAAAAACCATAAACAAAGCTTGTGCCAACTTGCATCTCATGAAATTTTGAGAGATTAATTTGCACAAAGCCATCTGACGAGCAGAGATGTAATTCTTTAAGTCTCTGCTATATTTAAAAGACCCAGGAGCAAGTCTGCAATGCAAATGAGCAAAGCATAATGAATCTCTGTGGTAGGAAACTGCTCTATAGGGCCAAGACTAACAACTCTGTCCACAACTCCCTAGTCAGCCTGGATAATCCCAGAAAGGACAAAGTAAACAAAGAATTACAAAGTAAACAAAGAATTACAAACAACCATCATGCGTTTCCCTGAAAACGTGGCATCGTGCACAGCAGCATCAACCCCAGTGCTAATTGCAAGGACCAGGGCACTTCCAGGCTCTCCAGCCAGGAGTTTGACTCCTCTACAGAGGTTGCAATAGCCTCGTCTTCTTTTTCCAGTCTGAGACCAACTCACCATCACTGTAGTCCTTGTGCTGCATGGAGACATTGTAGCGCCGAGGGTAGGTCCCACCTTTGCCTGCTTTGTCGTAGATCTGATTCTCACGGTCTGGAAGGAGAAGCAAAGACAAAAGTGAGGCTCCTTCAATAAATCTAACTTCCAATGACAGAATTTCCCTCTAACAGCAGGTTTTAAGGAAGAGGCAATAAATAACTTCTTAGCTTTTCCATCAACATATCCCCAGTTCTTCTATTTATACAATCCCAGCAAGATGGGAGGGCGGCCAGCCAAGAGCAGAAAATGTCTGGATCAAAAAACCTTCGTACCAAAGACATACCTGAGAACTCCTGTCTATTATCAGGAAAGCTTTGTGCCCTTGACATCCGTGACTTCCGAAAAGAAGGACTATTGGAGAAAGAAGGCAAGAATAAGTTTTGCTGTCAACCAGAGCAAAACCTAGAAGGGCTTTAAATAGAAGCAAATACATTTGAACACTGAATTCTCAACTCCCTGTCCCTGCAATGATTTCCCACTGCACCTGCAAAGCTAAAGTTAGGCTAAGCCCCAGCCAACCAGACTATTTCCCAGTGTGCACACTCAGCCTTCCTGTGCGGTTTGAGCCATTTCTTCAGTGTTTCCCCAGACTGTGGTACAAGATTCAGTGATTCCCTCAGACACTGGAAGTGGAAGGCTAAAACCTAGGCTGAGAGGAAGAGCAGAACAAGGCACTACTCGCAGGACAGTGCTCACAGGGCAGTAAAGAATGGGGACCCGGGCCCCTGTGATTCATCACAATGGGCAAGAGCTCCTGTCATGAGAACTTGAGTGCACTTTCCTCTCTCCAGCAGCACATGAGCCTAAATTCAAAGAGCCCTATTTCCAACCCTGTGTTTCTGCCCAGTAAGCAGAGCTCCTTCAGAAAGGCTAAGTATGGCCCCTTACTTGGCACAAAGTCTTTAATCTCTCTTAAGAGATTACACAAACTCAATCTGTGCCAAAGCTGAGCTCTTGGCACCTTTTTGTTGTTATCCAGTGTAAACGGAGCAGCCTCAAACAGCTTTCAGACTCCCAAGGGAGATTTCTTTCCTATCACACAAAGAACAGCAGCTTCCCCAGATGATGCCCACTCCTACAACAAATAACCAGGAAGGCTTTTTATTTCCTCTCCTCCCGCATTAAGGGTGGAGAAAGGGGAGAGAAGCACAGGTAACAAATCAGCAATGCCCCCTCAAGTAAATAAATGCATGCGCACACACAGTTAACTGTGCTTCCTTGTGAGTCCAGAAACTGGAGGAAGTGAATGGCTACAAATCCAAACCTCAAATTCTTGATATAAAAGCATATGTTACCTACAGGAATGAGCTTGAAGGAACATTAAAAACATGCTGAAATCCAATATTACAGGTGCTGGGAAGCCACAGTTGTTGTTCAAGTTAACAGAATCTCTGGCTGCCCACCAGCACCTCAAGCAACACCGTCAGCAAAGAAAGAGAAGAAAAAGATCTGGAGCATCAGCCTATAACAAACTTTTCATCAAAGAAAGAGCCCCCCTGTTTACCTCTGGAATTCATTTTGTATCTTGCAGGACATAGCAACCTAGTGCAATGATCTATTTCTGTAACCTTAAAATAGTCTGGGGTATTTTTTTGTTTTATTTTTTAAATGAACAAGTAGAGCCTTGTCTAAAAGAGATGTAAATACCCTGCAGCCAGATGTTCTCAGAGGGGTGGAGCCACACAGGCTGCTCGCTTCGTAACTTTGTATTTATAACATAAAGCCACTGAAGCACCAGTTTGTTGGTCTATGATTGTGCCAGAAAATAACACAGCCTCAAGACACAGTCAACGCTCTTCAAGAAATACATTGGGATATAGGTATGAAGCAAGTTCTTGTTTCCCGCCAATAAAAATTTATTAAAAAGATGGAAAACAGGCTTCTATGTAAGTACAACTGGCATTTCCATCCAAGCTCTCATGTTCTCACCAGTTTGTACATTTGTACCTGTCTGCTCACCTGTCCAAGGACTGGCAGCTTCCTGACACAGAGTTTTCAGCACTGCTTAGAGGGTCCAGCATCTACAACACAGAAGAAAGCACACAGTAACATCAGTGCAGTCCTGGGCCCAGGAGAAGCTGTGCCAGAGGAGCAGAGCCCACGACTGCTTGCCTGCAGGATGTCCAGCTGAAAAAGGGAGACTAAGCCTATTTAAAAGTACATTTTTTCCTTCATCTCCCACAAAAATGAAGTTTGTATCAAATTTGAGGCACTGCTTTAGTTGTTGAAGGACTCTACTGCGAAAAATACAAGTTTTAGTCAGCCTTGTGCTGCGTTTTGATTGCAACTGGCTCCAGGAACAGTCTCTGCTAATGCTGCTGCCTCCACCTGTGAGTCGCCCTTTGGCCTCACTTCCCATTTTTTTGAATGGGGAGCAGAGTTTCAAAAGCAAGAGGGTCACACAAACCTGGTAATAGGAAACCTTGCCACATGTGACAGCACCAAAACTGCTCAGTCAGGGGTGGAGGGGCAATGCTCAGAACAGGGAACTGCTTCTAGCAGCCCAACAAAGGCTTTGAACTTACACAGCTACAACTTGAAGCTGTTTGAACACACAAAGCAGCACTTTTAGAATCCCGGAATGTGCTGGGTCAGAAGGGACCTTAAGGATCATCCAATCCCACTTCCTGCCATGGGCAGGCACACCTTCCTGGTGACCTGGTTACTCCAAGGTTGTCCTTGGGCACTTCCAGGGATGGGGCAGCCACAACTTTCTGGACAACCTGGGCCTCACCACTTACAAGTGCTGATGCAACCACAGCCAGTGAATATTTGGGAAAGAAAAAAGGGGCCTAGATGCTGGCAGAGTTCCTTAAACAGCTGGACTCATTTTCCAGCAGCATGCTCATACTCACACACTGCTCATTGGTTTCTGGGATGAATTCCCCCTCGCTGTTGATGCTGGTGTAGGAGCCCTGGCGGGCGATGCGCTGCTGCCGCTCCGGGACGTACCCGGGCGGGGGCGAGCTCCGGCCGGTGCTCTGGGAACCTGCAAGGAGCACGTCATTTACCCTGGTGCTGACTGAGGCTGCACGTGCATCTACACAAACCCCAGATATCTCCTCTACCACCAAACCTCTGCGACCACAGTAATTCCAGAGTGAACCTCACAGTCTGGACAGACATAGAACCAGGAAAACCAAACTGTTTGATGAGTACCTGCACTGATGTTTTACATGCTACGAGATTATTGCTGAAGCTCCTGAAAAAGCAGTCACCTATTTCTGACCTCTTCTGCTCAACTTCCTGTGCATAATTTCAACACCTCAAGGAGGGCAGGATTCCAGGAATCCCTGGCTTTTGGGCATGAGCTTCACTGCTAATATCCCCACTGAACAAGATTTGTCACAGCAACAATCTTCTGCCTTAACTATAAGTTTGCATCAATTAGGGTAATTTACTTGGAGTGACAGCACATTCCTGCTGGTCATTATCAGCTGTGCTAGTTATACTGACACCCAGCAATTTCAGTATCCCATGGGAGCGCTGTCACCGTTGGAAATAACCCCAAAATTTCTGTGTTACTGTGTGAAAAATCATGCTGTACAGTTAGTTCGGCTAAAACCACTGTTTTGGAGGCCAACTCTGCAATTCCTGTTAATTGGATGAGACAGATAAAGGACAGAGTGCATGTTTAGGGGCCAAAGGATGAGAAAAACAGTTTAATCATCTGTTAGCGGCACTACCTGAAGAGTTTCTCTTGTGCTACCTACTGAGAGAAACGGCACCCTCAGGGTTTATCTTTTCCTTGCAAATCTCAAAGAAGATGAAACTTCAGATACAGGAAGAAAAAAAATCCCCCTTTTGCAGCGACCTATCCATCTGCAGCTGCCAGCAGTTCCCACTGTGAGCTCCAAGAACTGCTGTGATCCAGCCAATCTGCTGGAGGTCACTCATGAAGTCAGAGGCAGCAGGTGAAGAGCAGCTCTCAAGCTATGCTCCTTACAACACTGTCTTTAATTAACTGTGTACTCAGGTGCTAGGAAAGATGGGGAAATATCAGAAAATATTCTCCCAAGGAAAATATTTTCTACAGAAGTTGCTGTAATAAAAAGTGAAGGCAAAGAGACAGGAGAAGTGAACTGAAAAGCAGAGCACACGCTTTTCAGGGGGCTGAAAAGCAGAGCACACGCCTTTCAGGAGGCTGAAAAGCAGAGCACACGCTTTTCAGGGGGCTGAAAAGCAGAGCACACGCTTTTCAGGGGGCTGAAAAGCAGAGCACACGCTTTTCAGGGGGCTGAAAAGCAGAGCACACACCTTTCAGGGGGCTGAAAAGCAGAGCACACACCTTTCAGGAGGCTGAAAAGCAGAGCACACACCTTTCAGGAGGCTGAAAAGCAGAGCACACACCTTTCAGGGGGCTGCAGAAGGAAAACCAAAATGCTGGCGTGGCTTAGAGTGCATGGGGGGTGAACAACACAAAAAAAAAGGGATTAACAGAATCATAGGATCATTAAGGATGGAGAATACCTCTGAGATCATGAAGCCCAAGACTGCCAAGCGCACAATCTACTGCTCAGAGCTACCAGCTGATTTCCCAAGCAGCTCCCAGGGCTGCTGTGCCGCTTGGAGCCGAGGGCTGGGATAACCCCGCCGTGTGCGTGGGCTGCCCCAGGCACGGAGCACTTTCACTGCTTCCGCCACAACGCCATGGCCAGAGCGAGCCCAGGGCCCGCTGGCACTGGCCCAGCAGCTGTTGTGGAAAGGCCCCATCCCTGGGCAGGAAAAGGAAGTCGGCACTAAATCCATGTATATCAAAGGAAGTGAGTGGAAAAAACACAAGGGCTGCCAGAATGCTTAGCAATTTTTTGTTTTTCTTTTAAATAAGTTATCTTTAATTCCAAAGCTCTGAACTGGTGAGAGCAGGCTCGAGGCCCTTCAGAGCACAGGAACCACACAGGACCCTCTCCTGCTTGCAAAAAGCTTTTGTTGAACACTGCTTTGGACTTTAATTGCATGACATGGTATGAGTCGGAGAGTCTCTATGGCTGAAACACCAGGAAACAGGGCATATTCCTTCTCCAAATCAATGACAGGTAAAGAGAAGGAAGAAGAAATTGATGCAAGACTGAGCTACTGCCAAATTACCAGCAGACCTCGGACAGAACTGGAACTCTTCTGGACCTCTTCATAATGTAACAGTCTGCTACTCTGACATGTTCGAAAATAACGCTAACGGTTTCTCGACTGATGAATGCCAAGCTATTCAGAAAGTATCCATAAGCTGGGATAAGAGGAAAGAGTGTGCAACTGGGATACAGAAGTGGCCCCTCATTACTACACAGTTTACCCATGACAGACACACACTACAGTCTTTTGGCTTTGGCACCATTATCTGGATACCTCAGAATGCCAACAAAGGAGGAATATAAATATATATGTGTATATATATATATATATATATATATGTGTGTGTATATGGAGGTAGGTAGGTACGTACATAGATAGATTTTAAATAAAATATTTTTGGCATTAAATTTGTCTGTTAAAAAACAAACATGGTGTTCAGATGTGCATGGATACCACTGCCTTCTCAGGACCAAGGAACGTTGCTCTTTTTATGCATATTAACTTCAAACTAGGAAGGATAGGAAAACTCTTTTTGTCCCCGTTTCAGTCACGTACTTCACAAGCTTTCAGCACTTCTCTGTTTGCTACTTCATGAAAGCAAACTGTCCAGAAGGAGGTCAGCAAACTCTCCCCAGGACACAAGCAGATTTGATAGATAAGTCCCACACTGAGAACTCCTGGTCTAGTACCTAAGTCCTTCCCTCTAAGCTCACCCTCCCAGGTACCTTTGGTCACAACAGTGGATCCAACTCTGGTTTGGAGCCCCCAGAATGGAGACTGTTGTGGTTTAATCTGATTTATTACTTGACACTTCGCACTGCAAATGCTGACCTAAAATAACGTTAATAATTCTGCCTATAGTTTACAGAGTTAACGAAACTGAAGCACTCCTTTGTCACAGAGAAGAACTTGCAAACAAAACAACATTCCCAGCTCCTGGTACTGCCCTCGTCCCTCACATCACCTGTCCTCTGAGGCATTAGCTCTGGCAAGCCCCAAAACAGCACTTGTAGCAGAGTCATCCTCTGCTTCTGTTCCCAGCAAAACTTATCCTCTCTCCTTTCTGAAGCAGAAGTAGTTTGCACAGAGCAGCATTTCAGGCTCTGGCCTTCACACTCTCACCTTCCTCCTGCACCTTCATTGCCCACTGAGCTTCACACCAAGGAGTCAAATCCTAAACCACAGACTTTTCTTTCTTTCTTTTTTTTTTCTTTTCCCCCCATAAATTCTTGAAGGTGTTTTAGATGTTTTAGTTTTTCATATAAAGGTTAACAGCTTTGAGCATCCTTCAAGAACAGATCTGAATTGTGCTGCACAGTTATACAGAAGGTCGTAACACAGAAATTGGGAGAAATCAGACAAATCTGCCAGAGATGGAAGTTATAAAAATTACAGAAGTCTTACATGAACCTTTCCCCTAAACAGGAGTTCACTGAACTAACAGAACTCCAAAGAAATGAGACAAAGGTACATATTACTCTGATTTTTTTCATTACCTTTTGTGCATCTCTGATTTTGTCTTATGCTCTACTCACCTGATAACTCCAAAAGTGAAAGTTTAGGTAACTCAGAATGTAGGACATTGGTTGGATATGCAGTAGTAATTCCTAGTAAAATACTTGATTACAGGAGTCAGAACAGATTCCAAAGCCCCACATAAAAAAAAAAAAAATCAAATCTAGGTTTCATGAACTGAAATTGCCAATCTAAATAAAATGCATAATGGACTCACGTCAGCTTTCCAAATTTCTAACCACAATGGCTCTGGCTTTAGGACATCCCCTTTAGCAGCTCCTCAGCTGTTCCACAACTTAGCAAGGAACTTTGAAACGTTCTACTGTAAACATATGAAGAGCTTTTGAAAATGAACTGCCTTGTCCTAGAATAACCTTTCGACTTCTCATGGCTATCTTAAATGCTATACCATAAACACCAGTACCCAAAAGACACATTTCAACAAACAAAAACATGCTTAAGTGGCAAAAGTACTCACTGACAGACAGATGCCTACTTCTGGGTTCTGGCTGCTGATACGGGGTGCTCACATCCCCCACAGATTGGGAAGTTTTAATCCTGACTTGCTTGGGCAGTCCAGAATGGGGTGAAGAACTGGTCTGTTGGGTAAAATGAAAAGAACAAAATAAAATAAAGTGAGATGAAGGAGCTCAAGCAGCCTGGCCACAGTTTCAAAAATATTATGCTTAGTAGCAAGAAAGTGCTGAGCAACAGTTCTAGAGCCCAAAATTTTATTAATTCAGAAACACAAAGAAAGAGGCAGCAAAAGAGCAAGGTTTACACTTCTGGTGTAAACCAAGAGTCAAAGAATTGGAACAAGCCACTGTGCAGCTCCACTCGAGCGCAGGACTTGCAGGTCTCAGTGTCTGACATCACCAGGCACCTGTAAAACACACGAGGGGCTCCTGTCACCCTGACACCAGAACACAGAAGGACCTACAATTTCCATCAGCCACCCTGGCCAGAAGAGATAAATTCCAAATCTTGCACTCTTTCAGAGGCAACCTGACTCCCCACAACCTTTAAAAAGTAAATTAATAATTCAGACTGACTAAGCAAAAATAAATTCTGGAGAGTCTAATAGCACCAACAGTCTGGAGATGCCAAGATGAATCCCTTCATCCTTTCCTGAACTTACACAGGTATTATCTCATTGAAGATCATTTTTCCACAGAACCCTCATTTCATTCAAAGCAGGAAGAGGCATGACACATGTGAAACCTCCCCCAAGCCAATGAGATCCTGTGTTAAAGCAGGGGTTCAATACCTACAGACACTTTCAATTTTAACCTGACCCAACACACCTAGTTTTACAAGAAGGCGTAATATTCCCTTCCTCTTGAGTTACAGAATTTATCTTATTTAATTGAGAAGAACATAACCAAAGACACCTCGAGGAAATAAACTGTGAAAATTGTGAGCATTCTGTGAAAATTGTTTGAACACAACAGGAAAACAAGGTATGACAATTCAGATACTTTAATTCAACATTAAAGTACTGAATGGTTGCTCATTTAATAAGTATGTACACTTGAAAGAAGTAAGGAGAGAACCTGATTTACACCACATAAACTCCACCATGAGCAGGCTCATGAGAGCTGGATAAAGGGCGCCGAGTTCACCCTGCTCATGGACAGTCTGCCTTTGGTACTGCAGGTACTACAGTTCCAACTTCACCAGTTCTTCCCACTAGTTTCTAAACATAAAGAGAAGACTGGCAACAGGGGTGAGCTGACTGAGAAAAGAAATGAGTCACAAAAAGAGGCACATGAAAATTAACCCAAACACTGCTCACAAACACAGGCTCTTGGTACAAGGGACCCAGCTACTGCTGTAAAGTTCATTTGCTTTCTGTACATATTTGTGCCTAAGTCACCTTTCCATCCCCAGAAAAAGAAAAGAGCACAACCAAAACAAAATCTGCATCCTGTACTTCAGGAAAAATAATGCTTCCCGCTCCCTCAGTGGGATGAGATCATGCAGCCAAGAAACCTCCTTCAGGCTTACGGGCTTTATCCCACGGAGGGCTCTCCTGTCAGGCAGCTTGGAGCTGCAGAGGAAGTTGGACGAGAGGGGGGGAAACAGTGGCACTTACTGAAGGCTTTGCTGTTTGTTTCTGCTTTGAGTAAAAAAGGAAAAAACAGTTAATAAAAGGACAACACCAGCAGTGGCTACTGGCTGGTGCAGGGTGAAAATTACCAAGTGTTTACTGGTTATGCAAAGTTAGATGGCATCATTTGACATCTGGCTGCAGCCTGAAGGCAGTGACACGAACAGAGGGCTGGGAAAGAGGATTGTCTGACCGTGCTGTACCAAAAGTAGAGGCCACCTTTTACAGGCTGTTTCCTGACAAAACAGAACGAAGTCTGACTTCACCAGGTCAGATCAAAGACCTTCTTGCCAAGTATTGTCTTCAGAACAGGCAGCAACAAATGCTCAGGGAAAGGGCACAGGACAAGGAACAGCATCATCCCCTCCTACACCTTCCCAGTCATTTGGGAAAGGGCTGTTAACACTCCTGAAGGTCTTGGTATTTCCACTACCATGGATTATCAAATTAAAATATGGCGAGAAGTACATTTAAGTTATCGTGACAGTTCCAAGAATTACAGGTGTGATTATTTCAAGAGCTGAGTTTCCAGCCTGCAGAACTTGAATAGGGATAAACATTCCAGATTGACAAGCTACTACGAACAGAGCAGCTTTTTGTGTCACACTCTTCAGCAGAATGTGGTAATTTGCAAATCAAATATCTAAGCTATTGAGGTCTTTGGCTTGAAAGGCTGCATGACCTTAATTCTGAGGAATAAAAAAATACTGTGTTTTCCAGTCACAGATCAGGAATAAAGGAAACTTCTGACTCTTTTTGCCCTCTTCAGGTTGCAGTTCATTCATTGTCCAAAACGGGCATCTTTGGGAGCTTGACTTATAAGATTTATTATGATCTCTGCTCAAAAAGGCAAAATACTCACTGTCCCAGCCACCTGTGGTAGAGGAGAGTGAATCAAGACACAAACTAATTCATCTTAGGTGTGAGTACACCACTATTAGCAAAGGCAACTCAAGTTTCCACGGAGTCAGGCTCAATGCATTAGGGCTATAGAACTGAAAAATCACTGGGAGCTGTCCCCAGACTTCTCACCCAAGAAAAAAAGCGCTGAAGGAGTGTCTTCAAGGACAGCCTGTGCTCTACGGGCAAAACAATTCCACACGTTTTCAACACTGTGCTATTAATCAGAAGTAATAAAAGTTCTCTGCAAACCAAACTCACCAAGTGTTTTCTGCCTACAGCCACTGGGTATTTGATATAAAATGGCCTTCATATTAAAAAGCTGCAAAGTTCTAGCTCCCAAACTACTGCTAAAGTTAAGAAAAAAAAAACAACACAGAAAGATACCTATAGCTGAGCCAACGCAAAGAGGATCAACACATGCACTTACAAGAGGTATTTTATAATCCCTGTTACTCTCAGTTAATGCTGCCATTGTGCTTTAGAGTCTTAAGGGTAAACCCCTGCATTTTGCTGCAGTCCCAGAAGTTGTTACCTACATGGTTTCTGTCCTGGGACAGCAATAATATCCTCAGGCTTTTCACATTCGAGCTCCGGTCTAAGAGATCTACAGCTTTATCCAGGTCATCTTGGTTTTTCAAAGGAATAGAGAGCTGTACAATAAAGAACAGGTGAAAAAATCATTAGAAAAGACAGAAAGAAATTAGTCTACTTCTACAATAGGTATTTAAACAAACATTAGAAAAATACCAGCATATAAACCAGGATTCTGATTGCTCAGTTGTTCCACAAATTTTCATTCCAATACTGCCTTACTGTGCTTTTTAATGAGGTTTTCCTCCCATGCCAGAGAAATGGCTGACCCTATGCAAATTCCTCTGAAGCACCACCCACAGAAGTATTAACTGCTACCTGAATTTGCTGTTTGCAAAGAACAAGTCAGAGACTTGTCAACCTCTGACTGGCTGATGAGAAAATGGTCTCAGAATACTCATGAATCCAGACCTAACGATAGAGTGGAAATTGGGTTTCAGGTAGAAAAAAGAAGATAAAGAGTCTGAAAGAGGGAATCAAATTCGAATTTAAAACTTGCTAGTAAGACTCTATGAAATCAAGCTCAGACACCTTCTATTCTACAGCCCACTCACACCTTCAAATGGGAATGTTATTAACGAAGAACTCTCATTTTTGTACCACTCTCTCTGGTTAATGGGGTTTTGCATCTCTCTCATTAGGGCAAAAACAAACCACAACAAAAAACCCAAGGAAAAGCCAGCGTGTCCAGGATGAGAAAGCTACCAAAATACTTCAGATTATTAACAGAGACAGGAGCTGCTCCCTGAGTCACCTCCTTTCCCAATGGCAGTGTCCGCAGCCACCCTCTCACTGGATACAGACTGGCCTGCAAGAGCTGCTTTTGAAAGTAAAGTACTTCAGGTATCTTTTTTTCACTTTCCCAAGAGAGTGTCCTAAACAACACCAGAACAAGGGAACAAGATGCTGATGTTCATAAAACACACACATCAGTGAGATGTTTTACCAGGATCAGCATGTTTGCCTTTGGATCAGGGATTCAAGAATGGTTTGCGTTAAAGGAAGACCCAAAAATTAAATTTTTGGGTACAGAATTTGTGATGGGGAAAGGAGGTGTCATCCAGAGAGCACTGACTGCTCAGTACCTCATTGTTCATGTAGTGGAGGTCCAGGGGCTGCCCAAAGGCTGTTTTCACTTTCTGCTGCACGTCTTCGTAGCGCACGGGACGGACAAACGGGATAATCCTGGGAGCAAAGAGAATCACTGACTCAGTTCAGAGATTGATAATGGGATCGAATCAGATGGCTGAACCACTAAAACCACATTTAAATGGTTCTCTTTTCATCCTCAAGCAGGTAGTGGACCTTTCAAATTTAAATTTATATGTATTATTTCAATAAGGAATTATTGATCTCTGGCCCATTTCTATACAGTTTGTCAAAATGCAATATTCAGCTAGAGATTTAAAATAGAATCCCTTTGTCCCTGGGCAGAAAAGTACCCTTCATTGAATAACAGGATACAAATACCCTGTGCACCTTGGCTTAAAAAATACCACCTGCTCTGGCACAGCTGAGATCCTGCCACAAAGAGCTGGATTGTGAGCACCAATTATTAACCTTGTCATGAGGCAGAAATAACAGGATACAACAAGGTCTCCTCTGAGCCTCCTCTTCTCCAGGCTAAACAATCCCAGATCCTCTTCACACATGAACTATTACAATATCTGGTTATACTTTTTGTCTTCAACTGGAAGAGTAGTGCTGTTTCCAATGTAATTTTTGCCAGTTAAATTTTAGAAAAAAAACACAACAGTTCAAATCAAAGAACTTTCAGGATTTTTATATATATCTTCTTCCTATTTCTTTTGCTACATCAACACACCGCGGATGATCAGGGGACAGTTTGGACTTCCAAGTTGCTGAGTGGACCATGGAAACTCAAGACCTGTCTTGCTCATCGAGGCAACTCAGTGAAACCCTGAATTATGTCACATGAGTTTGTGAGGAAAGGGAGGTGGAAGGGCTTTTCATAGGGGCAAATAGTGACAGAAGCTGTGGCTGCCCCATCCCTGCAGGTGTCCAAGGGCAGGCTGGACGGGGCTTGGGAGCACCGTGGTCTAGTGGAAGGTGTCCCTGCCCATGGCAGGGGGTGGGACTGGGTGGTCTTTGAGGTCCCTTCCAACCCACACCATCCTGGGATTCTATGATGAATCCATGCTTTGGAGAGAAGGCTTAGTTTCCCATCCATCCATCATCCATCCATTCCATCCACCCACCCATCCATCCATCCATCCATCCATCCATCATCCATTCATTCCATCCATCACTCCATCCATCCCATCCACCCATCCATCATCCATTCATTCCATCCATCATCCATTCATTCCATCCATCCATCCATCCATCCCATCCACCCATCCATCATCCATTCATTCCATCCATCATCCATTCATTCCATCCATCCATCCATCCATCCCATCCACCCATCCATCATCCATTCATTCCATCCATCATCCATTCATTCCATCCATCCATCCATCCATCCCATCCACCCATCCATCATCCATTCATTCCATCCATCATCCATTCATTCCATCCATCCATCCATCCATCCCATCCACCCATCCATCATCCATTCATTCCATCCATCATCCATTCATTCCATCCATCCATCCATCCATCCCATCCACCCATCCATCATCCATTCATTCCATCCATCATCCATTCATTCCATCCATCCATCCATCCATCCCATCCACCCATCCATCATCCATTCATTCCATCCATCATCCATTCATTCCATCCATCCATCCATCCATCCCATCCACCCATCCATCATCCATTCATTCCATCCATCATCCATTCATTCCATCCATCCATCCATCCATCCCATCCACCCATCCATCATCCATTCATTCCATCCATCATCCGTCCATCATACCATCATCCATCCATCATCCGTCCATCATACCATCATCCATCCATCCATCACCCATTCCATCCATCCATCCATCCAACCATCATCCGTCCATCATACCATCATCCATCCATCCATCACCCATTCCATCCATCCATCATCCATCCATTCCATCCATTCATCCATCCCATCCATCCATCATCCATCCATTCCATCCATCCATCCATCATCCATCCATCATCCATTCCATCATCTATCATCCATCTTCATCAGCCCTGGCCATCCTTTCACAAGATGCAGCTCTTGTTTTAAGTAGCCTTGTGTGAGCTGGCTTCCTCAGCCCCTTCCCATGAAGGGTTCTCTTGCTACCAGACCGACAACGTTCAGCTATTTGGAAATAATTGTCCTTGTTAAAAAGCAGCCCACAATAACATTTTCTACATATTCCTACGAAACCCATACATGAAATTACAGTATTCTGGCACCACACAAACGCACTGCAGCTCTCAGTCCCTTATAAAGGCTCCCATTCTACACTCAATGCATTCAAAAGCAGAGCTGTTCTCAGGTGCCACAAATTCTATTCGTTTAAAAACTCTGTGCACTCGTCTGACACAAAATCCTGGACTGCAGGGCTTAAGGAGCCCATTCCTGCCTGACCACCTTAAATATTTGTGGTTAGATCTGGCAGCTCCTGTGAAACCAAGCACACACACTGACATTCTGGTGCAGGCTCTCTGTCTGGAACTGCACACTGTGCTGGGAGCAGGGAATTCAGGCAAGCACAACCGCATAATTAGAGAGACACACAATCAACCTTTTCATTTTAGAAAAAAAAAAACCTAAACAGAAAAAACCCTCTTCCACCCCCCGGAGCTCTGTGCCACCTGAAATGCACCCAGCAGACAGGCAAGATGACAAGCCCATGGTGACAGGATTTTGTTGCCGAGTTCCCCTGTCCTGACATGGTGTGACAAGAAATTGTGACATGTCCCACTGTGGCTCTGTTGCCCCCACAAAGCCTCTGACACAGGAGAGTGCTGAGCAGACCTGGCTGACAAAGCAGGAAGCAGATCCCAGCAATGATTACGTGTAAAATTTCTCCCAAAATGGCAGCAACAGAATCCATTGGGTAGGATTTCAGTGGAAGAAACAGTTCAAGTTTTGAGGAAGAGTAGAAATTATTCTCCAAAGCCTGCTTTTCCAACAAAGAACACTTCCGCTTTCCTAAAAGAAACCTCAAAATCTGACAAAGGAGGAGCTTCAACAGCTCAGCCAACAACCTTTGCTAGAACAGGCTGTGAGGATCACTACAGACAACGTCTACTCCTGTACCTTCGACGTTAAATTTGCATTTTATCACGAAACCGTGAACGACTTCATGCTGGAAGTACTGTCTGGGCTGGGAGAAACCAAAGAATTTCCGTAAGAAATTCTGTGAAGAATTTCAGTGAAGAAAGGCTGTGAAGATGGCACATACATTCATGCTTATAATTCAATTAATTTCTTCCCAAATACAGACAATATAACTCAGCATCAAGATCAATTTTTCTCAGAGCAGACTCAGAGACCACAGAAGCCTGGAGTCTTCTTGTGTGTTCACACAGCCAGCAGTCATTAAATGTTTGAAGAGTTCCTCTCAATTTGATGACAAATCAGAGACTTTTTGAGACCTACTTTGAAATATTTTGGCAATTTTATCCACTGCAAACAATGCTGTAAAACCTGAAACTGCTATTTCAGTTATTTCTGGTTTTTCTTGTAAAACAATGTCTCTCAAAACCAAGCATCAGAGGAAATAACAAAGAAACTTTTAACACCACTGAAAAATAAGTCTTCCCTTGTATCTATTGCTCAGTCACAGCAGGGCAGTGATAACGACAGGGCATCAGGAAGTGAGAAACTAGAAAAGAATGACACTGACTTGATCAGCTAGCTTCATTTGCTTTTAGTTACATGAAACAAAATGGGAACATATCTGAAATAAGACTTTCAGGCTGAACTTATTTCAGGCTGGACAGCTTTTAAAAATGCTGCAGTTCACTTACAAATAAACGTTATGGAAATAAATCAATGTTTTACGACACACAGATGTCTAAAAATAACCAAGTTGTGTATGATCTGTTTGTCATTGCCTTCACTCTGTGATTTTCATTCAGGAAAAAAGGAAAGCAAAGCCAAAAAAATATTTAAGCTAAACTACTAATGACTAAATTACTCTCCTAAGCAAAGAATCAAAGTGAAGGCCAACTTACCGTCTCTCCCCATTATGTTCAAACTTTATCCTGACATCATTCTGCAGGAGAAAGAACAAAAGGTGAGCTCACAATCAAATCCTGGGACACACAACAGCACTCAAATGCATCATATTATAATCTTAGTATCTGAACTTTCTCTATGGAAGCTGAAGGAGACTGTGGAAACAAGGCTGATACATGAACACAGCACAAGAGGAATGGAGAAATTGCTGAAGGAGAAAGAGAAGGAGAGGGACAAAACTAAGCTGTAATTTTTGTAAACTGTCACTTAAACAGAGGACACTGAAATAAATTTTAAAGAAAATTAATCTACCTTTAACACTGCATCGGAAAAATCTGAAATTCAGTCCTAACTGCTTATTAATCTGAATTTTCTTTAAGCACTCTCAAAGCATGCACGGCAAAAAAAGAGAGATAGAGGGAACATGCTACATTCTGTATTCTTACTCCTATCTTTTATTTTTATTCCTACTTATTATTATTTTTGATTCGTTACTCCTATTTATTATTCTTTATTCTTAAGACATGGACTAAACCTCTGCATTTGTACAAATGCAGCCCCTGAAACTCAAACTGAATTACAAACAGGCTGATTCTCTGTCACCCTTTAAAGCTCTAAGGTTTCATCAAAGAGGTCATCACCTCCATCTGGATGGTTAAAAGCACTGACTGTGCAACCTGTGCAGTCACTGTAAACTCAGAAGACGTTCTGTGGCATGAAAGAATCAATAAGCTGAACTTTCAACTCTGGACATCGAAGTTCAAATCCCAATTTAGGTCAGAAAGATAAAAATAAAAGGGAAAAATCTGCTCTGATAAGACTCCATCATTTCTGCTACACAATTTATGTGATTGGAATAGATTAAGCCATCTGTGAAAGCCTCAGACAATAGGCAATCACACATCTAGGAACCTCAAAAAAACACGGCCAGGAAATGCTCTTTAGCTGGAGGAAGTTTCTGGCAGGCCCACTGGTGAAGAATGCAGTTCAGAAGGACCCATGGAGTCCCTGGGAGCACATGGGGTTCCTGCAGCAGGGCTGGAGGGACAGCATGGACCAGGCAAAATGAGCTTCCCAGGCCCAGCAACGACCAGCTGCAGGTGGGTCATTCACATGTAACTTTAAAAGAGATTTTTTTAGATGTGAGAAGAGAAAAAACTTAGTCTAGAATTACTCCAAAATGCAACAAGTTCTAGAGAACTCATTTGAATTGAGCAGTAAAGGAACAATGCAGCAAACAGCACAGGAATAACATCCTATAAAAGATGTCTGCCAGCCAGCTCCTGATAAAACCATTGTTAGACACACTGCATGAAGGAATTATTGCTTTGTATCAGGATTTTCAGGAAAGTAAGGCTCTGGGGTTTTTTCTGTGATTTGTTGTTGTTGTTTTTTAATGTTATACTATTCTAAGCAGCCCAGTCTAAAGGAACTAAACAGGACAGTTTGGACGAAATAGAATTCAAACCACTTTTCAGATTAAATTTCTGATCTCAAGATGTGGTTTAGGCCCCTGGAGCAGCCAAGTGACAGCTCTCACCAGCTGAAATTAGACAACACTAAAAGATCCTCAGGGCTCTTTGGAAACCTTTCTTTAACTTACTGGACCTAAGCAAACTCCAACCACTTTCACAACTCCACTGCTTGCTTTGAAACCACTAATTTGAAATAAAGACAAAAAAAAGGTGATGGAATTTGGCATTAATTGCTTGATTTTTCCAAAAGGACCTGGCACTGGCCATTCATGTCTACTTATCAAAGATCTAAGAAAAGGTGTTCAGACTCATCTTGGTGTTCCCATTCCAGAGACACCCTAGAGCAGTTAAGCATCCAGTGCTTTCAGTTTCCCTTGAACGCAGTGAACTCATCACTTCTTAAAGCAATTCACATAAACTGTCCTCAGAGACGATTAAGGCGGCAAATCCAAGTTTAGCACTTCAGAGTTCCAGTTCTGTGACGTGGTATCATAAACCACAATTACAGATTTTGATTTAAGGCACCTCTGAATTTCTGTTTCAAAGTGATTTAGAAAGGATTTTGTACTACACCATCTACGGATTTGTCCAACACTTTCAAGGAAATCCCAGATCCAGCTGAACAAGTAGATTACGAGCAGGCAAAGCATAAGGAAGACAGACACAAACTTCAAAGCCTGCTCCAAAAAGCTTAAACCTGTAACAGGAATAAAACTGAAAACAGTTATTTTACTGACATAGGAAACTTCTCCTGTTCATGTCAGTCTTGCTGCCACTAATGTGATTTAATTTTGAATGACAGTAATGGACAAAGAGTTCTTGATTAAAATTGTTGCTTTTGCTTTGCAGCATTTCTTTTTGACAGAACATCAATACCATTGTTTTCTCCATGAAAAGTTCTGAAGGAATGTGGAACAAACCTAAGGAGACTTCAAAGCATTGATTCCACCAGGTGTTACCTGGGGAGCGACAGACTGGTTTGTGTTGGAAGGGACCTCAGAGCTCATCCATGCCACCCCTGCCATGGCAGGGACCCCTCCCACTGTCCCAGGGACCCCTCCCACTGCCCCAGGGACCCCTCCCACTGCCCCAGGGACCCCTCCCACTGTCCCAGGGACCCCTCCCACTGCCCCAGGGACCCCTCCCACTGCCCCAGGGACCCCTCCCACTGTCCCAGGGACCCCTCCCACTGCCCCAGGGACCCCTCCCACTGCCCCAGGGACCCCTCCCACTGTCCCAGGGACCCCTCCCACTGCCCCAGGGACCCCTCCCACTGCCCCAGGGACCCCTCCCACTGTCCCAGGGACCCCTCCCACTGCCCCAGGGACCCCTCCCACTGCCCCAGGGACCCCTCCCACTGTCCCAGGGACCCCTCCCACTGCCCCAGGGACCCCTCCCACTGCCCCAGGGACCCCTCCCACTGTCCCAGGGACCCCTCCCACTGCCCCAGGGACCCCTCCCACTGCCCCAGGGACCCCTCCCACTGTCCCAGGGACCCCTCCCACTGCCCCAGGGACCCCTCCCACTGCCCCAGGGACCCCTCCCACTGTCCCAGGGACCCCTCCCACTGCCCCAGGGACCCCTCCCACTGCCCCAGGGACCCCTCCCACTGTCCCAGGGACCCCTCCCACTGCCCCAGGGACCCCTCCCACTGCCCCAGGGACCCCTCCCACTGTCCCAGGGACCCCTCCCACTGCCCCAGGGACCCCTCCCACTGTCCCAGGGACCCCTCCCACTGTCCCAGGCTGCTCCAGCCCCAGTGTCCAGCCTGGCCTGGGACACTGTCCGGGATCCAGGGGCAGCCCCAGCTGCTCTGGGTGCCCTGGGCCAGGGCCTGCCCACCCTCCCAGGGAGGAATTTCTTCCAAATATCCCATCCAACCCTGCCCTCCTTCAGCTTAAGGCCATCCCCCTTGTCTTGACCCTACAATAAATGTGCAGACACTGCTACATCAGGGCAGTCAGGGAAGAAAAGCTTTCCCGGCCTCCCACCTGCTTAAAGGAATTCCAAAAAGCCACTGCACACAACTTGAAGACATACTCCTAATTTATAATTGCTAATATGGAATTGAAGCCAGTTTTCTCACCGGAATTTTTTTTTCTTCCACTGCAGAGGCACACTGGTTCGTTATTGCAGGGCTGCCCAAGAGGGGAGGACTGCTGGCATTGTGTTTTTTCTTTAAAAAAATAAAATAATTTAAAAAATGGAGATATGACTGTGAAATCAGAAAACCACTGGCTAAATTTTTTAGCTGGGCAGACCAAACACCATCAAAATACGTGTGGGAAGAACACAGCATACTAAGATGTTGCAAATTATCAAATACATGTATATACATATATATACACACACACATACAATTCAATATATTAAATATTTTATTAAAATATTTATTTTATATAAATATATACTATATAGTATACACAATATATGCAATTTATAAACACACACACACACACACACACACACACACATATATACATAAAATCTTATATAAAAACATAAGAAATAAAAAAGTGACCATATTTGCCATATCAGCTCCAGCCTGAGCAGGATCAAGGAGCTAATTCACATCTGATGCTTTGGCTGCTGCAAGCGCAGGACAGCGCCAAGGCAGCAGATCCTCTGTCCATCTGCTCTGCCCCTTCTGCCCCTGAGTCACCAGTTCAGGTGCTCACTAACTGGCCCGTTACCTGTTTGTTGGAGTGAGCAGTGTCTTTATTCTTCATGGTGTCATACCCAGGCAGCCGGTGACGTCTGCCCATCTGGAGTGCCACCAGGTCCTTCATGATGGACTTCAAGGCCTCTTGCTCATCTGTGATGCACAAGAATTTTAGGAGTAAGTTGTCTAGGTGAGCATCAACCATGGTATTTCTGTGCCTCTGACACTTCTGCACTGGTTTTCTGCTGCCTCATAGAACAACAATCTTATTTATGATCTTTGCAAATACACTGTGATTTCATTTAGTCAAACTTAACCAAATACCATGACACAATAAACTGACAGATAAATGTTAAGTCACTTGTCCAATGCCATAGAAAGATCTGGCCACACTAAGGATGAGAATAAATATCCCCAGCCCCTAATTCTGTTCAAAAGGCTTCACAACAAACAGTAGAACTTGGACAGATTTGCTAGACCATCACAGGTCATTTAGGAAGGGCAAACCAACGTGCTTCTGCCAAGGAAAACCTGGTGAAAGTCTGCTCTTTCCCATTTTATATCCTGTTAACTCTGAATTCTTGCTTGCTAGCGGAACAAACCACGGCCAATAGACAGAGAAATGAAAATCTGGATGAAGAATCATCTTGGAGTATCTCTGAGCACAAATCCACTTGCACTGATTGCCCCAACACGTTTCTCTCTTCCTTCCGAACAAGCTGATGGAATAAAATTTAAACCATTCTCTGAGATTTCAAGATCTAATGAAAAGGCTCAAGTTGTCCAGAACTAAGAACACCGTCTGCTGGCAAAGTACAATGCAGCAGGTTCAATTCAAGGCTTTGTGCCTTGCAGCAAAATAAAAACACACATTGAATTTCTTCTTGTATGTTCCACTGACTAAGAATTACTTTCTGAAGATTCCTGATGTAACCAATTTAAAGTATTCCCTCCCACTGCCTGTTAGTTTTGAGAAGTGATATTTAACAGAACCTCGTGCAGAGTTTAGAAAAAAAAAACAAAGATGTAAAAGGAGAGAAATTCACAGTAGCTGGGCTGTGATGGATGGTGCACAAAGGTCTAAAAGCTACAGCAATGAATCCTTAATTTGAGCAAGGATAATGACCCTAAATTCCTCGATATTGCAAAAGGTAAAGGAAGCTACCCCGTGAAGTTTTGTCCAAAATGGGACTGCACCGGGCACTTTGCTCCCAGGCACTGTGCCACAGCTAACAAAGCAACACCTTGTGCTGTCACTCTGCTCCTGGCATGCTCCTGCCCTGGATTGCCTGGCTGGTGTCTCACATACCAAGAACTCAAAGAGTTTTTAGGGATAAAGTGTTGTTTCCTTGGCAAATAATACACCCAGTTAAATCCTTCCTGATACTAACACATTACTTAGGCATGAAATTTGAAGCACTGATTCAATCATCTCTGGACATGTCAGGAGAATCTGCCCTTTCCAAAGGAGTCTGGGAGGACCTGAACCCTAGTTTTGAATGCAAAGCTTATTTTTTTTTGATAACTGGAACTTCTGGAAGTGATGTGAACCCAATGAGGTTATCACAACCCTACTCACATGATGGTGTGTCAGGTGTGCAGTGCCTGATAGGCACAATTCCTCCTTACTTCCCTCAATATGTCACTTTGAGGAGTTTGAATTGAAATGAGCATTTCTGAAGCTGATTTGTAAATAACTGAAACTTAACTTTAAGAATCCACCATGACTACACACTCATCCCTGATTCATGGCACTGGTTTGATGGGTAATCTCTTGCATTTGGAAGAGTTGTTCTGGGAACAGCTGCTCACCATCAAATAACGGACTGACTCGCATCTGTATTTCTCTGTAAAAGGCACTCATTGGGACTATTTGTTTCTGCAATTTCATGTCGTGCATTTGTTCACGAGTCTCTTCAAAGCAGATAGCTTATGTTTTATGCAGAAGACTGGCTTCATAATTAATCAAGGTCTGAATAACAAACTAGATTTTCACAATGCTTAAATATGACAGATGTGGGACACACACGGCTTGTAAAGCATGCAGGGAGCAAAAGTCATAAGCAAAATGGGGAAAATACACCTACTTGTAAGGAGGAAACATTTGAAAAAGCCCCAGTCAGGACACAAGTCACACTGGGATTATCTTTGCTACAACCGACAGTTTGTGCCCAGGTCTGCTTTAGCTTTCACAGGATCCCACAATGGTTTGGGTTGGAAGGGACCTCAAAGCTCATCCATTCCCACCCCTGCCATGGCAGGGACACCTTCCACTGTCCCAGGCTGCTCCAGCCCCATCCAACCTGGCCTTGGACACTGCCAGGGATCCAGGGGCAGCCACAGCCGCTCTGGGCACCCTGTGCCAGGGCCTGCCCACCCTCCCAGGGAGGAATTTCCTCTCAATATCCCATCCAACCCTGCCTTCTGGCAGTCTGAAGCCATTCCCCCTTATGCTAAACCTCCAGACCCTTGTAAAGTCTCTATCTTTCCTGCAGGCTCACTTCAGGTACTGGAAGGTGAGCCCTAACTTGGTCCTGAGAGCACCGAGCATCTGAGATACATCCACTGCGGGCTTCAGAATGTTCTATCACAACTCAGAAACATCAAGCCTAGACCAGATCATCCCTCAGGAAAGGGAATGGAAAGAAATCTCCCAATGCATCTGAAGAAGGTGTTAATTACAGAAAAACGCTTAAAAAAGGAACGCAGAACAGAGAATATAAAAAAACCCAAATCAAAACCCACCAAATCTCTGCTGTCCAAGACAAGCCAAATGAGACAATAACCACATTGTGGCAGTGGAGAAGGGAGAGCACTCCTTGACATTCCAACTGCACGTAAAAGAAGCAAGGGGTGTAAGTAACACAACCAAAGCAAGAGCTTGCTTTTTGAGAAGCACATCAGCCAAAAGAAATAATTGCTGGGATCTATCTCAGCACTAAGTAACCCCTTATGGGACAAAAATGTGAAAAAACAGCTGTGAATGAAGCTAAAGTTCCAGGTAGGCAACATCTTCTTTTTAAAAAAAAAAAAGTTTCCAACCGTACATTCGAACATTTAACCTTTTACCTTTACTGCAGTGTCTCCAGTTTACTGGTATTCTTTCATTTTGATGAAAGCACAGCTGTGGAGTCACCTGGTAAACAAGTGCTGTAACTGTACACAGCAAAATACTACAACCTACGGCCTGGAACATCCCTGAAATTCTTACCACCCAAAACACTCAGGGAAGAGCTGGGATACAAGTTTTCCACTACAGTGCAGTTTGGGTTTGGCCAGATACCAGGAGGATGAAGAAGAGCTTGTCTTGGCAGAGTTCCTTCGGGCAAGAAGCAAACCAGCTATGAAAGCAGTTTATGAGTGAGGGCACACGACAAGAAATCAAGTCAATCAAAGAGTATGTCTGGGAATAAGAATTCTCCTCTGAACAGTGTCATCGCTGGAAAACAAGGATCAATGGTTACAATGGCTGGCCAGAGGTGTTTGATGTCAGGTTCCAGGCTGTGTGCAGTCAGCTGGCTCAGTGACTCCCTTGTGTCACAGAGGACACATCCAGCCAACTACGTGTCCCTTACTCCAGACTGTAGCTCGGCCATGTAGAGAATTTACCTATTAGCTGACACAACTTGTGAATTTACAACACTCTAAAGGGCAGCATCTGGCAAACACTAGAGCTCAATGCTCTCAGGCACAGGGTGGGATTGCTGGGGTATCGTGAGCAGGACCAGGAGTTGGACTCCATGATCCCTGTGGGTCCCTTCAAGCTCAGGATATTCTATAAACCCCAGTTAGTGCCCTGCGAGGTCTGTATCCCACTCACTGCAGTCGTTCTAACACTGAAATAATGATTTATCTTCACAAAACTGGAACACTTAAATGTTGTAACAAAGGTGATAGAACAACTTCAGGTGAGTTTGAATCTTATTATACATTTTTTAGTAGCCTTATACTGAGCTATTGGCTCCCTCCTACTAAACCATACATCCTGGAATTCATCCTTATGTTGATGAGATAGGACATGACAGAGTCTTTATCTCCTAAAAGCACAAAATAAAGTCAAATATTGATCTGATCTTGTGTAGGGAAAAACTGTCTCCCGTGAGGATAGCACTGTGATGGATTTAATGCTGAGAAGCATGAATATGTCTTTATTTCCATCAAAACAGAGGATTTCCATAGACTGACTTCAAGAAGCACATGCAGCAGCATTGCATTAACTGCACAATGCAGCAGTTGCTACAAATGAAAATGAAGCAATTTTTGAAGCGCACTGGGAGACCCTGTTTTGCCTGGTCTCCAGTAGGTCTGGGAAACACAGTTCTGCTTTGTGCAGGAAAGATGTTGTCCAGGAAATGCTTTTCATGTTTTAAAAACTACACTCAAGGATTTTTATAACATCGATAAAAGTGTACTGCTGCTCACAGAGAAAGTTATTCCTCTCCACAAAGCATTTACTTCAACAAATCCGTGGTTTGTTACAGAGGTCTGAACAAGTCAGAAATGGAAACAGTTTTGAAAAAAGAAAAATCACGAAGTTTGAACAGCGAAAGTATCTGCATATGGATAAAAACAGGAAGTCTGTGAACCTCCCTAAATCAGGATGATGTTTTATATGGTGCAATAGTAGGAGACGTGATGCCATATTGGCTTAAAAGAGAAAAAAGTCAATAAATCTGTGTATTTGTTATTTATCACAACAGCAAAGCTGGTTTGGGCAAGTGATCAGCAGATCCAGGGGCAATGAGGAAATTTTAGACAAACTGTGTCTATGTTAAAAGTCTGAAAAAAGTATTGGAAAGAGCTTAATTTTGAGTCCTTTGCTGTGGGCAGTTTTAGTGGTACCAAAATGCTGCTGTGCCTAAGTTTTAGGAAATCACAAATGGCCTGGTTTGTAGACTGAGAGGAAAAATCAGAGAGCTCTACAAGGCCGGTCCTTGTAGGATATATTCAGGGTCCTTCTTCTCATCCACAAATTAAAGGGAAAGAGTAGGATTTGGGATTTGAGCTGGTCCTAACCTGCAGGCTCAGCCCTGCTCCCTCCCCCCGGTGTCACTGGGTGTGTGTGAGCCAAGGGAAGGAAGTGACAACGGCAGGAAAACCGAGCGGATCGAGGGAACGACTGGATGCAGCAGGGCCTGCATACCCCAAACTCAGCACCGCTCACCCCCTGCACAGGTACAGCGCGTGCAAGAGGCAAAGATTCCTATTTTCAAGCCTGCCAAGAAGTGTCTGGAGGGGAATAAACTTCAGGGATTGTCCAGGCTGTGTGGAGCTCGGAACTGCTCCAGGTGAGCCCTGGCTGAACCACTGGAGTTCCAGCAAACTCTGACATCAAACACCTCATGTGTCCTTCAGGTGCGTTATGAAACACCAGATTAAAGAAAATCAGAGTGTGATATACCGCCCACTATCCTTTATTAATTAGATTATTTAATCACAGTTGCCAAATGAATTTAGGTTTTTCCCATTGTAAGGGATCTGTTTGCAGCTGCACCATGATACACACAAGGCTGTAGAGGAGTGGTTCACGAAATTGTATTTTTTCATTCTGCACTCACATGTTTACAAACACAAGTCCAACTGCCATTGGAAAACACTTTCATGGAATTCCACCTTCTTACCTCTAAACCATTTTAAGTTTAGGAACCACCTTGCTGGTTCTTTAAAGAAGGAACAGAGCAGATTGCCCTATTCCTCTCTTTGTAGCAGAGAATTCTAGCAATGGATTTCCATGAATTTGCTGTATTTACCAAATCAAAGCAGAATAAAGAGATACTGAAGCAGTTGTAGAGCAACATTTCCAATGCTTTTTGAATTTAAAGTATAAAAGGTAATTATGCATGCAGACTAAATGAAGGAGAGTCTTAGAAAACCAAACTTGGTTGGAGGGAAGAAACACTAAAGTTGTAGCCCAAGAAGCCATGAAACTCCACACTTAAACCAGCAGGAATTCCCTTGCAAAATATGCAGGAGTTAACTAGGAGTTTCATTCTAGCACTTCTCTTTAAGCTGAAAAAGAAATTAGGAAATGCAAGATCCCCTCCATAAGCAGTTCTTTATAGAGGACACACTGTCCGAATTCAAATTAATTTGAATTAATCAATCAAATCCAGTCGAGGCAACTCCTCATAACAACATTTTCCTCTTGAAAAGGAGTTTTTCCAACTCCTTTGCTTGTTTTTTATATGTTGTTGTCTGAGCTAAGAATGGCAAATAAGAATTCAGTGGGAGCTCTATAAAGAAAAATCTATTTTGAGGGACTCCCAAGCTGCAATTAATACCAAAAATTTCCCCAATTACGCTGGAGCACAAAAATTCCCGTCTCAAGAAGAGCCAGCTTCTCCTGGAGGCTGAAAGAGCTCCCTGAGCTGAGCCCGAACCGCTGATCCTGCCGGCTCTGCCTGGCCAAGTTTAGTAAAACCCCGGGGCACCGCACGTCTCCCGTACACCGATTTGTACCATTTTAACCAGATCCGTGAAAATCCACCATTTCCCCGCGGCGCCGCCGATGCCTGGCGAGCGCCCGCGACAGCGACAGCGACAGCTCCCGTCCGGCGGCTCCGGGGC
>VZTX01002250.1:0-56409 GCA_013400915.1 Pardalotus punctatus | reverse complement strand
CCCCGGGCCGGTCCCGCCGCCGCCGCCCGCAAAACAAACCGCTCGGCGGCCGCCGCGCACCCACCGCCTCCTGCCAATCACAGAAGGACCCGCCGCCGCTCGCCAATCAGTGCCGCCGGGGCGCCCCCCCGGCGACGCTGCTGGCCAATGGGTGCGCGAGCAGCCGCACCGCCCGCCCCGCCTCCCCACGGAGCCGGCTGTCAATCACGGGGGCCCTGTGCGCCACGCCCCCCCGCCCGACAGGAGGAGGAGCACGGAAGACCACGCCCCCAGTGCTGTCAATCAGAGTGACGGACGCCTGCGCGGCCCTGCCCTTGGGCTGGGAGCGGGGCCGGGTCCCAAAGCCCAGGCCTGCGTCCAAAATAGGAAAAATGAAGCTTTGGCCCTGTGCCCGTGCTGTATCTGCAGTAAAGCACCTCTGGGAATCAATTCATAGGGTTAGTAAGAAGAAATATTCCCTTAAAATTAACTAATGATTTATAATAAAAAAATCATGCTAGGTTGTGTCTGATGTAACTGATGGGCAACTCTGTTCACACATCACTGTGTGCTACTGTGATCATGCAATCTAACCCAGGAATGAAAGGTTCATTGAATCATGAATGGTTTGGGTTGGAAGGGACCTTAAAGATCATCTCATTTCCCCCCCTGCCACGGGCTGTGTTTAGACCAAATCATATCTTTTAAAGCGACATCCAGCCTGCTCTTTCCCAGTTTCTGCATCCATTCCACCTGCAGGATGGTATTTTCATAGTGTCTTTTCCACAAAAGGAACAGCAGAAGGGATTTGTTACTTTAAAAAGAAGCCCAGCTCTGATTCCCTGATGTGGCCAGGGCCACCCTGCTGCTGGGAAACCCACCTCGGGCAGGGGTTTTAGCTGCTGCTTTTCAATCTGGCAAATATCTGGCAGCAAGTGCAGTGGTCTGTGAGTGGTTTTACTCACAAACAGCACGGCAGGAATGTCCAAGGGCTTATGGCAACTGGATAAGACACACAGAGAAGAAAACTAGACTGGAGAGGGAAATTGCTCAAAAGTGCTAACAAGTACAGGAATCTGAACCCACACATCAGGAGGAATTTGGGACTTAGCCAAAACATGCCAACATTATCTGTAATATCATTGATTTTTTTCTTTTAACTGTCTACATAATGAAAAGCTCTTAGTGTCATACCAGGTAGACACGAAAATAGGAAAAGGGATGCTTAGATCCACAGATCCAGCCTCTCAGATCAAGAAAGAAGCTGTGGGCAAAGCCAAAAACCCAACTTCAAATTACAGAATATGCTGAGTTGGAAGGGACCCACAGGGATCAGATCATCCAGTCCAACTCCTGACCCTGCACAGACACCCCAACAATCCCACCGTGTGCATCCCTGATTGTCCAAACACTCCTGGAGCACCAGCACCTCTGGGGGAAGAACCTTTTCCTGTTTTCCAGCCTAACCCTGCCCTGGCACAGATCCAGCCATTCCCTGGGTCCTGTCCCTGCTCACAGAGAGAAGCAGCCCTGCTTTGGGCAGAAGGTTGGACACAATGGTTTTCACAGATTCCAGCCTGAAATTCCTATTTAAAATTAGGCTGATACTGTGTTTATACTTCTCTTTCTCTTTAGTCCCTCTTATCTTCTTGCTCTGATGCTCAAAAAGCATCTTGTCTATTCTATCCCACTTTCATGCCAAGCTTGGAGGCATTTGTTTTCATGTCAAAATTATCCTTTTACTTAAAAAATACTCTCCTCTTCCCTGGAATTTTCTCTCTAAATACATCTTGAAGATAATAATGTCTCCTTTCAGGCTCCATTGTAATAGAAGTCCAGCCACTTTCCCTTCTTAGTACGAGCCTTGTATTTGTGGTATCATCCTGGTAGCTTTTTGCCCCTGCTCCAATTTGAATTCCTCTTTCATTCAACAGCATCACTGCTGATCTTGGAGCCACTTTTTGACATGCTTTTTCACAGCTTCATGATGGGTCATCACTATCCTTTATCAACCACCAAAGTTTCCTTTCCTCACCAATTTCCAAAAAAACATTCTTGATATCCTTCAAAAATTTCTCCTTGTCCATAAATTCACATCCTTGCATTCTCTGCTGCTACATTTAATCTCATCTCTATTTCTCACTCTTCAGTCATCCAATTTCCAAGACACTCCAGTTCCCTCATATTATTGAAGCCTCCCACTTTTGGTGTTCATCTCCAAATTTGATTTTAATGCTTGCTCTTTGTGCCAAGATCATTTCTAAGAGAGGGAAGAGCCCACCCCATGCCTGGGAGGCAGAAATTTAGCATCAATTACCCACTGCACCAGCCCTGATTTCAAACCACTCCATCATCACCTCACCATTTGGTACTTTTGCCCATCTTGCAGTTCCTACATGTTTGCACATAAAATTCTCAGTTGAAGTCCTGTTAAATGAGAATGATTCCATGTATTTTGTGCAGAAACTGGGTTTACTGAGTCCAAAAGATATTAGACCGGCGAGTGGCAGCTTGTGACAGGAGCCAGGAGCTCCTGGCAGATGGTGGGAGGCACCTACCCTGGTGGAACTTGCTCTTCCCGTCTCCAACTGCCCAGGGTGTCTGGATTTCACTGAAGCTTTTTTCCCCCTCCTTTACCAAATTGAAAATAGAATGATTTGTCCTTAACAGCTCATCACTTCACCCACCCGTCAAGCCTAATGTGTAAACCAACAATTTTATCTCTTGATTTGTGGTTTCCCCATTTTACAGACATTCTCACATCACTATCTACATGCAAGTGTCATCAGGACTTTTTTTGGACCACTACAGACCCTCACGCCTTTTTATTTTCTGACAAGCTGGTAAATCCTTCCTGAGCTGGAATCCAAGTTTTGTACCAAAATAAGTGCCCCTTTTTTGTGTAACTTGATTAAAAAAAAAAAAAAAAAAATTCCTTTCTGGCTTTTACTGTGTACTTAATACTGTACTGGTTTTGTGCATAATCACAGAATTCCAGAATGGTTTGGGTTGGAAGGGGCCTTAAAGACCACCCAGTGCCACCCCCTGCCTTGGACAGGGACACCTTCCACTAGACCAGGCTGCTCCAGCCTGGTCTTGGACACTTCCAGGGAGGAATTTCTTCTCAATATCCCATCTAATCCTTTCCTCTATTAGTCTGAATCCAGTTCTCCTTGTCCTGCCACTACAGTTCCTGATGAGAATCAGGTTATTTGTTTTACACCAGTTGATATTCTGTGGTTTTTCACAGAGATTGCCCACATCCTTCCAAAGCTGCAGCTTTCCAGCAGAGAAGCTTCACTCCTGTAAACAGCGACTGCAGAACATACTTAATTCTTGAATTTATTCAGATTGTCTGAGGCCATTTATTGTAAAATCATCAGTAAATATATTCACAAAGACTCTCCAGGAGCTCCTATGTTTCCAGTCAGCCCATTTTTTTAAAGGAACTTTATAGGGCCTAATTGTTTAATGCTGTCATGTGGCATCAACCTAGAAAAGGAAGTGTATAATCCCTATTTTAGGGACTTAAGAGCATTGCACAGAGAGACAGTGACTTGTTAAGTTACACAGGAAGTCTGGAGTAGACCTTTGGGATTTAATTCCTGGCATCTTTTCCTAGTGTCTTAATCACTATGTCATCATCTTCTTTTCTATTTTGCTAGTATTTCCATTTTCTGAAACATACCTGACTCAACGAGCCTCTTTTCCTTGCTATCAGATGTATTATTTCTTCTTTCCTTCCTGTTTCCCTTCTTGTTTAGGTAGACACATCCTTCCTGGGGAGCTGAGCAGGCTCCAGGCTGAGACTTGTCCCATGCCAGAAGTTCCTTATTCTACATCTTGGACTCCACAGCCACAGAAGAGGGGGAGGAGGAGAAACCCTGTAAATAGAACCAGAGAATGTTTGAATGGTTTGGGTTGGAAGGTCCTTAAAGCCCATCCAGTCCCACCCCCTGCCATGGGCAGGGACAGCTTCCACTATCCTAGGCTGCTCCAAGCCCTGTCCAGTGTGGCCTTGGACACATCCAGGGATGGGGTATCCAATCTTCAAAGGGTGCGTGAAAGGGTTCTGCACTGTCTTTGCAGACATAAGAGTAATGTCACTAATTCCAGGCAGTTCTGTCTCTCCTAACAATTTCTTTTTGTGTTCTCAGGTTTGAAAATGAAGTTAATGGAAAACTATCATCATTATCCAACTCTAGGACAGAATGGCAGGATATATATGGGCCCAAACTTACCTCTCCTCCAGCAGAAGACAGGAATCCTGTGAAACTCCTGTAAAACACACCTGGAGCAGCCTTTCCCAGCCGGGAGGAGCAGATGTGCACCGGTACCTGTCCTGTTTCTGAGGAATGGGCCTGGCTGCCGACAGCATTCCAGCAGAGGGGGCTCTGAAGCTGGTTAAAAACCAGGAGCTGTTCTGCCTTTGGAATGGCAAAGTTAGAGAAGGAAGGGGAGGAAGAACATTAAAAATATTATATGCTTTTAGATCATTACTTCCTCTGAGCTGGCAGTCTGGACTGTTTCTAAAACAGCATGAATGAAAAAGCTCAAAATTAGGTGCTTCTTCCAGTCACAGGCCCCAGAGTAATCTCAGAGACCACTTTTTCTCTATGCCTGTTGCTGTGTATTATGTTACGATGGAGGTTTTCTTTAATTTTCAAGTATTTTCGAGCCATTTACTGATCAGTGATTAATTATGTGCTTTTCACTTACAGCTGGTATCAGAGCAGGGACTTTCCCAAGGTCACAGAGCAAGACAGCTGAGCCAGATGTTGGCTGTTCCTCAATATTTACAAAAGGGAGAACCTCTCATCTTTTTTTTTCTACCTACATTCCTCTACATCACTTTATGGTGCTTGTTTTGCCACACTGACAGGCAACCTCCTTCGCCCATCATCTACAAGTCCACCACTTTCTGCACCAGAAGCTCCAATTTGCACAAGCTGCCTCCTTCTACCATAGTGGAAGCTGAGGTTTCTCTGGAGTATTCAAAAGCACAGGTCCTGGGGGAAAAAATAATTGCTGAGGATGCAAATACATTTCTACAGTAAAAGACAATTCTTATAAAAAAAGGATCTTTTCCAAGCACGGGTTACTAGCACAAAGTCCATATATAGCTTAAAAACCACTGCAGCATCTTTGCAGGCAACTCTTTCCACTGTGGTCATGAAGCTTAATAAGCTTTTATTTCAAAGCCAGTACACAAAGAATTAGAGAGAAATCCAACCGTTTAGTTGAACTACAGTTAATCTAAATACTTAATGAAGTCATCAGTTCTGCTTGCCAAGGCCTAAGGTACAAATTTCCAAGCTCTGCCACCCTATTCCCCTTTTGGTCCCAGTTCAGTCACTACAGCAGTGACTGAATGTGTGGAAAACACACGCTTTAAGAGAGGTCACCCTGCCCAGGAGAGATTTAAAGCTACAGAAGTGCCCAATTGCTTTGTCTTCACTTTGCCTGCATTCAAAACCCCTCAGAGACTAATTATTTGAATTAAATTGAATTAAAAAGCCCTCTTCCCCTCATCTTAAAAACAAAAACACACAGCAGATAACTCCCATTTGTTGTGTAGGGAACAAGCAAAGGGTTGGAAAACATGAACAGAAACAACACTGGAATACAGGGACTCTGCAGCAGGTTTTTAAGAAAGCAAATATTTAATATACAGCTGCATTAAACAGACTGGGCTCCTAACAATGTAATTATTTGGGGAAACTTGCAACTTAAAGAGTAGTTGGAATTATCAGGTTTGTTTGGGTATTTGTAGGATAAGGGATCAATACACTTCACCAGCTTTGCAGAGACAAGGCAAAGCAATCATCCTCCTCTTACAGCAACAAACTGCACACAGAAGAAATAAAATTCACTTGTAGTTCCCTGCTCCCCCCAGGTTTTCACTCATCACACAGTGAACTGCAGTCGATCTACAAATGTTCTGTTTTTATTACAAAGTATGAAAGGCAGAAAATACTGTACCTAATACACAGGAGGCTGAAACTTAGAAAGAAGGTTAAAAAATCTGAATAAAACTACATAGGAAGCAGGAAATAGCATAAAAGGATGTAACATTCCACCTTCAACCAAGTTCAGAAAATTGCCTTAAATTTTACAGTTTCAACAATACTGTTCCATGACTCAGGTGTTAAAATCCATTGTAACAAACCCTTTTATATTTTCTCCATAAAAATAAAGGAATACAGGGCCACTTCAGTTATCCATGTCAACAACATATGTCTGTTGAATAGCAGAATACTGGGATTCCTTCAAGACAGAATAGTAGCAAAATTGCAGATGGAGAAAAGGACAGAAGTAAAATTACTATTGCTTTAACATACTTTAGTGAGAACAAGAAGTCAGGAATCTCATATGGATGTTTGTACAATCATGCTACAAAGATTACACCTTCAGGAAATTACCACAACGGGACTGTGAAGGGGAGAGCAGAAGGGAAAACACACCTAAAAGTAACATCTACTTGGCTACTGGTAACAAAAATGCTTCGGCGCAATGGATTTAAATTACATTTTACACTGCTAGTAACCCAAGGGTTAAAAAAAGGTTATTTTTAAATAGTAGATTTCATAATTCCTATTTCCCAAGTTGTCAAAAAAAAGCCACATACCTTTTCCCAGCTCTACTGGGACTCTGTCCTGCTCTGGTTCTTGCCTTTCTGCCTTGCTCAGATCCCACAGACCCACCCTCAGCAGTAAGAGGGGGCTGGAGTTGCATGTGTTGCACATTGAAAGCAAACTCCAAGGGATGAGAGCTGGACCATGGGTTTACAGCTACACACAGCCACAACATTTTGTCAGGAAATAGCTTTTTTTTCTTCTTTTTTTTTAGATTTCCTGAAAAGAAACAAACTTGATGGAAGCTACACAGATAATTTTAATTATTTTTAAGACTATGGAAATTCTCGCTTGACGCTGAGCAGCAGAGGCTGCACAAAAGGTCACTGAGGTCCTTGGCAGACACAGTTGTCACCTGAAACAGGCAGCAGCCACTCTCACAAGTGCTTTTGCCTCTGGTGTCTGCCATGAATCACCAGATGAACCTTCAGTGACTGGCCTTTAGTTGCATTTTTAATTACTATTCTTTTTAGTGCTGGTGAAAGGTGCTGATTGGAAGTTCTGGAGATCTCTTCCTGAAAAAAACCCAAGTCAGAGGCATGCTTAACTCTCCTCAATACCCTCAAGAATGAAACATTTCTGACTCTTCTTGGGTAAGCAAGGGGAAGTACATCTGCATCAGAAAGTGCTCTTTAAGTGCCACATAAAATTAATTCCCTGGATTCTCTCCAAAGATCAAGAGAAACTGGGACACACTCGACAGTACCTTGCTCATTGCTTTCCATGGCCACAGAACAGTAAGTACGGGCCTGCTCTGGAATATTGGTCTGAGAGTAGAAAGCAGGAAACACCTGTTTGAGAGAACTTGTGTTCCCTGACAGGATAACACAATGTGCATTTGAGGTGGTGGGACCACTTTGCTATGAGCAGTGGGAAAACTCAGCCCTTCAGTACTTTGATGGGATGTGCAATGTGCTGAGCCCACAGCTTGCCTGTGCTGCTGTCCATCCTTTCCAGTGTGTCTGGAAAGAGTCAAAACACCGCTAACAAGCTGGCCAGTTCAATGTTTTAGGCTATGTGAATTTACAGAGAGCAGCTGCAGTTTTTCTCTCCCAAAATTAAGTTATTCAAAGAATCCAGGCACATCCCTACACAACCAATCCAGCACTGCCACCATCATGTTCTGATGGCAAAGAAGAGGATTCCTAACCACCACTAAATTCCTGAACAAAAAGGACTCTCTGGGGGACACGCAACACTACATCCCTTGGGTTGACCTAAGAGGACAGTGTTGGTTTCAGAACATGAAGCTTCAGTTTAACATTTACAGTCTTGTCAAGTGCTCATGTTTTTGGCTTTCAGTAGAAACAAGTGAGGGCCCACTGTGACGACTCCAGTTTAGGATCTTGGTGATGGCAGTATTTAACATTTTCTACTCAACACGGACAAACGCCTAGCATACAAGGGCTGAGGAAAAGATGACTCTCCTCCTAATCTTACCAAAAATATACTTGTTAAAGTGCCATCTGCAAGAGAACAAAACTGACACGCTCTGCTCTTCATTTACATTGACAAGAAGCACGAGAACATCTGTGAATTCCGTACATCGAACTCCTCCCGTCACCTGGTCTCTGGCAGGCTGTGATCTACACTTGAGACTGAGGCAGCTTCTCATTGCACCACCAGGCAAAAATAGAGCTTTCTACTATTACCCAGAACATTCAGGGGAGTAATTACAGCTAAGTTTTGAAAGGATCATTAACTTTGACTTATGTGAGGCAATGCCTCCCCCGTTACATACATTTCAAGGTTCCAGAAAGAACAACCTGTTCTATCAGTCTCCTTTCATATAATTTGAAACCACTGTCTTTTCTTCCTAAATAGATTGTCAAAGCACTCAAATCCTTGCCTTTTAAATCCCTGCACACACAAGTACAATTCCCATAGATGTAAGCCACCATAGCTCCCCTCATTTAGACAATTCACAGAGTTGGCACACTACACACTAATTCAACATTCATTTGCTGCAGGTTTTCACCTCACCAACAAGTTCTACATTGTCAACATCTCCTGGCTGAGGAGTCAGCAGGTTGCCCGCACAACAGTAGGAATCTGTGGAAAGTCTGGTGTAAACAGAACACAACAACCAAACAATAGTATCTTAAGTTAATCAACTGGAGAAGTGATACAGAACTACTTAGAAGTATTGCTGTCCCAGAATCAGGCTGGCCTGTACCAACAACAGCAGGTGCTTTTCTGCTTTACTCACCTCGCCTGTGTTCAGTCTTCCCTTAATGTTACTTTCTACTCAGATGAGGTATTTGCAAGCAGTTGTTCTGCATCCTCTGCTTGTGCAGTAAGCACCAAATAACAGGAATAAAATATCAAAGTATTTGTTTTCATGAACTTTGGGGGGAAAATCAAGCTTATGGGGGCTTTACACCCAACATAATTGAATGTCAAGCAGGTGGAATGTGATAAACTGTATATTTCAATTCGCAGGCTCCAATGACAAGTGTCAGGATTTGTTTTATCTTGCAGATAAACCTGGCCCACCAAGCAGAGCATTCCGTCCCTGTCACTGGATCAGCAACTGCTGGCAAAAGGGCACCAAAATCTTTCCCTTCCTTGTCTATATGGAAGTGCCATTTGCACTACAGAACATCTCACCTATGAGGATTTTCATGTCTTTTTACTCATTAACCTTAAAATAACTTCAAGGAAGTCACTTGCAAGTATAATTTCCCTGTGCCAAAAGTCTCTAGTGATTTTAAATGTAATTTCATGTGAAGAATGACAATAGATTTTGCCCAAAGCAATATGCTGTAGATCCAGAAGGTATCCCAATTGGCTAAACAAACAGAATATAGGCTTTCTTTAGAATCCCCTGGAACCTCCAAGATTCCTTCACTTCCCTTTGATGTGTTTGGAATAAGCACCCAACTCCACAAATAGACTCCAAGCAGTTTTATGGATGGAGAACTGACACTGGATCCTCTTCAGGTCCCTGACAGGGTTGTTTTCCAAGAGAAGCAGAACCTACCTGGCTATTCCGACTATAAGTCCCTTTATACAAGCTCTCTTCTCATCATCTTAGTGTAATACATGGTATTCCTCTACGAATAAACTGCCTTTGCCATTTAGTGGTCTGTGGAGTGTTTTAGTGACTTCACTTTCAACTAAATTATCTTATGCCTGTTTTGAAGCATGATACAATTATAAAAGATGCATTTTTCAGCTAAGCAAGAGAAGCATTCATCTTTGACTTGTGCCATCTATACAGGAATAAACTTTGAAGCAAAAAGGGGACACGGAAAGTACTAACATTGCAGGTAGTTCCCTCTTAGTAACACATCACATTTTGCCTACCATTTAAAATTAACAGTGCATGACAAGCCTGTGAATGTGTTTCAGATGACTCCTAAAGCTGTGAATGCCATTAGCTGGTCCTGCTAAGAAAACCCAATTCTCACTTCATTCTGCAGAAGATTTTTCCAGTTTCAGATGAAGTGCTGTTGTAAAAATTGATAGCTAATTGGTTGGCTAACACTGCTCTGACATCTGGCTAAAGCCTGTCTGTGGAACACGCTACTTTCAGTACTGCTCCTAGTAAGAAAAATTGACCTTCAAGTCAAATGAAGCTTTGGTAGAAATCCCACTACTGAACAGTGTCATTGACAAAACATCAGCTTGAACAGTGTTAGAGTCTCTTGGTTCTCTGCTATCAAAAGGAGTAATGGAATAAAGCTGTCCCTAATGAATTCCTATCAAATTCCAGAGGCAATGCTTTTCTGAGCTCCACAGTGAGAAGCAGCCTGCAGAAGAGTATTTCTCTATGTCCAGAATGACAAAACTTTGCAGATTCTGTTCCGTATTTGAAGTGTCAGCTTCACTGTTCCACAGCAATGGCTTTCCCAACTTGCCTTTCCTGCATAAAATGACAAGATCCAAGTTTGCCAGTGTCCCACTATTTATAAACTGCCTCCAGTGGCAGGTGAACACTCATTAGGTGGAAAGAATTTTGATGGTTTCTGACATTTACATGGAAAGTGGCTCACACCCTTCCAGACCAGCTATGGTTGTCATGTCTTCATCGGAGAGCACTGCAGAGCCTTCAGCAAAGGACCTGTGTTACAGTAAGACTTCAACAAATATTTTTATCTTGCCTAATCCACTCATCTTTCATTGAGCAGTATTATTGTAGAGTGATCCACTATTCCAAACGGAAGTCCTCTGGCACATCCCCCAAAGTCAGGAGAATGACAAGTGCCAAACCTTGGCCTGAATGGCAGTTTCTTTCCTTCTAAATCCACCTTTGTGCATTGCATTAGGGAATAATTTCTTTCAGAAAATCAGCTTTCTTTTGGATAGCAGACCAGCTTTTCTGACTTGTCTCACTCATTCAACAAGACCTGGCAGTACACAGCAAATACACTTCACAAAAAGATTGCTTTGCACTTCCATCAAGACCTCCCAGGAAGACAGGCCAAACATAAAGAAGCTCCAAAGTACAGCCTAACCACAAAATCTTGCTCATATTATTTGCTAATCAAGCAAACTACAAAGTGTGAAACCATTTTATTTTAGTTTAGATATGGTAAGTCTTCCAAGGGGGAATAATTTGATTGGACGTATCAATCCCAAGTCCATTACAAATACATTTTTTCAGGAGTTGTTTACCTCCTGGAAGCTCACATCATGCATGGATCTTCTTTCTCAACCTATCACTGCTCTGTTTGCTAACACAACTGCAGGATATACACAAATTCAGTTAGAATTTCAAAATAAGACCTACCATAGTAACAACTGCCTTGAGCATCAGAAAAATGTGTAAAGAAATTGTGCAACAAGTACTTGTACTTCACAGCACCAGAAAATTCTGCCCAGGTCACCAGATACAGGGAAGCCAAGGCAACAGTTAATTCTGGCAGGCCTTTGCTGCCAGGGAGACTGCAGTGTTACTGTGGTTTGTATCCATGAACAGGTCCTGCTTTGGACAGATGGAAGTGGATCACATATCAAAAGTAAGAATCAGGGAGAAAAACCTTACTCAATAGAAAGTTAGCCCAATATATAAAAAACATACAAACGTTTAAACAGTTTAGAGGCAGCAACAACAGGAATGATAAAGATTCCTGCCAAGGTGGCTGTTAACATCATCGTCTTTTTCCCCCCACCTTGTTTTGCACCTGCATCTATTAAACTGGTTGATGTGCTGCCTCAGCTGGCTGACAAACACATGGACATATGCAGCAACTTAAAAGCCTGCAAGCTTATTAATACAGTCAACAAACAAATATACAGAACTTTTACTGAGGGAAAAAGAATTCAACAAGAAAACCAGAACCCAGAAGGTCCAAGAGGCTCAGCACGTCTCTGCATTTTAGTCTTGAGAGAGAGGAGACACCTGCCATTGATTCTTGTAACAGTTTCTTGTAACAGTAGATGCAAAGCAACAACAGATACTGGCCACTTGACTGGTGGTGCTCTTACTTTAGAGGGGAGGGGAATGACACAGCCCTGCCTCACTGTGCGTGAAGCAGCAGAGTTAGACTCTGAGGATCTCCAGGCAGTTGTTGTAGCAGATGGCTATCCAGTCTGGCTGGGTGGATGCCCACTGTACATTGTTGATCTCTCCCTCGGCTGTGTAGGCCAGGATCGGGTCCTCAATGGCACGAGGCATTTGCTGGATGTCCCAGATGAGAGCCTGGTGATCATCGGCTGCAGAGACAGGAAACGCAAGTACAATAGTACAATCAGAGTGTAACGATGTCTCCATATGTGCCTATTAACAGGCCTACAGCCTAAGGCAGCAGATAAGATATGGCTGTTCCAGTCCTGATCCATATTCATGCCAGATACGACAACACAATGATGCTCCAACAAAATAAACTTGGATCATTATACATTATCCAGGACACAGCTAATAAATGAATGGCCAGTGGAACTCATAACAGTTGAAAACATTTAAGAACTGGATGGCAGAAAAGCTAAGGAGCATTAAAATAATACAGCTTAGCCAGAGCTGTTGCACAATAAACTCTAGTAGGTGTCTACTTCCATAAAAATTTTAGGAAAGCCACTTATAAAGGGCTTCCAAACTGCAAGTATTCTTTAGTAAAAGGCAGGCAGAGAACTGCATAAACTTTAGGATGAAGAGGATTTTGCAAATGCAGAGGAAGACTCTGAGATTCCCCTGCAGGTCACACTTACCTGCTGTGCAGATGTGGCAGGAGGAGTGAGGTGCCCAGGCAATTCCATTTACGCATGCTCTGTGGTTGTTTAACCTGGCAACAGGGGTGCAGGGAACTCTGACATCTAGAATCACAACCTTCAGAAACAAAAAACAGCTACATTAATAAATTGCATTTTTTTAAAACTAATTTCTTCAAAATACTAACTATTTTGAGGTAAGGCTATAAACATGGCTCTTTCCTAAAGGGTGTGGTTGGCAAGCAAGCCCTGATCCTAAAGAACAGCTTCCAGCTGGTCAGCGTGTCATGTCTCAAAAGAACTCAGACCTCACAGGGGGCTTGTGAGTTAGGCCACAGTGGCAAACAAATTGTGCTTCCCTGAGGCTACCCAGGTTACAAACTAAAACTGGACTGGGAAACAAAAAGGTGACTAAAACACCTGCAGTTAAGATTTTATGTGAAAATTATTGCCCAGCTGCTCACAGACTCCTCTTAAAGCCATAAAGCTCAAGTTTATAATGCCAAAGTCACTTTTTTAACTCCTTAGTGCACTAAGAACTGGTCCTTAATCATACCCCAGGTACTGACTTTGCGCCTTACCTTAAATACCTGACTATAAATTAGTATCAAGCCACCTCCCCCAGAAAATCACCATTAGCACCTAGGGGAGATGAGCTGCTGCCTTACCTCCATCCCGTCCATGGCCATTGTAGCGAGATAGTTGGGATCCTGCTTATTCCAGCAGAGACGCAGCAGTGGGTGGTGCTGCGGGTCCTCATAGATGATGGTGCTGTGCTCCAGGTGACGGAGATCAAACATCCTCACTGAGCCATCGGCACCCACAGAGGCAAACATGTCCCTGCCCCCGCCTGCGCGGCTGAAGGCGATGTCGTAAACCTGCACAAAGCACAGCCGCAGTTCCACACCCTGGGGAGCGCAGCTCAGGTAGGGACAGCACATTTAATTGTGACATAGTCTCTCAAATCCTTGATGTTCCCTGCAACTGTTTAGTTATTACGCTTGCCAAAAGGAGGGAAAATATGTTTATGTAATTATAGTATCACTCACTGAAACCAAAACGTACCAATTTCCCAGACTCAGGGTTTTTTACTTTAGTTGTTGAAAAGCAAAATGTGAAAATGAAAGAATTTTTCAAACTGTTTATTGCCTTCAATATGAAGTTAATTTCAAGTCTAATTTGATGTTTTACCTCATTTTTCTACAATACTCTGGAGCACAATCTGGTAAAACAAGCATGTTTTTAAGTCCAGAGTCCATGATGAGTAAAAAGAATTGTTTCGATAGCCAACAGTATTTAGGTACTCAAAACTGTATATAATCTTAGAAAAACTGTATACAAACTTACATAAATGATCTTTTTGAATCATTAGATTGTTCAAGAAATAAAGGAGGAAAATTAAAAAGCTCTGTTCCTTTTCTACTGCTTAAAAAAGATGCAATGCAAACAATCAAAAACCCCCATCACCTCTTTGTCATGTGCAATAAGCTGGGTCTTCACGTGGCCAGACACCAAATTTACTCTTCCCAGAACCTGTCCTGTCTCCAGACCCCAAATAGTGCAGGTTGTGTCAATACTAGAGGTACCTGAAACAAAACCACTTCTATTAGCAAAATTAATATTGTCACAAATTATTTAATCACTTCCTGGATTAATGTAACATCCCCCAACATCTACAGATCAAAACAGCCCTGAGAACAGCACAGAATGAAAATCAAGAATGTCAAACAGCCAGCAGTCTTCCTTGCATTTAAATGACCCAAACCTTTTAGATGCAGCAATAGCCTTCCACACAGGAATAAAGTGTAAATACCTCATCTGCTTCAATCTATTCAGAAGCCTGATGCAACTCTGAGATCAACTTTCCCATCCCGTACGTCTCTTGTGCATGCCAAACCCCAAATTCAATCAGTGTTGTGATGGCGTGTTATTATTAATTGATTGTTGCTGTGGACTGAAGGTGGGGTTAGCAGTAAAGCTCTTAAGAGATGAGAGATGTAACACACAAAAAATAAATCATGTAGTAAATAATTACTAAGACATATTATCACTGTTAATCTCTAGGCAAATCCCCCTGACATAAATGGCTGTTCTCTTCTGGGAAACAAACCTCTGGATCAGTCCTCTTGGATTCACAATTTGTCCGTAGGCTATAATTAAACCTTAAGCGTTCAGCCCCCTCCTCCAATTGAATTAGGGGTTCCTGGCTCTCCTCCTGCTGCTGAAATGGCTTCACAAAACAGACAGCTCAGTGCACAGTTTTATATCCCCTCCAGAACACTCTGAAATAAGTCACAGAGCTGATGCACATCCTTACTCAGCGCTGTAACAACAGCTCACCGGCCCTGAAGGCCAAGACTCCCTATCCCCAAGAGTCCCTAGTCCAACCTGAGTGACCCATTCTTCATCAGACTAAATTCAAAAGTGTGCCAAAAGCACAACATTTTGTCAGTCTCACCTAACAGGTAAGGATCCACTTCATTCCAGTCAAATGATGTCAGTGGAGCGCAGAAATCCGAGTTCTTGTTGTTGTTCAGCAAACACTCCAGCCGGGTTTCAGTTTCACCCACCTTTAGAGAAAATGAAAAATCTGACTTAAAAAGCAAGATCATCTGACTTGTTCCACTGGCACAAAACACTAGGAGTTAATCCCAGGTTTTTTTCCTCTCAGCTTTACATCCTAAAGCTCTGGAAAACACAACCACCAACTCCATTTTCAATAAGCTGATTAAGACAGCAATTACCATGATAATTCTGCTTCTCCTATAGTCTTCATATAGCCACATTATTGCAGTGGAGAAAATCTTGTCACGAGTGAAAAAGAGATCAATATGTAACACAATTCATGTTATGGTTCATCTTTTCCTAGGGAGGATTTACTCACTCTCCACACTCGCAGGTAGTCACCACTGGTGGCCAACAGGTCTGGGTAGACCCCCTTGGTGTCTGGGATCCACATCAGCTTTGTGGTGGGGTAGGGGTGATCAAAGGTGTTCCTGCAAATGAATTCTGAGCTCTCTTCATCCAAACCAACAAGCTGCACCTGTGAGAAACCATGTTTTAAAGAAAGCATTTAATCAAAATAATAATTTCTAATGATAGCATTTAGCCTGAGTGTGTTTCAGGACATCTTCTGTCACCTCAAGGACAATATAAAAGGACCATCATGTCAATGAAATGAGAAATCTTTAAAGCTTTGCTGGGGCATGTAAGTAAAGTGAAGCATCCATAATCACCACAGTGCTTTGATTTGAAGAGATGATCCCAAGTGAACTGAAATCCAATTCTAAAGGATTAAAGACCACCCTTCTCTTTTCCACATTGCAAAGCCAGACTTAAACTGCACAAATGTTATTCTAACTCATCCTTAACTGAACTGATGCTCACAATGTCATCTCCAGAGAGCAAAACAAGCCTTAGTTTTGCACAATTGAAGTGCATATTATGGAATTCTTGGCCATAACCCTGCAGACTGTGATGGATCATCTCGGGTAGCTGGCAAGCTTTTTCAGCACCACATGACCCAAAATGTTCTGTCACAAGTGCATGAAATAAAGGCTCATAGCTTAATCACATCAGAGAAGAAGAAAGCAAAACAGAATTCAAACTTTAAAAAAAAAAAAATATTGTGAAGGCAAATGGTTACACAATTATACAAATGCTTTGTGTGAATAGACCAAGAAAGAAGGTCTGCTGAAAGATTCTAGGTAACTGAGTTCCAAATTAGTATTTTTGCACAGTGTCAGGGGGAAGGGCTAAACTTGCCCCATTGTGAGAGTGATGCAAAACAGAGCAAACAAGAAACTATCTCCACACAGCCTGATCGTGGACAACACCTGAAGTAATGCTTGAAGTCCCAGACATGATGCTATTAGAAAAACATTGACATGCCAGAAAGTGTTCAGAGAACAAAAGGTGCTGGGAGAACTTGTTTAACGTGCAGTGACTACAGGACCCAAACAGAATGGAAGTCCCACTGCGTGAAACACTGTTCAAACACAAACATTATGGGGACGACTCACTGCAATTAGTTTGTAAGCTGCTCACAGTAGGAACTTCCTAGTACTTTCCACACAGCAGCTTCCTCCTGGGAACAGCGGCTTAATGGACTTTTTCTAAGATGTTTATCTGGAAAAATCCTAAATATCCTGGGATAAGCAATTTGTCTAATAAACTACATATTTCAACTAAGTAGGAAATCCATATTTTTCCCCCATAACAGAAAACCAAAAAATGCTTCAGTGGATCTTAAAATCTAATTCATTTGCAGTTTTATGAGGTCATTTAGAGATGCTCTTAAATGCAAACCTTGCCCCACCACAATGAGAAGCTCCACCCTTTCCACCCCATAATAAACACTAAAAGATGCAGCCAAGTATGCTTCCAAAAACTGAAACAGAGCCTGCCTTGCCCTCTCTTTATTACAGCTACTCCCTATTATCCTTCACACTCTAGTATAAATCAGTTAAAAATCTCCCAGTCTTCTGAAGTGATTGACAAATAGCTTTCTAACTCCTTTAGGGATCAGAAATACTAAGCAGATTCTACCAAGGAAGCAAATTGTCCTTGGTGATAGAAAATCTTGTGGCAAGGTCAGGATCAGAAGACAAATGACCTCTAATCATTTCTCCTTTGCTTATGCTGTTTCCAGCTCCACACAAGCGTATTAATCCTACACAAAGCAATCAACATCTTCATCACCAGAAGCAAACCTCAAACAGCAAAGGGCCCCTTTTCACTGGTGTTAATGTAAATATTCCTGCACTGCATATTCCTGTTTAGCCCCTTCTCAGACCTAAAGATGATGCAATTCAGCAATCCAGTATCTCTGATTTTTGACATGTTTAGGTGCAGGCCGGGTTAGAGAACAGAAATTGTATCATCATCACCAGAGTCGCTGCAACTGCTGCAGCTCAGTTGCCTGCACAGCCTTCAGTGCTGGAGCAGCTGGTGGTAGCTCCAAGCAGGAAGCACTGCTCTGCCTGGAGAGAGGAGCAGGAGCAATGCTTGAGGAGCTCTATTCTTTCCAAGCTCAGCATATTCAAAGTTGTGACTCGATCACACAGTCATTAGACAACCTCTCTACTCACTCTACTCTCTTGTGCAGGCTGAACACAAGGGGATGGAACATGGAATTATTTCCAGGATACTGATTATATTAGAGCCCTGTCTCTCCCTTCTGCAAGTAAGGCAAGAATGCTGCTGCATGAAGGAGTGGGTGAGGTCCAGCCCAGATAAGACCGAGGTGATGCCTACGGGAAAGTACCAGTCAGTCTGGATACAATTTGAACCATTCTACATCTCCCTGCCTTTCCAGTGAGAAAATGAGGATCAGCGTGTTCAATCTCAACTAGTTTTGTGATTATGCCATGGCAGTAGCTAGGAATGCTAAATATTTATTTGTTTCTCCAATATTTCAAGATAGGAAAATCCACATTTAATTTTAGCATATTATAATCCAAGCACTTATTAACATAAAGCTTAATTGCAACAGTGCATGTCAGTAAAGAAGTGCCTTTAATCAGCATTCCTTAACTTCTAAAAAAATCCCATCTCCAACATGATCCAAAAGAATCAGACACAGAACTAAATGATGCAGAATTTGGTAACAGCTTCTTTTTCTTACATAGTTTGAGGAAAACAGTGAAGTAAGTTCACAGTCGTTTAAAACCCCCCAAAACTACAACCCTTTAATCTAATTAGTAACTACCCAAAATGACATTTCACAATTACTTTAGGGTCATGTACAATCAGAAAGATGTCACTGCACCCATTAATCTTCAGCGTGCAATCAATTTTTCTTTGCAGTGCTAAATCTTACAGAATAAATGACCTCCTGGCAAAACAACTGCCCTGAATGCTCTCTGAGGCACTGCTTGGGAAGAGGTGGAAATCTGGGAAGCACCTGGTCAGAACCTGTCCATCCGCTCCAGTGACAGGAGCAAGCTGTGTACAGCACAACCTCTCCTGTCTCCTAAACTGGATTTCAGTTTTGTCTTGCAGATAGATCCCAAAAATCAGCCTTTCCTGGTATTTTCCACAGATCGCTCCTGACGCATGAAGCCACAGACAGGAGCATGTGGAGCATTTTCAACAGTAAGACCTATGAACACTCTTCCCTCACATCATGACAATTATACATGAGGGATTACAAAGGCTGACTGCAGTTTCCCGATCCAAGAAGTTCAGGGAACACCACCTCAAATTATTTAATCCTTCCAAGCAAGAGCAAGGCATCTCTCTTCTTGCAGCAGTGATTTGAAGGTGTACAAGCTGAAATAAAACTCCTTTGGGGTTCAAACAGATCTTGGCAACCAGCTTCAGTCTTGTGCCAAAGAGCCCATCAGTGTGACAGCTGACAGGGTTAGAAGTGTCTGAGAATTGGGGATCATAGCAAATCAGGATTTGGCAGCCAAGAGGTTTGAGTTCCCCACAAAACAGAGATGTAAACAGCCAGTTCTTGTAACCTGTAGTACTTCAAATGTTGGTAATTTCTACAGAAACATAAAATCAGAGACAAATGAGACAAAAATCTCCCACTCTCTCCCTTTAGTTTCCTCCCAGTGAGCACTTCTGCAGCAAATACTTGGGCATTAAGTATTTTTAAAAGAAATCCTAAACAAGTAATAAGTAAAAGGTATATTCACTTATTTGGTTGGACTTTAAGCAAGCTTGAAGCATTCCAGACTACTTTTGTTACTATGGAAGAAAGCCAGTTATTTGGAACAAACCATTGCAATATCAGGAACAGAAGTGTTATTGGGAGCCTGTCAGAAACCTCTGAAGAGATGAGTGCAAAGAAAAAGCCAAAATGAAAATCAGTTTTCATTATCCTTTTAATTAGTGCTGACTGTACCTATAAGTGTATTTTGATTTTAGAAGCTGCCTATATAAAACATCTCAACCATGAAGGGCAAATTTTATGCAGAAGGACAAAACTTCACACATACTTTGAAAAAAATCTTATATTTCTGTTAACTTCAGAAGGCAGGCTACAAACCCCACTGCTCCAAGCCCTTTGCAGCACAATGCCATGGACTATTCAAAGGGGAGCTTCTGTTTTTTCCCTTTGTTCCTTTGGTTATACCACAGACAGGAGCTAGAAGAGTTTACAAGTGTGCAGGTAGCACAGTTTTACAGTACCTGTCCAAGACTTTCCAATCTGGAGCATGAAACTATTCCCTGAATGTTTCACCACCCTCTAACGGGCTCAGCACAACTGAGAGAGTCATAGTAAGGTACCATAACAACAGTTCAGATGAAACACCACTCCCAAGAGTATTCTGGTCCCCTAAGTAAAGGAGAAAACATCAATACTCTGAGCAATAACACTTGCGATCAGCCAAGACAGCTCTCTGTTAACTGTCTTCCTACAAAAAGCACCAAACAAGAAAAATAGAAAAAAAATCACTCTGAAAAACCAGCAACACAGCAAATGAAAGTTACATTTCACTGCATTGATTGTACAGGTTTAATTTTTAATCATACATCATCTTTATTTCTACAGCAGCAGCAGCGGCATCCAGACTTTTCTCATTCTCACACAATTAACGTTTCCAGCTCTTTATACCACACTGACCTTACACCATGTGGTGCTAACATGAACTGAAGTCAACAGAATCATTATTCCTGGAGCTCAGAGGTCAAGAGAAGCCCTGGGGAATATTTACAGACAGTAATAATTTACATAGTCCTTCACAATTTCTGTCTGCAACAAGTCTGAGTGTAAAGGGTAGAAGAGAGGAGTTGACTCTGGCTTTACACTGGAAGCTTGAGCTGAAAAGCAGATCTGACCACACTGTGAGAGCAACCCCAGGAAATGCTCCCAACTTAGAGGTACAGGCAACATAAATGTATAGCCCCTCATGAACCCACTGCACCACCTCTAAACAACAACTGTTAGCAGATTCTCTGTTTCACCTTCTCAGAGTACAGACTACGAAAATGTTTTCAAGTTGGTCTTTAAGAAAATTGGAAGTTTTCAAGCTCAGGCCCTGCCTGTCCCCAGCAGCATTCCTGGAACCACAACACTCTCTAGGAAAAGGAGACAACTCACACAGAGCTCACGCTGCCTGAGCTACCAACGTGCTCAGCAAAGCACCATGTCTAGGACTGCGGCAAGGGCAGTAATCTAACCACTCTAAAAGATGTCACCCCTGCCACTCCCTGTCACCACACCCTTACACAGAGCCCTACTCCCAACCCCAGCTTTCTGACAGTATTTTCCACAATCTCCATTAAACACCTTGACAAGGCTATAAAACTACATGCTACAAACACACCAAGCTGTACTGGCAAACCTTCAGTTTCACAGAAATTCCAAGATGCTCTATAACTTCATACCATCTCCTCATCTCTCTTCTATTTCTATGAGTTCATTATACCAGACTGACACCTTGAAATCGGTTCAGAAGTGACTGCATGTGTGTTCTGAAAGAAGAACAGACAGTCTCTATTACCTGTGCGAGTCCTCCACTTACACTTGGCAGGGAAACACCGAAGATGCAATCTCATGCCTCATTACACCCTTGTTCTCAGGGAAGAGTACTGAGGAATCACCAAAAGTGGTTTATATACTTATGAAAAAAGTTATCACACAGAAGCAAGAAAAGTACAATGAGAACAGCACATTTCCAACACAGTCTCAGACACCCTGGATATCACAGAATCATAGAATTGGTGGGGTTGGAAGGGAACTCTTGAGATCATCCAGTCCAATCCCCCTTTCTAGGCAGGGGCACTGGAGCACGTGACACGGGAACACTTCCACGTGGGTTTGAAATGTCACTAGACAGGGAGACTCCAGAAGTTCCTTGACCAGCCTGTTCCAGTGCTCTGAGACGCTCCATGGAAAGAAGTTCTTCCTCAGATTGAGGTGGAACTTCTTCATATCTATATACATATATAGGCACAAACTTTAGTCCTGGCTATGAACTTTCGCTTATATTGATCAAAAAGCCAGATATGCCCAAGCCAGGGGACCTTCTTTTATTTCTATAGCAGCAGAATCCAGACTTATCTTAGCAGCAGAATCCAGACTTATCTCACCCTCATAGCTTTCGTTTCCAGCTCTTTATACCACATAGATCTCACAGCATGTGGTGCTTATGTGACTGAATTCAACACAATCGTTATTCCCACAGCTCAGAGGTCACGAGAAGCCCTGCAGCAGCGTTATCCCAAAACCAGAAGCATCCAGGGCTCTTCCCACCGCAGCCCCGCAGTGTCCCATCAGGTCGGGGCTCGCCAAAAGGAGACCAGCGTGGACCTCATCCAGCGCCTGCCCGCACTGTCCTGGACGCCCGGAGCTGTGCAGAGCCGTCAGGTGTCCCCCGCCCACCCCAACCCCGGGATGAGGAGGGTCAAGCCCTGCTCTGCCCAAGTCCCTGTGCCCATCGCTGCCCACCTTGTTGTTGTACTCCTCTACGAAGCTCCCCAGCGCCAGGCGGAACCGTTTGTCGGGCCGGACGCTCCAGTTCATGGCGTACACGGTCCAAGGCGCCTCATATTTGTAGATCTCCTTCCGCTTCCCGTGCAGCGACATGGCTGGGCCGTGGGGGACGCGGGCCTGGCCGCGGGGGGGGGCCGGCCGGAGAGAGCGGGGAAGCGGGGCGGGCCGGGGGAAGGCTCAGCGCGACCCCCGGGACGGGGAGCGGAGGAGGCACAGCACGGCCCCCTGGGCGTCGGGGAGCGGGGAAGGCTCGGCTCGGCTTCCGGGACGGCGGAAGAGGCTCGAATCGGCCCCCGGGGCGGCAGCGGGGAACGGGGAGGCCCCGGCTCGGGCCCCGGTCCCAGCCCAGACCCGGCGGCAGCAGCGGCGCTGAGGCCGTTTGGGACTCGGCCCCTCACACAACGGGAACGGAAGCCACGCGGGTAGCTCCGCCCACTGCACGCGGGTTGGATGTCTTGACTGTCATTTAGAGTACCGGATGTCTATTGGGTAATCTGCCTGTCCGTTTGGCCCGCATCGGTTTTCTATTGGTCTTGTTGCCCTTCATTCCAAACGGACGCTCACGCTCTAGATGGGGTAACCTACGGCTGCTCCTGGCCCCGCCCTGGAGGGCGGGCGTGCTCCTTTTCGATATCTTATTGGCTACCCGCGGTCGCAGTGACTGGCGGCGGCATCTTGAGCGCTTATCGGCGATCGATTGGCTGGAAGCGATGTCAGTCACGCCAGCCCGAGGCGGGTGGGGCCACTTCGGGCGTGCGATGGTGAATCCAGTTCGAGTCCCGCCGAGGAGCGGACGGGATTTCTAATTAAGGGGAGGTTAATTATGGGGCTTATTTTTGGAAGCAGCACTGGTGTGTCCCCGACGACTTATTGGGGGAAGGGGCGCAGCTGGACAGCGGCTCCCTGGGAGCTCCTTGCTGTGCTCAGCATCCCACTCGAGCCGGGGAGAAGCTGATTTAATCCCCTCCTGGGGGGGCGGGGACCGCCTGGGATCGGTGATGGGTGATCCTGGGTCCAGCCCCGTGAAGCACGGGCCTGACCCGCGCAGAAGCCGTGTCCGCTCGCCGGGACGTGCAGGGGGCGCTTTGGGCAGCGCTGTGCTCCTTCAAGTCTCAGTTGCTGCAAGGACTCTTGCTCTGAGCTTTGCCTGAGCTGGGTTTGTGGGTTCATTTCTCATACACAGCTGCCTGGGCTTGTAGAAAAGCTCTTCCAAATTACTGCAGAGCCGGAGCTGCATCCTATCAGGAAGGGATTGCTTGGCAAAGCCCCCCCAGGCTCCATCAGCCCCATGCTCCCTGGATGAAGCAACTGGGGTTTGACCACAGCCTTTTCAGGGGTCTTTGAAGACACCAGGGATGAATTCAAGGATGCTCCCAATGAACACGGTGGTAATTCACATTAGGTGCCAAAAACATCTTTATTAGCAAAGTGTACACTAAAACTCCAGAGAAAGAGATTGCTCACAGTTTGACTACTCTCAAAGGGAGCTTGATACATTACTTGAGCTGGTGGCCTAGGACTGTCACAGCATCTACCTGAGCGGCGAGGCGGCAGTGCTACATGGGCTTCTTCTATGGGAATGCTGCGGGAGTCTGCTGGGAGAAGGGATGGGCAAGAGGAAGCACCTATTGAACCTTTATCAAAAGAGAGAAGCTGGGAGGGAGGGCTGGACACGAGGTGTCTGGGCCTTTTCAGCTTTCTGGGATTGTGCTTTTGAGTTTTGTGCTTTATGCCCAGGCTGGTGACCAGGTGGATTTAGCTGGGAAGTTGTGGGATGTGTGTTGGGGTTTGCAAGGTGTGATCAGCCTTGCTGGAGAAGTCAGTGCCCTGGGACTCGTGCTGAAGCAGGCTGAGGTGGCAGGGGCTGTTGGCCCTTCGTTTCTCAGTGGCACTCAAGTAGGACAAGCTTCTGCCCTCTGTTTTTGTCCTGGGCTTCCCACCTGTGGTTTCCCCCAGACCACACGGTGGAGATCTACTCCTCCTCTGGTGATCACGCTTTCTGTAACACCTGCGGGTTCTGTTGGGCTGAGCCTCGTACCAACACAATGGCTCCTGCTCCAGAGATCTCCAGCACAGCGGCCTCGCAGCGCAGAGCTGTGGCTTTGCTCTCCTGTGCTCACTGTGGCTCTCTTGGCTTGTGCCCTTCTTGAGAGTAAGCCATGGCAAGGAGGAGGTGGTGGGAACCGCGTGACCTAACCAGCTCAATGGTGGCTGTGCGAACTGTTCTAAGTTCACTCTAATGTGCAAATGAAATCTACTCTATGGGAACCACTGGAAAATGTTGACATTGGAAGCCAGCCACTCTATGCTTCCTGTCACGGTGGCAGAAGACAGCTACAAATTATACCCCTGAGCCAATGGCATTGTCCAAAGTCTTACCCTTGCAGTCAAAATCAACATCAACTGACCAGGCTTGCAGTTGAAGTTCCTCTTGACTCACTCTGCAGCCAGCACTTCTCTAACTTCCAGGAAGCACGGGGTCGGAGAGGTGTCTCTGAATGTCCTGGTGCTTGGAAGATGCCTCCAAGTGCTCAGGGAGGGAAGGGAAACGAGAGCCCCTCGAGAGTCCCTGGGTATTTGGTGCCCTTTGGTGGGGAGGCTCTGGGTTCGGGAGAGGTGGGGAGTGGTGCTCCTGCTCAGAGTAGACTGTCACGGTTTTATCGGATGACACAGAGAGCTGCATCCCACTTGACAAGGAGTCCCTGGATTTCAGGTGGAACTTTTCTACCTCGGTGTAGCTCGGGCTCTGGTGGGAAAGGAGGAATCACATGGGTTATGGTAAAAGCAAAATGAAGTAGCCACGCTCTCTCCTCATCAGCCTTGGAGCCTCATCAGGCTCCAAGCCCCAAAATGTTATTTTTCATTTAAGGAAGTCTCAGACCAGAGGAACCCACTTCCTTCCTTACTGATGGGGCAACCTGGCAGTGTGAGGGATGGCAGCTGTGCCCCAAAATCGGTGATGCACTGGGCACATCTGCTCACAAGTCAAGACCCCTGGGCTTTGCTGGGACCCACGAATATCTGGCTGTACTTTACCTGGAGGGAACTCAGGATCGGGGCAGAAGGACCCCAGCAGGTGCTGAGCCGGGAGGGGTGACCTTACCTGCTCCTGGGTTGCCGGCTCCTGGTCCTCCAGAGGTACACAGGGGGTGAGCGGCTCCAGGCTCCGCGGGACGATGCCGTACATGGCCAGGTTGTGGGAGGATGGCGAGATGGGGCTGTATGCGGGTGGCACTTGGGACAGCTGGCGCTGCAGGAGCTGGAGGATTATATTAATATCTGACGACATCCTGGACTCCAGCCTGGGGACAGAGCAGCCCGGTGTTAGCGCAAAGCATCCCGTTGCATCCCGTGGCTGGGTAGGGAAAGCACTGAGAGGAGGTGCCGATCCCACTGCCCCAGGGCAATAATGCTTTGCCTGCTGCTTGCTGAGGTTTTTAGAGAGCTTCAAACCAGCACTGCCACAGAGAGATCAATCCTGCCATCTCTCTCCTGCCACACTCAATCATCCTCTGCCCAGTTTTATGTGGAGCCAAACTGGGATCTGGAGCAGGGATTTGAAAAAAGCTAAAACTACCCTGGAGGGGGGAAAAAATTGCAATGGTTAGTTTTAATCTGGATCAATTCTCCAGGCCAGCAGCCTTTGCTGACAGATGGAGTAAGGCAGGTTGGTGCCAACCATTTTTAACTGAGGAACAGTAGGAAATGGAAAATCAGAACTTTCTTCCTTCTGCCTTGTCCTTGACTGAAGTGAGTAGATCTGGCAGGAGTGGGCACAGCCCCCCTTGCAGGACACAGTCACAGCATCACTTACAGAGTGGACAGATCTCTCCCTCAGTGCTGGGATGGTGCACCAAAGAGACACCTAAACACGTGTGTGTGGTGAAATGAGCTCAACAAGGGCAGCAGAGCCCACAGTGTCAGCCCCGCATGTGGGTGCTACCTGGGAACCTTAAACCTGCACCTCCAGTGTGGGCTCTTCCTTCTTGTTCAAAAATCATAGAATAGTTGTGGTTGGAAGGGATCTTAAAGCTCATCCAATTCCATCCCCTGCCAAGGGCAGGGAGAGCTTCCACTATCCCAGGTTGCTCCAAGCCCCCTCCAACCTGGCCTTGGACATGTCCAAGGATGTGGCAGCCACAGCTCCTCTGGGCAGCCTGTGCCAGGGCCTCACCACCCTCACAGGAAGGATTTTATCCAGTCTAAACCTACTCTCCATCAGTTTGAAAAATCATGTATTTGAATCATGAAAAATCATGTAGAAGGCAATGATGGTAATGGGCTCATTTGCTAGAGCAAGAGGATGCTTGTAGCTCCTTGCAGCAGGAAGAGGGGGCCAGCAAAGGGCTCCAGTCTTACCTGGATGGTTTCATATCTGCAATTGCATTGAATTTGGAAGCCATAGCAAAGTGATAGATCCCAGGGATGGTGGCACTGTGGTAGATTGTGGGGGTGGTGACAGATGCCAGGGGTAGTGGCACAGCAGCAGATAGGGGGCTGGGCTGCAGCCAGGATCAGGAACTTGCCCTTTGAGATGCTGCTACATTTGCAAAGTGCTCTCACGCCCTCCCCAGGAATGCAGTGTCCCAAGGGTCAGGATGTGGTGTTGCAGCACACAGACCCCACTGCAGCCACCTCTAGAAAGCAGAAGGTGATGGCCCAGAGTGCCCCAGGTCCTCTCCAACCCTGCCCACCTGCTGAGCTGGGCCTGCAGGAGCTCCAGCCTGGACTCAATCTGCCCTGGTCTGTAGTCACCGTGCAAGGGCATGTCCTGCGAGCTGTGCACCAGCGAGATGTGCTGCAAAGGCTCCACGGGGTGGGTTGGCTGCCGGTCCTCCCAGAAGGTGAACATGCTTGGAATATCCAGGGGAGTGGCTGGAAGGAGAGGAGATATCTCAGCACTTCTGTCTTGCATCCTCCAGCCCCACTGGTTTGGAGGTGCTCCAGATTCTGTCACCTGACATACAGGGAGAGCTATCACCAACACATATGGACAGCCACCACCCTGACATCCATGGAGCGGGACAGGAGGGACAGAGCAGAACCAACTAGGGAAAAAAGGCAGCAAAGACCCTCGGGTCCCCTCAAATCCATGTGTGCTGCTTGGATCTGCTCCAAATCAAGGCCTCCATGCCTGAGCATCTCTCACCACCCTCCTGCCAGCTCTGTCTGCAGCCATGGGTACCTGTGTAGGACTGGCTGCTCTCTGCCGCCTGCTTGCCAGCCTCTGTGTTGCCGGCGCTGGTAGTGATGAGGCTGAGTGAGGGCAGAGCAAAGTCATCCTTTTTGCCTGTGGGGAAGGGCTCAGCTTTCACAGGGCTGCCGGTCTTGGCCTCATCGTCACTGGCCTGGGAGCAGGGAGAGGTGCTGCTGCCCAGATCGTCCCACTGGTCCTTACTCAGCGGGTCCTGCGGGTTGGTGAGCTCAGAGTAGGTGTGATACTGCTCTGCATCAGAGATGCCCGTGTCTGGATCTGTGGGACAGCACAACAGGTTAGTGTGGGGAGTACCGCACATGGAAAAATCAGCCCCCATTCCTTCTAGGACGCCTGTAGGGCTGGGGCATCCGAAGGGGAGGGAGGGAAGGCATTTTGGGTGCCTGCAGGATGGTCTGCAGGGACAGAGGCACCAGCACCCTCTGCTTCGGGGCACCTGCCAGGGCAGTAGTTAATGATGATCCTGCTCTCCAGCCCTGCAGGCCGGGCTCTGCCAATGCAGTGGGACTCACCAGACTTTTTGGGCTGGCAAAGGGAGCGCTTGCGTCGGCGAGCCCGGCGGTAGGTGCAGTCATACTCCTCGCTGAGGGGTGAGCGGGGAACGCTGTCTGCCTGAGGAATGAGAAGGGCTGGTCATCAGGGAGAGGGTGCCATGTCCCATCCATGGATACCAGAACCCATCCTTGGGTGCCATTTCCTATCCACGCGTGCCATGTGGGCTATGGCCCTTTCCATGTCCTCTGAAGGTGAAGCTACCTCTGTCTCTTCACCACTACCCTGTCCCACCCAGTGCCTCCTGGACTGATTTCAGAACTCAAGGGATTTCTGAGGCTGTCCCTGCTGCTCTGAGACTGAGGTGAGGGTGTCAGGGCCATGGGGAGGGAATGAGCATCCTGAGATAGGGCAGGTTGTCCCAGAGTGGGACAGGTCATGGAGGGAATTTGACTTTCTTCTCTATCTTATCAGGTCTCTGAAAAAAAAAAAAAAGTCAGGAAAGGAAAGGAAGAAGTTCAGTCACACACTACAAGAATCAAACAGCACTGGCAAAAATGCTTCAAGCCTTTCAGGAATTGCAAGCCTGATTATTTAAAAAGGAATTTTCAGAGATAGCTGGTACCCAGCTGAATGACACATGAGAATATTTCTTACTTCAGCAGCCTCAAAACATGTGTGCAACCCGTTTGCCCAGGCTGGAGCAGCCCTTTGGATGATTTACAAGTGCTGCAGAGCAGAGTACCACTGGCATGGCTTGTTGTGCCAGCTTTTCCAAAGAGCTCAGGAACATGCAGTACACATGTCCTGCTGTGGGGGAATCATAACTCCATGGAGAATGCCCTGGGAAATGTGGCTGTTGCACTTGCTGACATTCTTGCTTCAGCCCTCCCACTTGCCAAATTTAAGCATTGACCACATTTCTCCTTGGGGAAGCTCTGGCACTCACATCTCGTAGGTTGAAGGTGATCTCTAAGTTGCTCCAGAAGTTGTCAGAGAAGGCTGGGTACATGTCCAAGACCTCCAGCAGGTCCTCACGCTGGATCTTGTGCAAGTCACAGTAGGTCAGGGCCCTCACGTCGGCATTGGACTTCCCTGGGCGGGCGTAGAGGCTGATGGGCTCCCCAAAGATGTCGTTCTTCCCTGTGTCAACAGACAGCTCATTATGGAGAGGTGGGCACCCACTTCTGCTCCAGATGTTCTGCTCCAGCAGCCCTTACTTTGGGGCTTATGAACAAGGGGATGCCCAGCAACCCCAACCCTGATTGTATGCACTGGGGATGACACTGTGAAAACCATCACTGATGGGGACATCAAGCCAGAGCAGTGGGTTATCAGTGATGGCTGGCAACTGCTGAGCCATGCTGTGCTCTCCTCACTCCTTTATGGCTTCTCTCTGGCATCTCCCAGGGATCCTGCATTCCCTGTCCACTGGCGTAGGGACCTGTCAGGTGCTGAGGAACAACCTTCCCTTCCCCAATATGTGGGGAAATTCTTTACCCTCACCTGTCACCCTTTGTCCACTGCTCACTGCCCATCACCCTTTGCCCCTTGCCCATTACCCCTTGCAAAAGGGAGGACTTTTCTACCTAAGATAGCCACCACAATGTCTTCCCGGAGGATCTCGATGGAACCCCGGGAGATGAAATAGAGTGTGGTGAGGACATCTCCGTAGTGCACCAGGGTGTCTCCAGGTGGTGCATGAGTCGTCTTGAACTTCATGGCCAGGGCACGCAGGCAGCCTTTGCTGGCTCCCCGGAACGCTTTGCAGTTCTGCAGCAGTGTGCGGTTCAGGTGCAGGCAGATGTCAGCCTGCAGGCAGTCAGGAAAGCCCTTCAGCACCTGTGGAGAGCCAGGGAGAAGTGCCATCATGCCACTGTCCCTGGGAGGGAACACTGTGACAGCACTGAGAAGTTGTGTGACACTCAGTGTGACATGATGGGGCCAAACGGGGAGACTGTGTGCCCAGAAAGCCAAAGGTGGGGACATCCTGCCATCCCTGTAAGTGTTCAAGGCCAGACTGGACGGGGCTTGGAGCAACCTGGTCTAGTGGAAGGTGTCCCTGCCCATGGCAGGGAGTGGAACAGTCTGAGCTTTGAGGTCCCTTCCAACCTCAAACCTTCCTGTGATTCTGTGATTTTGATGATCTTTTGATCTTCCCTTGGTGGATCCCTGCCTGCCTGTCACTGGCTTTTACTGCTTGTGGCTGGGGACAACAGCACTCCCAAGCAATAAATAAAAGTAACCAGATCAATCTATTTATACCCACTGGTGGCATATCCCCCTTTTCATCTTTACACCCACTAATCATGGCTGAATGAGAGCAGAAACTGGCACAGAGAGCACAAAAACCTTAATTAAACAGCACCTGCCTGAATGCCAAGAAGCAGCAGCATGGGACAGTTGTGTGCAGCAATAGCTAAATATACCTGTGCAAATACCTCATGTTGAACAAAAGCTGAATCTGAAGGTGAAATCAAGGTAAAACTCACAATATGGAGAAAGCTGCTGCCACCAATGACTCATGGTGCCAAGGTGAAATCCACCTGGGTTTGGGTTTTTTTTGGAGAGCAGCATATGGCCCGGGGTCCTCCTTGATGTCTTCTTTGCTCGCATCCCACCAGTGGCCAAATTTGGAACAGCCATGCTGAGACTGGTGTGTACGACTTGTTCCTGGCTCCATCACAATCTCCCAGGCTAGTAGGAGTGCCTTAGTTTCCCTACTGGGAAATCAGGAGTGGATGAATTGATTGGGCTGTGGGGTGATGGATGAGATGGTGCTGTGTCTCAGCAGCACCCAGCAGGAATTGGTGTGAGCGGCGGCATGGCTGAGCCGCAAGCTCAGCTCTCACAGGGGATTTGGACCTGGGTTTGCACTAAGCTAGCAGAACCTGTGCTTGGTAGGGTGCCATGGCATTGCTTCTCGTTATTGCCACTGATGTCCAGCCCAAGATGTCTCCTCACTGGAGAGGTTTAACCCAAAGCTCTCCCAGCAGCAAACCCCCAAATGCTGCCCAGTTGTTTCATGTGGCAGCAACTTTAGAGGGAGATGCTGAATTCATACAAATCTCCGTCCTGATGGTGCTCAGGATAAAATCTTAAGGAAAAAAAGGAGCAGGAATGGGTGGGCTGATGACTTGCCCAGGGCCAAGAGACTGGGAATACGAGGTTCCATGTCTCTCCTTGCCTCATCCTTTCTCATCCCTCCGCCTTGCTGCTGGTTGAGCCACCATGTCTGTGCACAGAATCCCGGGGCTGTGAGTCAAGTCTCCAACCCAGAACTCCTCAGCTGAGCCACCTCCTCATTCTTGTGGAGCCGTGGCGCCATTGGCACAAGCCTTCTTGCCAGGCTTGGAGACACGGCGCCTCTCCAGCACAGCTCTGCCATTGATCCCCCCTTTGCTAACAAACAGCTGTCTCTCTGGGCTCTAATTAAAATGGATTGAGGTTTATTTAAATGCCCTCCTTTCCCTGCTGTGAGAGCAGGATGCACTTTGCTTAGCAACCGGCAGTGTGGAGAGGAGCTGGATCGATACCTGCTCCACTCCTGTGACACCAACAGACACCAGCCTGAAAGTGCTCGGTGCCGATGGGGACTCTGAGCTCCTCACCAAACCTGCTCTTTGGCCAAGACATGTGCTCATGACCCTGGAAAACCTCTGGGTAGATGTAAAGGAATGGGCAGAAAAAGGGGAGAAGGAGAAAGGGGGATGCAGGAGATGGAGATGCAGGAGGTGTATAGACAGAGTCTGTCTCCAGCCTCCCAAGTCTCCTGCCTCCATTGTGGTCAGAAGGATGGGTGTTTGGGTGGACCCAGATCTAGATGCTGTGCTGTTCAGGACAAAGTGCTGTGAGGGCATGGGGCCTCCCTGCCTGTACTCACTGCGTTCATGTCGATGCCATTGGTATAGGACCAGGCGTGCTGGAAATACTCCTCCAGGCGCTGGCGCAAGGGATTGGGGATCTGGTGGAAGCGGATGAACTCCTTGACCCGCAGCATCTGCGTGTGGTAGCGGGCTGTGCCTGAGTACAGGCGCTGGATGATGGCTGAGACATTGCCGAAGATACTGGCGTACATCAGAGCTGCAATGAGAGGGCAGGACTCAGTGGGACATGGGGAGATGCATGTCCAGCTACCTGGAACCAGCAGATTCCCAAAACCCGTATCTACCAGGACCTGAAAACATGTATTTCTATCACCCAATCCATTTGTCTGTGTGGAAGAGGCATAGGCAGAGGGAGATGCTCCAACCTCCAAAGCAGGGATGGGGACACTGGGACATGCGCAGGCACTCACAGCCAATGAGCATGACACAGATGGAAAAGATCTTCTCTGAGTTGGTGTTGGGCGAGACATTGCCAAAGCCCACGCTGGTGAGGCTGCTGAAGGTGAAGTACAGGGCAGTGACGTATTTGTCCTTGATGGATGGGCCAGAGGAGAGGTCGCTGTCATTGTAGCGCTTGCCAATCTGGTCACCCAGGTTGTCCAGCCAGCCGATCTTGTGCTCCATGTAGGGCCGCTCCACATTGCCAATGGCATACCAGATGCAGGCCAGCCAGTGGGCAATGAGGGCAAAGGTGCACATGAGCAGGAAGAGCACGGCTGCTCCGTACTCCGAGTACCGGTCCAGCTTGCGGGCCACACGCACCAGACGCAGCAATCGGGCAGTCTTCAGGAGGCCAATGAGGGTGGTGGTCTGCAGAGGAGAGGTGAGAAACCTCAGGGACAAGCAAACAATAAATCTGGCATATTCCAAAGGCATGTTGCTAGCCAAGCTGTGCCTCCTTTGAAGGATAAAAATGCATTTCTAGAGTGTGAATCACCTTGTCCTAGAGGTGACCTCTGAACTAGGTCAGATGAGTCACAGCACAGGAAGGGCAGTTTCCCTCTGCTAACCGTAAAGGCAACAAACTCTGGGATTAGAGGCAAGCAAGTGAGAAGAGCCAAGGCCAAGCCCATGTTTCCTGATGGGTCCTCACCTTGCCAGCCATTGCTCCCAAAAGAGCTGCCTTTCACTCCCAGGTGGGGAGCCTCCAGACAGTACAGTAACTATAGGGCTATCCCACTGCCAACATCTTGAGTCTGGCTGGCAATGCACCCCCAAATTCACCCACACTGGATTGTGGAGCCAGCCCTTAAACAGCCTGCTCTGCTGGGTCAGCCCCAGCAAGGGGAACAGATCCAGTCTTAACACATAGAGTAGGGACTGCATGACCCTAAAAAATGTAATCCCAGTTGTCCACCTTCTGACTAACTACCCCTCTTGCCATGGATTTAGCCATCCACCACTTACATCAAACTACCCACATCCCTCTCTTTCTCTCCCCTACATCTCTCCCTATCTATCCATGAGTTCCCCCCTGTCCTGATAGACCCCCAGACCCTGCTGTTACCTCATCAGAGCCAGAGCGGAAGATGAGCAGGTCAAAGGGGATGGCGGCCACCATGTCGATGAGGAACCACCCCTTGAAGTAATGAATGGCAATCTTGCCAGGGTGGCTCACCACCTCGTCATTGATGTTGACGTAGGTGGTGCGGAAGTTGATGACAATGTCCACGATGAACATGATGTCCACAATGAGGTCAATGATGTTGAGTGGGTCACAGGAGTAGCTGCAGTCCCAGCGCTTCTCCTCCACCTGCTCCTCATTGAGCAGGAAGGCAGCTGAGTAAGGGGTGAAGACGGCTGTGTAGATGACCAGCAGGAGGATAAGCCAGTCCCACACGGCCTTGAAGGGGCTGTAGTGCAGGATGGTCCATCGGTGGATGCGCGGCGCCTGCAGCTTGTACTCGGGAAGAACATCAGCGCCCAGGGACAGCACCTGCCAGGAGAGGGGTGTGAGAAGAATGAGAGAGCAGGAGAGAGACTGGACTATGCCAGGAACCAGGCAAAGGACTTCCATGTGCTGGTAGAGCATTGAAGAGCACACAATGCTTTCCTACAGCTTTTTCATCTTTGTTGGCTGTAGATGTGTTTGCCCAGTTGCCCACTGTGGCTGACACCGAGGTCCTTGTCTGTCTCTGATGATCACAGCACCCTTCTTGCAGCTTCTTACCTGCTGTATGTCCTTCTGATGCAGCAGAGAGGAAAGTGCCCCCTGCTGCGCCTCCTTCTGCCCTCAGCTCTGTGCCACCTGCCTGGGAGCTGCTGGGCATCCCTGGCACAGGACTATGGGACAGGCAGCTTGGAGATGCCATCCCATGGCTGTGCCATGGCCTGTCCCCAAGGGTGACAGCACATTAGGCATTCCGCAAGCCTTGCACCATGCCTTTCTCAGCCATAGCAGCTATCTTCTGCTGGATGTCCTTCTGGCGCAGTTGTCCTCCAAACAGGGGAATAACTTGGGCCACCTGCAGCAAAGCCTCAGGCAATGCCCATTTCCCACCTCATCTGTGGCCACCAATGTGCAAACACCATCTCAAGCATGCAAGCACCCCCCCATGCTGTCATATGTCCCCATGGTTCTCTGCTTTCACGGGGACACATTCCACAGCACCCCCACACATCCCAGGCCTGGCCCAGCTCCCCCTCCAGGACCAATGCCAGCTCCTGACGGGCTCTAAAGCCATCCTGGGGACACAACACAAGGCACTGGGGACAGGAGGGGTGGGACTGCCCTGCTTTGGGTGCTGAGGGGTGGAGGCATGAAGGGGCTTATTTGGAGCTGGGGGCAACTGGATCCCCCCTTCCTGCCCCTGCTGCTATGCTGTCCCCCAGTGTCTCTGTGGTGCTGGGTCCAGTGCCAGTTGCAGAGGAGGGTGAGGGGCACCTCAATTCTCTCTCCTGGAACTGAGCCCCAGCTAAAAGGGAGCTTTTTGCTGGGCTGCAAAGGAGAGGAGTGAAGAGAGAGGAGAAAGTAGGATCACATATCCCAAGGCAACAGTGATGGGCATCGCCACAGCTCTGGTAACACATCTGGAAGAAGGGTCTGATCCTTCCTGCAGTGACATCTGTCTTGTTCAAGGGTTTCCCAAGGGCTCCTGATGCTGTGACCCAAAGTGGATCTACCCCTGTAGCCCCATCCCACAGTGAGCAGCTGCTCCCATGTCCTAGAGCCCCAAGCCACCAAAAGGTCCCATGCCCAGAGGTGCCCCCTGCTCCTACCTGCCTGCAGCTTGCCCGGCGCCCCAGGCGGCAGCTGACCCTTGAAGTCCGGGTGTCCACCATGGGGGTCCCCAGCCCCACACGCCCAGGCAGCGTCCGGCACGGCGGGCGCAGCGCTCGGGCCGTGGCATTGCCCACGCAGGCACGCAGGCACTCAGCCAGGCGGGTGGGAGACATGCGGCTGCAAAGGGCATTCGGGAGCCCAGCGTGGATTAATCAAACCCAATCAATGCTGGGGCCCCCGTGGGGACAAGAGCGCCAATGGAGCAGCGGGAGCCGTCAACGTCGTTGGTGGACGGAGAGGGGAGGGATTGGAAAAAGTGACCCAAATGCAATCGTTGTGGAGGGAATGAGGCACCAGCTGGGATAGGGGACCGGCTCCCATGGGTACAGCAGGGAAGGGGACAAGGCAACACCAGTAAAACACTTGATCCCAAAACTAAGAGGCACCCAGAAGACCTGAGATGGGTTCATTTACCTTGTGTCTGTGAAAACCAGCAATGCTGCCACCCTCAGCTGTTGAATGCTTGTTCTGCCTGGCTGGAGGCAGCTCTGTGGGGCCAGTCCTGAATTTGGGCCACCAAATTCAGGACTGTTCCTTATGCTGGGGCACCTGCCCTGCCCCTCACCCCTGTTCCTGGCACCTAGCTCTTGTGGCAGAAGCAAGAACAGGTTAAGCCCTCTTGCTTTCCAGGTAGGAACAAATGAAAAACCACAACCCCTAAGATTGAAGGCAGAAAAGGGTAAAGAAACAATCCCTGGAAGAGCATCCAAACCAACACAGAGCCACAGAGCAGCTGCAGCCTTGTTCCTCTCTGCCCCTAGGGGATGGGAAGGTCACCTTTGGGTGACGTGGGTGGCCCTGGGAGTCTCTGCAGGTGGCAGTGCCAGTGTTCGTTGTGGTGATCCTGCTGGGCACCCCTTCCCTCATCCCGTTCCCCCTGCACTTACCGGCTTCAGCCGCAGCCGCAGGCTCATGGTGTGGGGTGCTGGGTGCTGACAGCGGGGTGCTGGGTGCTGGCAGTGAGCGAGGGAGGGCAAGAGGGAGGAGGAGGAGGAGGAGGGAGCAGGGTGTGTGTGGGCTGTGGGTGACAGAGGGGGGAGGCTCCTGTGACCCTGGCTAACCCATGCCATTGCTCGTGCCCTGTGGTGCCCAGCACCCATCACCTTCGCTGTCCCTTGCCCCGTGATGGGGATGGGGGCACTGAACTGGAGTGGGGGCCGCTCCAGAATCACCAGGAGAGGCTCAAGCACAAGGGGCTGTGCAGGATCAGGCCCATGGTGCTGGCTGCAGGCTGGCAGTGACCCACTGTGACTCCCAGCATGTATCCTGACACAGCTCAGCACCCCCATCCCTGTCCCCATCCCCCTCCTGTCCAGCGGGGCAGTTTGGGGGGACTGGGACATGTGCCACCTGCAGACAGGATCCCAGCCTGGTGACACCGACCCCACAGCATCCCCATGTGCCTCCAGCTGTGCTCCAGAGCCACAGTCCTGCGAGGCTGAGCCCTGCACCTTCACTGCACTTGTGGCCTGCCCTCCCTGCCAGCTCACTGTGGGGCCAGACCATCCCAAACAGCCTCTGTCTCCACTCCCTGCCCACCCACTGGTATTTTTAGATGGTGTCTTGCTGCTGTCTCTGTCTCCCCATGAATTATTTAACAGCCAGGAGCAGGGAGCTGTGGCTTGGCGGGAGGTGTGGGGGACATTGGTGTGAGGACAGGCAGGTCCCCCCTGGGAGTGGGAGGTGTGGCAGGGAGGAGAGGTCCATCCTGTCCTGTCCCATCACATCCCATCACATCTGGAAAGTGAAGGGAAGGTTCACCTCTGCAGGTGCTGCACTGGTCAGCCCTGCAGCCACCACCTGCCAGCTCTGATCCCATCACTCCACAACCAGCTACTGACCCCACACTGAGTGGCCAACACCACCGTGACAGCATCACCCCAGTGTGACCATTGGTTCCTCTTGTGTCCCTTGTGATGGGGATGGGGCCATGGAGGCTGCTCACCATCCCACTGGGGAGTTCAGGGGCTAATCCTGGGTCACTGCAGTCATCCCCAAATTAGAGGAACTAATGAAGGGGACAAGCCAGGGGAAAAACAAGCCTAAGAAGTGTTCCATGATGTGTGAAGTGGGGAACCCATCCCCTGTGCATGGAGGCTGTGAAGGTGAAAGTTTGCTGGCACCAAGACAGAAGGACAATCCCGCATAGCACCCTTGATGGGGCAAACTCCCAAGCCCGGAGGCTTTTCTGGGGTCAGATGGCTGCATTTTCATTAAATTTGCCCTGGGCTGCTGCTGGCAACAATGGGAGGTGCCCTTAGATGTATTTTGTACACTGTGGCTCTCCCGTGCCTCAATTTCCCCACAGGTAGAAGAGCTCCCTGCTCGTGATTGTGGGATACATCAGCACCTTTCACACACTCTGACATCCCCATGGGATGTAGTATGCCATGCCTGTCCCTTTGGGTGACAGTGCACAAGTGTCCCCTGCAGTGACAGGCCATGCCACACGTGTTGGTGACAGTGCAGTGCCACCTGCTGTCTCCCAGGGGATCCTGTGGCCCGCATTGTGGTGACACCGGGCTGGGTCCTTGGCCCAGCACCTCGGGGCCAGCAGTGCCCCAGGGGCTCCGTCCCCAGCGCTGGGAGTCAGGAATGGTGGCCAGAGCTGCCCCCAAAAGAAGCCACATCCACACGCAAACAGGCATGCACGTATCCCCTTCAAGGCCACCATCACGAACAGTTCATGCTGGTGTTCCCCCAGCCACAAATTACCAGAAATACTCATTTAGGGGTCTAAAATGAACATTCCAGCCACTCAGAGGAAGGCATAACCAAACACAGGGATACTGGCATTTCCTGGGATGGAATCTCCAGGTGTCACTGCCCTCTCTGCTGCTTTCCTTCAAAAGCCACAGGAGTGGTTGTGACTGTCCCCCAGCAGCAACACCAGCACCCCATCACTGCCTTGGTGACATCTCACTGCCCACATACCTGTGTGACCTTCTCGGTGACATTCTGGGTGCGCTCCATCACCTTGTGGGGAGCAATTATCTCAATCTCTGTGGTGGAGCCCGAGCGGTGCTTCTCCAGGTTGAACTCCACGAAGTTGAGCGTGAACTGGGGGATCTGGCTGATGGTCCGGTACTTCATGAGGTCCGAGTCTGAGGTGGAGTTCGGGGGGTTGGGTTTGACATGGGACGCCTCTGAAAGAGGATGAAGAGGAGCATTGAGAAGGCCAGTGTGAGCAGGAACAGATGCCCAGAGCCCTGACCCTCATGTAGGACCTCCAGGAGTTGGGGACCACCACAAGGTGCCACCAGAAGGTGTCAAAGTCTGCTTGGCCTTAAAGGCTTTGCTTCTTCAGGCTGGCTCAGATGTGGGATGTCCAGCCTGGGATGCCTGAGAGTGAGCTGTTTTTTCCACACATCACCCATCTTTTCACCATTAAACCTCCTTCAGGGGGCTCAGACCAGCTGCCAAAACGCAGAGACACCCAATATCCTTTGCTATCCCTGAAGACTGTAGTAGGCTGGGGACCAATACAATGAGATCCACCAGGGAGAGATGCCAAAACTGGCATGAAAACATATAAAGGAGGAGGTCATTCCCCTCCACCCTTGCATACTTTAGCCTGACCAACATAGTTCCTGAGCTGCTCTCTGGGTTTTTGGCCACCAAACTGAACTGGGAGTTGGATGATTTTCCCACTCGGATGTGACCTCCACCCCCAGGCTCCAGGTAGGGAGGTCAGAACTTTCTCTGGAAGAAGAGCTGTAGTGGGGCTGGATCCTGACAGTTCTCCCTGGGGACTTGCCTCTCTGGGTCACCCCAGTGCAGGACCAGGGAGGAAGCTGTGGAGGTGGTAATTTAATGGTCAGGCTTGTGGCAACATGTTGTCATGAATGGGAGCCTGTACCCACACCCAGGGCTCCAGGAAGATCCCCAAGAACCGTAACCAGTGTGTACCAACCTTTCCATCTCCTACAGGCAGGGCAGGGTTGTATTTTTAATTTTTCACCCCTTCTAACCCTGGCACTCTGACATTGACCCAAGTGGTAGTGTGGACAGCAGGTATCTGAAGACATTGTGAAGGTGCCCAGCTAGCACCAGCCATCCTGCTGCCACCCTTGTCCCTGCTCATTCCCCTTCCCTCCCTCTACACTGTGTCTCCTCCTGAGGGTCCATAACCTGTGACTATTGGAGGATCACGATCCCCCGCCCCATTTTCTCCTGCCAGATTCCACAGACTGACTCTGTCTTATCCCCAGTTACTGAGGCTTCTCTTTCCTGACCTTCATCTGTCATCATCACTCTCATGAGAACCAGAGGTCTGGACGTGGACACGATGGTGAAGGATCGTTCCCTCCAACCCTACAGAGTGGCCTGGCTGGAGTCACACCCACCTCCAACACATGGACACAGCTCACACTGCACATGCCTGCAGACCACTTCCCTCCCTCTGGGGGAGGTAGGATGGCACTGGGATGCCCCTCATGTGGGGCAGCCAACTGCAGCCTCATGCGGTCTTACATCTCACACACCAACCATGGATGGCCCTACCTACAAAGCAAAATTCCCATGCCTATGCAGGGAATCGCCATGGAGACCAGTGGGTTTTGGGGAGAAGACCCAGGTAATCTCCACTTTGCAGAGGGAAAAGAGACCGAGACCTCCCCCCCAAGATGTGCTGGGGCCATTGCCAGAACTCTGACTCCCGCAGTAGAACCAACAGCTCTGGGGTTTTTCCCTACCTGAATTTGCCCTCCTTTCCCTGAATTTTCTCTGGAACTCAGACCTCGCAGCCTCAAAGTTGTCCAAGGAGGAGACCCTGCGGAGGCTGTGGAAGCTGCCCCCAGGGCGAGACCGAAAGAAACCCCATGCAGGGTACGACCCTCGTGGGCCCAGCACGGGAGGCTCTTGTTTCGGGGACGAGTGCTGTAAGGTGGGGTCGGCCTCCAGGCTTGGTCTCCGCTCCTTTTCCAGGAGGGATTCGGTCTCTGACTGCATACAGTTCTCCTTGGGCGATGTCTTCAAGTCCCTCAAAATCAGGGAGTCACCACCAGGCTTTAAGACAGCCAGGAGAAAGCGTTGTATTAGAAGGATTCCCCGCATGCTGGGGGGGGGAGGAGAGGGAGCTGGGGTAGGTAAGAGGAGAGGCAGAGGGCTGGGAAGCGTTGCAGTTCCTGAGGTCATCTCCAGCCAGGACCAGGACCTGCTTTGGAGTAGGGCAACCGAGTCCCTGGGGACTTGGCAGCTCCTACCTCCTACCAGCTCCTGCCGGAGGCTGGGTGGCCGCAGCGAGGTTTGCAAGGCGATGCTGCACAGCTGGGAAGCAGGTGAGAGCAAGAGAAGAGCAGACCTAGGGACAGGCTTGCCTGGAGTACCTGCTGTGCCATGCACTTTTCAGAGGTGTCCCCATGTCCCACCACTGGGGCTGCCTTTCCCTCACCTGCTGGAAGAGCTCAGGCCACCACCGAGGATCAGTGCCCAGGTCCTGTGCAGGCGTTTATGGGAGAGGATGTGCTCTGCACCACGAAGCACTGGAGGAGCTGCTGCATTTGCAAATTTGGCCATGTTGGTTCTCCTTGTCCTACAGCCACCCTTAGCCATGGCTAAACCTTCTTCCCATGGTACCTGAAGAGTTTCCAGACTTTAACTTCTGCAATGGGGTGTGCAAAGCAACCACCTTCTGGAGCAGAAACCTGTGGGACTGTGCCCCTCCAGTCATACCCACAGGAGGGACTGTGGCAATTCTCATCATCCCTAAGGCCCTTAGGTCAGGTTATAGGATGGGGTGTCTGGGGAGGCTGGCTGCTGACTGGCCGTGTACCTGCAGGGCTGTGCCCACTTGACCAAGCTCCAGCAAAGCAGTGGATCATCAGGTCATCCTCAATGCGCATTTTCCATGTGTGCGCCCTGAAACACTGCAGTGCCCCGTGCAGCTCCAGCCTGGGGGTACCCAGAGCTTTTAGCAGTGCTGGTGTCCATAGGACTGATACAGCCAAAGCATCCGATAACACTACGCACATCTTCAACCTGTCACAAGCACAACCTCTGAGAAGACAGGCACCTTCCATCTCACTATATCTATGATTTGGGAAAGCAGATTTGTCCAGGGTGTCTGGATACACCCAGCACAGTGAGACCCTGGCAGCTGGGGATGCTTTAGCAGAACAGAAGCCTCCTGCCCACAGCCTTGAGCTGCAGCATTTCAGAAAACAACAGGTCTTTGGAGGTGCTCTGAGCACTCAGGGAGCCACCAAGAACACCAATCTCTAAACAGGTGTCACCGACACTTTTTCAAGGTCGGCAATGACAGCATCACCCTCCATCATGGGAAGCACAATCTTTGCTGGAGGGCTGAGAAGCCCGAGCTGCCTGCGCTGCCTGGTCCCTGCCAGGAAAACATGGGGAAATGAGCGTGCCAGTCTCTGCCAGTCCCTGCACAGAGCACAGCTGCCCCATGCTCCTACAGCCACCAGCATGTGCCCTCCTCGAGGTGGGGACAACTCCCTGGAGCTCCACCATCCTGGACAACTTGCACTATGGAGCCAGACTGTCCTCCCCGCTTTGGCACATCTCCCGCTCCCCGCATGAGCCACAGAATGTGCAGAGCAGCATTTTCAAGCTCCAGCCCACACTGCCAAAGCACCGCGCTCACTGCCAGCCTTCACCAGGGCCAGCGCTCAGCACTGACCCACCGCCAGGGCCCTACTGCCGGATATGGCCCGAGCCACAGCAGCTGAGGGGGAGCAGGATGGGGACAGCAAGGAACAGCGCTGGGACCTGGCCTGAGGTGTGGGCTTATATCAGACAAAGGCTACCGTTACCTTTCCATAGTCAATGGCTACTCCATCAAACTCACTGGTGGGCAGAGATTTCCGCTGGATTTTGAGTCGCCGCAGGGACGGGAGACTAAACTTCAAACTCCTACCTTGACCTTGTTAAAAAGAAAAACAAAACACAAGAGAGAAAGATGTGACCTAGCTGCATGTGATGGCTGGAGCGAGGCTGGACAGGGGGAGAGGCTACAGAGAATTTTTGGTGGCTTTGGGGGATGCACATGCTGTGTGGCCCTTCCTCCTCCAAAGCACTTGCTATTCCCATGCCATTACATCGCCGTGCGCTCAAGGCAGGCCCTGACCGGGCAGGAAGCTCTGCTGAGCTGGAGAGCAGTCCCCTACAACGGTGCATGTTAGATGGGAAAGGTGCAGAGCATCCCTAAGCCAATTAAAGAGGTTAAAGCCACTTAAGGGATTTGGGCCTGGAGGAAATCGAGCCTCTAAATCTCCTTGGTGGAACTTCAGGAAAAATCCACACAGTAGAGATGGTAATTTAGAAAGGCATTGAAAGAAAAGTAGTCCTAGAAATTTTGTTCCTGAGTTTGTTTTGGATTTTCAGTGAGGCAATCTGGACTACACAGCGGGGTCTCTTCCTGCCATCACAGGGGACCACCTCACTGGGAACTGGGGCTGGGACAAGGGCAGCCAGGGCTGCTAGGAGCTGTGAGAGAGGTGCAGGAGAGGAAGATCCCAGATGTGGAGGACCCAATGCCCCTGGTTGTGACACTCAATGCAAAGTCAGTCACTTGTCCGCTTCCAGAGGAGACCACAGTCACCTGCTATGGCAGACTTCATGTGAGCAGTTAGGCTCACAGCCTCAGGGCCTGGTCAGCCCTGGGGCTCATCCAGCAGCACCAACTGTACTCCCTAACTGCATGGAAGATGGCCTAAATCCTGGGGCACGCGGGACATGAGCTCCACAAAGACCTTGTCCCCTGGGAAAAAACAGCACGTTGGGGAGCTCTTTGGTTTTGGCAGGATAAGCTTTCTTTACCGAGCCCCAAAACAACCCCGAGCTGCTTGGGCAGGCTCCAGCAGCCTGCCCAGCTGCCCAGAAATGCCTCTGCCCTTGGAGTACCATGCTGGCTCCCTCTGCTCACCCCATCCCCACTGCCCAGAGCAGCTTTTCAGCTGGAACAAGCAAAGCATCCAACTTTCCCTACCCACCAATGAGCTGGGGACCAGCAACGCAGCCACCTGTGGCCAAGCGATTGAAGACTGAGCCAGAAAACCTGTACATGAGAACACGACCTGGGCTGGCACCAGCAGCTCTGGCCTTTCTGTACTCCCTGTCACCAGAGCAGGAAACCCAAGAAACATCCCTTGGGATGCACAACACAACATCCAACATGCAGGGAAGTGACGGGTACCCTTGATTTGGGTGTCTTCTGCCAAAGGTATGTCTTGGGATGGGATGGGGTATGGGTGCATCATATGTTGAGATACTCTGAGAGCTGGTGGGGCTGCAAAGCAACACTGATGCTGGAGTTTAGGATTTCCTCAGCAGTTCATGCATAGAGGGTAACTGGTACTAAAGCAATCCATCAAAAAGATGAGTCTCATCAATTCACAGACATACGAACACGTGCACAGTGATCTGACCATTCACACACACACATCCGTGAGCCTCCTGTGTGCATGTCTGGCCTGAGGACATATAAGCCCATATAAAACTCTGCTGGCACCTGCTGCCATACACAGACACCTGAATGGCTCCAGGATATAGAGATACACTGCGTGGGAATGCGCTGAGACTCACACATTGTACCAGCTCAATGCGCAGTTGTCCCTGTTGTTCCCTGATGTGGCCCTGGCTCTGATCCCGGTCCCGCTGTGCCACCCCAAGTGCCATGCGGGGACAGACCCATGTTGCTCCCACAGCTTTACTTTGAGGCCTGCCCAAAGCCTCCCAATAGCATCCCTAGGGAATGTTGTCATGAAGGCAGATGTGGGATTATTTCCCTCACCCAAGTAGAGGTGACCGGCACTGAGGGCTGTATGGAAAGAGAAGATTTAGAAGCTACAGCTCTTTATCAGGTCCAACATCTGCATCTCTGAATATCCACATCCCCTAGAGAGCCTCACCACAGCTTCCCTTTGATCCAGTCTTCCCAAAAAAGGGAATTTGAATTATCCACTGTCTCCAAACACCTCACAAAACCCTGGAATGAGCCTGGGACAGCGGGGAACAGCCCGAAGCTGGGGCAGGCTGAGTCATCACAGTGCAGCCACCCTTGTGCTATTCACCTGCAGTGACATCCCCACAGCACAGCCATGCTGTTGGTGCCACCAAATGTCCCCTGGCCCTCCCGGTGACCCCGCACACAGGTCCTGTCCCATACCAGCACCTCCAGCCCAAGCCAGTGTTAGATATGGAAAAGATCCAACAATGTGGGGGCTTCATGGAGGGACTCCATGGCTCCACTCACAGCGAGACATCCTCTCATAAAAATGCACCATCTCATGCAGGGGGTCAGTCCCCAGCCCTGTTTCCAGGTCTCAGGGATTTTGGGAGGTGTATGTGGGCAGATGTGGATGCGAGGGGAGCACAGCTGGCTCAAACAGCCTTTTCCCACTCAGCTGGGGTTTGGCTGGACCAGTCCCCGAGCAGGACCTCTTCCAGTGCAGGATCCTGCCAGCCACGGCTGCATCCTTCAGCCCACACGTGCTCCCAAGAAAACCATGGGATGAGGATGGCCCTGAGGATGCTGTGCTCCTCTCCCAGGTCCCCACGGCCCCTGGACACCCACCTTTGCTCCAGCTCTGTGACAGGCGGTGGTGCAGGCTCCGCCCGGTGCTCTTGGCGATGAGCTGTGCCAGGTCCTCGAAGTTGAGGATGAACATGATGACGACACCTTCCTCGTTCTTCACGGGCACCACATCCACCAGGCAGCGGAAACACGAGGCTGCCGAGGAGAGACAGGCTCGGGGCGGCTCGGGAGATTCTGCCCCACCCCCGCCCCCTCCCGCATCACCAAACGCTTTTAAGTGCTTGGATGGGTGTAATCCCTGCTGGTGGGGAGTGGAGGATGTGGAACATGACCAGAGCCTGGGAAAGGGCCGTATCCCTGAAGCATCCCAATCACACTGATCACATCTCTTTTTTTCTGTCCCAGACAGTCATTTATATTAATGTACTTGTGAGCAGCAATTAAAGAGTGAGTAATTAAGAACTCAGGAAGTCCCAGGTACTGGTTTAACCTCATTAAGCATCCTGCTTGTAATCACGCTGCAGTTAATTGCCCTGCAATCACCAGGCAGTTTTTGGGGACTGGATGCAGGCAATGGGGGTGAGCCTGACCACGTGGGCAGCAGGGCCGGGTGGGATCAGTGTGACGGTCCCCAAGGACATTCCCTAAAGGCACTGGCATGGAGTGGTCAGGCACAGCCTCATCTTGTCCTGCCATGGGAAACTGAGGCACAAAGGAGGCACAAGGATTGCCTCAGTGTCCTGGGAATGATGGAGGCTGTGAGGAGGATCCCAAATGTGGCCACAGGGCGTGAGGCCATAGGGCTTTTCTGGTTGGATGTCAGCTGGATCTTGTGGCTCTTTTTGTGCAGCAGCCAGGCACCAGTTTGCAATTAGAGGCAACTGAAAACACCTGCAGATCTTTTCCGGAGCACTGGTGAAGGATACAAGTGGGTTCCCACCTCCTTTGCTAGCTTTATTCCTGCCAAATCCTCCAAAAATCCTACCTGAGACTATAATTACTGTGAGTCCCTTCCTTGAGCTGTCTGCCGTTGCTTTGGCACTGGTGGGAGTGGGACCCCCTGAGCCACAGTCACTGCCACAGTCCCTCTGGCAAAAATGCCTGAGCATCCGCAGGCTCCTGTCCCAAACCTCCAAGAGATGATGGAGCACCCAGGTACCGCTCCAGCCGACATGGAACCAAGCCACCTCCTTCCACGGCAGTTTTTGCCCCGTGCAGATCCCTGATCTCGCCTTTCCCCCATGCTCTGATCACCAGGGATTAGCGGATTGGGCAGGGATGTGTTGCCGGCCCAATCCAGTGTTCTCCCACTCTGGCTGTGGCCATGCTCCAGCCGGGAGGGGCATGTTGGCCTTTCTGCGTATAATTTTAAGGAGCTCAGGGCCTCCCGTAATCAGGAGCAGATGGCCAGCATCGGGCAACTTCAAAATCTGCTGTGACGTCAGGGATGTGCACATACACGGACACACACACAGGCACAAGAACAGGAAAGAAATGGATATGGTGAAATATGTTTAAAGACCCCAGCAGCTGGGATTAATTCTTTTCCTCTTTTCCTTTTTCTTTTTTTATTTATTTTCTTTCTCCGTTGTTCACCACAGGGAGAGGAAATTCACTTAAACGTGAGCTGGGGAGGAGGGGGGTGGGGTTTTGGCAGATAAAGCTGTTTGGAAGGGCTGCACGGGCACACTGCAGGTTACCTGTGTGTGGAGCAGGCAGAAGTGAGCTCTTTTCCCTCCTTTTGCCAGGATTTTTAGGGATCTTTCGATCAAGAGATGCCCTGTGAGTGATGCTGAGTGAGTGAGGTGCTCTGGGCGATGCTGAGGTGGCACATGCCCGGTAGGATGGCGCGGTGCCATCCCCAGGATGATGCAGCTCTGGTGGTGTTGAGGCTGGTGCTGGTGTTGGTGTGTGCAGGGGCTGTGCACAGGTGAGCCCACTCATCTGCGCATGTGATGCCTGCTGGCACTGGATGCTTCCTCCTTTGGTGTGTTAGAAAATGAGGGTTTTTTTTTCCCTTTGAAGCATCGTCAACTTCCTGGAACCCACATGGTTCATTGGCATGGGCAGCCATCAACTCCATGCTTCCTCCCTGGAAATTCTGATCCAGATAGCCCAGTCATGGCTCAGGTGCTCTGCCTTCCTGCATTCCTTCCCCACTTCACATTTCATTCCTGAATTCTTCCATGGCAGTGGGAGGGGATGGGCTCTGAGCTGTTCTCAGGGGAGCTAGATCCTGGCAGGCCCCGTGTGGCATGGGAAAGGGTTAATCCCACGGCCACAGCTGAACAGCTGAAAACTGGGCCCACTTACATCCAGTTGGAGGGATGTAAGGAGCAGCTGGGAGGTGGCTGGGGGTGGTTTTGGGTGGCAGCTGTGCCTGGTTTGATCCTGCAAATCTGGGAGGTGCTGAGCTTGAGCAGCCCTGGCCAATGTCGCTGTGAGCCCCTCACTGATCCCTTCTAAAATTAAATAAAATAGATTATTTCTTTTGGAAGGGAACTACAGCAATAATCTAGTCCTACTGCCTGGCCAATTCAAGGTTGACCAAAAGTTAATTGGGCGTGAGACCCTCCAAAACCAGGGGAATCATCCCAAAAGTGGCACAGCAGCCCTGCATACTAGGAACTCAGTGCCTTGCTCAGACCCACATCGCACAGCATGGAGGAGTCAAGGGAATGAGGGAGCATCAGGGCCAGGGATGGGAGCAGGAGATTCCCTTAAGCATGGTCGAAAGACAGGAAATTCCCCCAGGATTTGGGGTCTCTGGGCAGCTGTGATTTGGGGTACCCCCAGCTCCATGGAGAGGCTCAAGCTGGGAGACCCCTCAGCACCCTCGGCCCTGACTCAGTTTCCCTGTGGTGAGCCAGCCTGGGCTCCGCTGAATGCTGAGCCTCCCCATCCTTCTTCCCGAAAAGCAGGCCCCCCAGACCTGCTGCAGCACCAGTGGGCTGAACCAGCCCCAGGAGGGAACCCAGGCCTGCCCTCCCGTTCTCGTTCCTTGATTGACTGTCCCCATCCATCTGCCTGTCTCTCCCCTTCAGCTGTTCAGCTAATCTGCCTCCATCCATCTAATTTTATCTAGCCACCAAATGATCTCTTGGAGGAGACCTGGGGGCATTCACAACCTGCCTGTGCTCTGTGGCCACCTCCATGAGGGTGCCTGTGCCCATCTGGGGTGAAACCTAGCCTGGGGGCAGCAGAAAGGGCTTGGCAGGTGGGGTATGACATAGATGGTGGTTTGAAGGGTCCCACAGCCAATGCGGTGGGCTTGTATGAGCTGGGAAAACCAGCTCATTCCCTAAACTCCTGGGTTTGATTTTCCAGCACCCAGCCTACCTCCCACAAGCTGAGTGAGTGCCTGGAGGTTTGTGCTTTCTGACCCACCGTGTCTTCTGACCTTGATAAAAGCCAGCACTTAATAACATTAAAAATGTCATTGTTGGGGGCCCTCCCTCCCTGTCCTTCTTATCCCCTGCAGCCACCGGTGGTTAATGCATTTGTCAGTATCATCAGTATTAAACTAATCAACAGGACACGGGGGTTTGCGAGAGCCGGACACAAACCAGTATTGTGATGAATATTAAAAAAGCAAGCTATTAATCTGCACTCGGAGCTCTTACCCAGGCCTGCCCTCCCCCCAGCCAGGAGATTTAATCTGCAGGGTCTCATGGCAGAGTGGCTAAATCTATAGTGGTATTATATAAAGGAGCAGAGGAGAGGGGCTGGGAAGGGCATGGAGGGGACAGGAACAGGGATGGGAACAGAGCTGTGCTCTAGGGATGGCTGGCACGCCCAGAGAGACGCTTGGAGGGCCAAGCTGTGCTCCTGTCCTGGGATAAATCAGTGTCAGGGCTGGGTAGAACTTCAAAGGGAAGCGCAGATTGCTGGCAGGCCCTAAAGCAAATCCCTGAGGTGGGATGGAAAATAATGGAGATAGAGCCTGAGCTAGTGGGAGATGGGTCACCCTTGGGATATGGGGTGAGTCCCCACATTCAGGCCTGCATCCCCTTGAACAGGGAGGGGATGTGCAACACCGGGTCTGCCCCAGCCCCTCTCCCCACAGCCAGACAGGGCATCAGGAGACTGAAATGTGCTGGGACGCCAGGCCAGCAAAAATGACCTTATTAAGTAACATCAGCAGGATGGAAGTTCCCCTGCACAGTGAGGAAGTGCAGGGATTCCTGTGCTTATGGACCTCACTGGCTGGAAGCAGCAGTGGAGAAGGAAAACCAGGAGTGTCAGGTGGCTGAGGGTACCCACCAAGTGGCCACAAGAAGGATCCAATCCCAGCAGGGTTGTTTGGGTGCAGGTAGAAGGATGCTCTGACCCCCAGGAGCCTAAAGGGGTCCTGGATCAATACAGGGGGTTGGCAAAACGCATCTTAACCTCCTCCGCAAGCGAAGTGAGTGGCCACATCCAGACCCTCAGTTCTTCCCTTGCTAAATCCCACTAGCTGCAGGAATTAGTCCAACTTAAAGCAGGGCTGTGTGGCCAGAGCTGCAGCACTGACAGCGTTTCCTGGGGCTCTCTGGCCATCCCAGGGCCCTGTTCCCATGGCACATGGGGCCACCTCCCACTGGGGATGCAACAGTCATTAAGAATGAGGACGGAGGGCTTGGGGTGGGAATCAGGGACTCTGCCAGGGCAGAGATTTCAAGAAAAAGCCTATTCCAGGCAGCATTCTTGGGGGTGCTGGGGATGATCTGGGCCTGTCCTTTTGTTCATGGGACATCAGGTCCAAGTAAAAAGCATCTGGGGAGCAGCAGAGGATGAAAAATGTGTCTCTTCGAGCTCTGTGCCCTAGTCACACTGGCCCCAGAGCACAGCCAGGGCAATGGGGGTGGCTGGAGCTGCAGCACAGTCATGCCAAAGATGGCAGAATTGGCTCCACAGCACAGAATCTCTGGGACCAGAGTCTTTGCCATTGTGAGGCAGGATGTTTGTAAGTCCCTCTCTGGATATGGCCACGGTCTCCATCCCTTTCCCAAGGTCACAGCCTGATCCTTAAAGGAACAAAAAGCAAACAGCCCTGACGTGGCATAAACCCCATGGGTTTGTACAAGCTCAACTTAGGGTTGGGGTTTGTCAGCTGGCTGTGCCTTCCTACTCTTCCAATACCCAAGAAGTCCCCTTAGTCCTGCCTTGCCCCACTCCATGGGGCAGGAGCAGAGGCTCCCTGGGGCTGCCAGCACCAAATCCCTGATGGTGCCAGGATCCAGCAGTTGCTGGTGGCATTTGCCCTTCTGCTCCCAGCGCACCCATTGGGCACGTCACACGATGCTCTATACAAAGCTGTATGGGGAAATCCTGGTTGGAACCGTCCCTGCCTGCCTTAGCCAGGCTTCCTGGCAGCAGCTGCTGGAGAGGTGCAGTGCCATGGATGTGCCCTAGGCTGGGGACACAGGGAACATGTCATATGAGTGTCCATGCCCCCTTTGGGTGCGGTGACACTTCCCAGCCCTTGCCTGCCTGGCTGCCTGCTCAGGCCCCCGCTGAGGACTGGTGGGGGGATATGCTGAATGACATGGGGCACCCCAGTCACTCTGTGACCCTCCCACTCCTGGAGCCCCCGTGGGGGGAAATCCTGGCTTCTGCACCAGCGTTATGAGTTTGCCAGCCTGATCCCGGTTCCAAGGGGACTGACACAAAATGCTGCTGCTGCTGCTGCTGGAGGGGATGAGCCATGGGGTCTGCCCAGGAGAGGACAGGATGGAGGGGCTGGGGTTACCACACCAGCTGCTCCAGCTGTTGCAGTCATATCTCCCCTTTCATATTCATCAGCATCACATTCACAAAGATTAAGCAGAGTGAGTGCCACCAGCTGCTGCTGCTCAGGCCATGCTAGTGCCGTGGCACTCAGCACCTGCGTCCACCTCCTGCTCTGGGGACCCTGGGAGCCCTGGCCGCTGGCTTTGCTGCAAAGCACATCACCCCTGGGGAGGGGAAAAAACCCAACCTTGGATGCAGCTCAGCTCCACCAGCTCCACGGTATCATCCTTAGGGGATGCTGGAGGATTTGTGCTAGCCCTAGCTGCAGTGGACAGTGTGCCCCCAGGGCTGGAGGCCATGGCTGCTCCCCGCTGCAGCAGGAGCTGATCCCGTGCTGACCCTCCTGTCTGGGGCAGTTCCAGCTGTGTAGCATCTTGTAAGGAAATTAACTTTCCACTGATCTCCCAGCTTTGAGCTGGGGATTAGAGCCCACACACGCTGTGAACGGGCTCTTCTCTTTTTCTGAGGCCTTTTTGGGGCTGTTGTGGCAGGGAGGGACAACTGCCCTGGCTGGGCTGGTCCCATCTTCCCCCACGGGTACTTGGTTCTTGGTTCCATTTTGGAGCTGGGCTTGCTGTTGGCACCCTGTCTCTTTTGGGTCTGTTTATAATTAGGTGATGACAGCATGGGCATCCAGGTGCAGACCGAGCAGCCGTGCTGTCCCCAGGGACACACACCACCCCATCACTCAGCATCCTGCCTGTCCCCAGAACCCACCAGTCTGGACACCCTTGGGTGCCCCCTTCCCACCTACCTCAATCCATCCCACCCTGGCCCTGCTTGGGTGGCTCCAACGGGCAGATTTTGGGTATAATATTGCCTCTATCAGCCAGAAAAGCGAGGAAACAACCCCGCGAGCTGCAGAGCTGAGAGTACCGCAGTAATAAACAGCAGGTCGAGACTGGAGATTGGTGCTGCTGGTATGAAAAGGAGGACAGGCGGGTTTGGAGCTCCGCTGGCTAATTAAGCAGCAGCTCCCTATAATGCAAAAGCCTTTTCTTTGCCGATAAGACCCATTTACAATGGGCCGAGCGGTCGCAGGCTGAGTGCTGGGGGGAAACAATTGGAAAGCATACTGTCGGTGGGGCTGGGTTTTAAAAATAGACATGAAGGGTTTGCTTCTGGGCTTTTTTATTTTTTCCCCTCTGTTTTAATAAAAAAGAGAAGAAAGCAGCTCAGAGCTGCACTGAGAGTTCCCCATGGCCTAGAGGAAGAGCAGGGCTCTAAGGACAGCACCGAGCATCCCGTGAGCCCAGCAGGAATGCTTCAAAGCAGGGAGGATGGCGATGGATCAGGCTCACAAGCCAAGTAGTCCCCAGGGACAGAATGGGAAACTACCCCGAGGGAAGGAGGGAGGGAGGGAGAGAATGGAACAGGGCTGCACACGCTGTCCTTGCCATGGCCATGCACTGGCACTGGGATGGTAGCTGGGGGACAGCGGTGTCTCCCGCACTGCGCTGGGCTCCAGCCAGGCCCTGCCACTGCTGAGGGGGAACTTGTGCCCAACCCTGGCACCACTCCTGACCCCTCTCCACCCAGGACTGGCCCCATGGGAAGAGCCTCCACCGAGCGGCCTGATCCTGCCACTGTGCAGGGTCAGGCCCTGCTGGGATAACGCTGGGATAACGCTGGGATAACACACAGAGGTGCTGCCAGTGATTAATTCTGGGGGCTGATACTCTGGCACCTGGATGCCAGCCCGGGAGATAGGGTCTGGGAGGGAGGCCAGGACACCCGGCAGCCAGCCCCCAAGATAGGGTGCTTGGCTGGGAGCCAGCGTTCCTGCCTGCTCCTTCCTTTTGTTTCCAGTGGTTCTCCTCTAAGTGGCTGCCCTGGGAGCTGCCAGCAGTGGGTGCAGCCCCATGTTTAGGCCAAGCCCCTATCAACACACTCTGAAGCTATGGGAAAGCTCCACAGCTTAAAAAAAGGAAACACTTCACATTTCTAACCTCCCGTGAGCACCAGACCTGCATTCCCCTGCCCCTGGGACCCTTGGCCACTGCTGTTTTGCAGCATCAAGCACTAAATATTTATTTAACTTTGCACCGTATTAGAACTAATCACTCGTATTTTCCATCAAAGCTTCATTTTCATCTTAACGTAATTCCATCTGTGCACGCACAGGCGCATCCTGCTCACTGGAAAGGCAGCTCTGAGGCCATCGGCTGCACCCACTCTCAGCAGAGAGGGGCGCTCTGTCTCATCTCATCTTGGAGCACAGACTGGGAGACCTGTGTCCCAGCCTGGCTCCTCCATGGGCTTCCCACTGGATTCTCATTCCTGGTGCAGGGATCCCACAAGCAATGCCATTGCTTGTCCCAGGAGCTCTGAATCATCCCCAAGGACTCACGAATGACCTGATTCCCAAATAATTTGGCAACATCCTCCATTGCTTAAGGTCCCAATGTGCTCCATCACAGCAGAGATGCCTCCATCCCACCAGGAGCCACTATGGATTTGCTCTCAGCAAAGCCCTGAACCTGGGTGCAATCCTGAGGCCCCGGTAGAATCAGATCCTGTTTGCCTCCCCCCACTGGCTTCTCACAGCCCAAATCCAGGGCAGGTGACACCTCCCACCACTGGATCACCCTAAAAAGTGACTCTTACTGTCTTTGCGGTAGTAGAGGATCTCAAGCTTGCACTCTTCGGAGCCAAGCAGGGCCTGGGTGAGCTGGGCGATGGAGCTCTTGGTGGTGTCAGGGCCAGTGAGGAAGTCGCAGGTGCAGGGCTGTTGCATCACCTCCACACGGGAGTAGCCGAACATCTCGCAGAAGCCGTCGTTGCAGTAGATGATGGCACAGTTCTCCATCTGGGCATTGGCAATGAGGAACTTGCGGTCTGCGGAGAGGCAGGAGAGCATAAGGCTTAGAGGGGTGCCCACATGGATTGGGGACAGCCAGAGTGCAGCGGGGGAGCTTGTGATTTTTGATGTCACCTGCTGTGGGATTTGTGCAGAGACAAATTCCCTGGGGACACTGGTAAAGAGGTCTGGGGGGAGGGTGGCTGACCTCAGCCCACACCATCCCAGGTACTGCTCTGCTCTTCAGAGAGAGAAAGTGGCCCCAGCTTCATGTGAATTGGTGACTGTGGGGACAGGGGGACCCAAAGTGGGGTTTCTCAGTAGTGGAAGTTTTTGCTGGGGTCGGCCAATCCGTGCAGCCTTGACATCTCACCACTGGCATGTGGGGACTCTCTGCTGTCTAATATATGGGCAATCTGTCCATGACGGGCACTGCAGGCAGAGGGGAGAACTGCAGCTCCTGTCCCTTCCCAGGAGCTTATCAGGGACCTGAGTTATCTCAGAGACTTTCCACCCTTGCTCACATTTGACTGAAGTCAGGCAAGGGGCAAGAGGAGGAGTGAGCATGACGCTTAGCTTCATGGGAAGCAGGGGAGAAACCCATCACATTAATGATTCTCCTAATGTTTTATAGGATAATTGTGCCTTGGGGCTGAAGGTGAAATCCAGACCCCACTGGGCTTTGTGGCCCCTGGAATCAAAAAGAAAAGCGTTCAAGTGAAGGAAAGGGGAAACTGAGGCAGGGAGTGGTGCGGCCGCATCCCCTTTTGGCACTGCAGCCACCTAGGCTGGGCTGGGGCCAGACTCACTGCCTCCCCAGGGTGCGTGGCAGCACTGCACAGCCCACGTCATCCAGCCCATATGGAGCCACTTCCATCCTTATTTTGGGGGTGAGCTTTGATTTGGTTTGATTTTTTTGGTTTTTTTTTCAAAGATATTGGGGAGTGCTGGGCTCTGGGACAGGTTTGCTGGGATGTAACAGGGGGCTGGATGCTGAAGTGATGGATGTCATGTCCCCCCCAGCATCATCTCCCTCAGCATTTGGCATCAGCTCTGGGCTGGAGCTGGAAACAGGTCTGAGCAGAGGGTCCATTTGGAGGCTGCCTCCCAGCCCCGACCCCAATTAATCTCCTGGATTACCCAGGAATGGCATCTGCAGTATGCATGCTCCAGAACCCTGCTGCACTCCAGCCTTACCAGGAATTTCACCCAAATGCAAGAGAAACCTCTACACAGCTGCGGCACCGAGTGCCGGGACCTGGTGGGGTGGGGAGACCCCTCCCAGGCACATCGTGGCTCTCCCCAGTGGCACCTGGAGAGTTCCAGCTCTGGAGAATGTCTCCCAGTAAAACCAGTGTCCCCAGGGATGCTGCACAAGTCTGTTTTATCCCACCCTCTGACAGCCCTTTGGTGGCTCTTTGTGGGGGACTCCCACTCCGGCACCTTTCCTTTTCCCACACAGGGCTGATGCCGGTGCTGATGCTGCAAACAGCACAAACCACCACAGACAAATGTTTCCCAGTTCCTTCTTCCCAATCCTTCTATATCCAAATTGCTTTGCCAGCTGGAAGGCAGCACATGGAGGGGACCTTCTCCCAAAGCCCTGCTCCTGGAGCACACTCCCCACCTGTGATGAACAGTTTCCCCATTCAGTGTCAGCTCCATGGACTGGATCCAGTCTGGATCCAGGCTGGGCTGGTGCAGGACAGGATTTACAGGGCTGGCAGGGCGCCGGAGCAAGCTGTGCTGAGCGCAGAGATGTGACCAAGACGAGGATGGGAAGGAGCTGCAGAGTCAGGTCTCCTTGGGGGTATTTTCACCCCCAATTTGCTGTCTGCTCTGCCCTCACCTGCAGATTTTCCCTGGGTCCCACAGTACTGGGGTTCTGCACTGGCCCTGGCAGGGAAGAGTTGGGCCTCTGGCTGCAACGGGGACTCATGAGGAACTGTGATGTTGGGGGTGAAGGCACCCACAAGAATGGAGGAACACACTGCCTATAGCAGAGATGTATCAGGTGTGCTGGTTTGGTGTCTCCCAACACCTGTCACAGCATGAAACTGCCGCGGGGGAGCGTGGGGTGATGTTTCGGCAGAACCCAGCTGGTGCCCGACACGGCTGGCAGAGTGCAGGCAGGGAGCGGGCAGGGAGCGGGAAGGGAACAGGGGGCCTGGCTGAGTCCCCACTGTCACGCCTCACTGCGTGGCCCCGCTGCTCCCCAGACGCCGCTTCCCAGGGGAAACTGATAGGAACCAGGGACAGTTTTTCTCACTTTCCATCCCCAGGGTCACGTCAGTCACTGCCAGGCGAGGCAGTGCAGACCAGGCAAGGACGGCAGTACCAGGGAATTTGCCCACACGGGAAATTCGGACACCAGAGAAAACCCACAGTGAGCCGGGGCAGTGAGGGGTGCACGGCCCCAGCATCCCACAGGAGCCCCCCGAGCTCCGTTTTTGGGGGACTCTAGTCCCCCGGTCCCCTCCTGTCATCCCCAGCATTGGTAGGGGGGACCCAACCCCGTCGGGGTGCCTAGAGAGTGGGAGTGGAGCCCCCGCGCCCCCACCCAGCCACACGCAAAGCCCAGCGCTCCCCGATGTGCACGGACTCTTCGCTGTATTTGACACGAAAACCAGCCCAAAAATTCATATAAAGGGATTACTCGGAGCAACGGCAAATGGCAACATTTCACCAGGGACGGCGGCTGCCGAGAGCGCAGAGTTGAAGGCAAACAGGCAGCGAGCGAGCCCGACTGCGCTGGGGTACACCCTGTCCCCCAGTCCAGCCAGCCGGGACCCCCTCCCCTCCAGCCCGGGCACACCCTCCCAGCCCGGGGACTGTGGAGGGGTCGCGGTGTTCCCAGCCCCCGGGGAAACACCGAGGCTGGGATCGCTCGTCCCCCTGTGTCGCCCTGTCTATAAATACCCGCGGGGACACCGCCTGGCTGTCGCCCACCCCTCTCCCACGTCGGGAGGTCACAGGGGCCCCTCCGTGCCCCCGGGGGACACCTTCTCGCCTTTCCCCCTTCCTCTCCCCGCTGTGCTAAGAAGTTGGGGGGCCGCCCCAGCCTCGGGGGGAGCGGAGCGGGACCGGGGGGTGCGGTACTCACTTTGTCCTTCAAATTTGCGGATGATGGTGTCCAGGTAGGTGTTTTGGGGGGCCACATGGCCCCGGCGCACCGGCATCGCTCCGCTGCGCTCGGCGCGCCCCGGGAGCGGCGGAACTTGCCGCGGGAGCGGCGGGGAGCGGGGC
>VZTX01002243.1:35049-61762 GCA_013400915.1 Pardalotus punctatus | reverse complement strand
CCTCACCCACGGCATTAACCAGCACAACTGTTGTGATGGTGCTCAACCGTAACATGACCTCTGGCCTGTGCCTTCACTTCAGGCCAGGGCAGCCTCAGCCGCCTTCCCCACTGCCTTGGTCTAGGAGGAACAAACCTCCCAGCTAGAAGCTCGTTCCATGCCCCCAAAACATGGGGAGAGAGACAGGGTGCCCCATTACCTCCTGGCTTCAGGACAAATCCTGTCTGAAGACTGGGGAGCCAGGAACACAATGGCTGTGCAGAGTGTCTCCTGTCTTTGCCCAAAATGGCATTTTCCTGACAAAAGTGTATGATTCAGCCAAGTTTCAGCCCAGTGCACTTAGCTGTTTTCAAGCATCTTTTGTTTGTTTTACATGGTGGCTCAGCAAGGTCAGAGTGAAGTTGCCCAGAAATTGAAAACGAAATATATTTCCAGCTTTAGGAAAGCAAGCTGTTTATTGCAGAGGAAAACAGGCTATGAGGAAAGCTTTCAGATTAAAAATTATAGTGCAAAGGGCAGTAGGGTTTATGGGGTGCAAAAAGCCCAAGCTTGGGCTGCTCCAGCTGGCTAAAAATCACGGTGGGTGTCAGCTTTGCAATGCCACTCTTATTTATACAAATAAGAAATGCCTTTCAGAAACACAGATGGATGCTGGACTGTATGCTTGAACTGTAGTGTGGTTAGGCACCGTGAAGCCTTCCATGAAGCCAAGTAAAACAGCCTGTTTGCAGAGAGAGCAGGGGGCTCACAAGCCATGGGCAACTCCCTAGGGGCTGCCTCTCAAGCCTGAAAGAAGCATAGAAAGCAGAGTGACAAGGAGAGTACAGGCTTTATGACTCCAAGAAAGCAGTGGCTCAAAATCACAGTGCAGTGCTTATTAAGTTTGTGAGGCAGGAGTCAAAATAAAAAAAAAAATATCCCCAAACAATCAGAAAGTTAAAACAGAACTTGTGTGTTGAATTCATTATCCTGGTGGTCATTTTCCAGAGGAGTATTCAACCCTCCTAATATGTCTGCTTCTGCTGGGTTCAGCACATCCTCTTCACCTGTAAGGCATGTAAGAGACAGATTATTTCATATTGGGAGGCTCTCAAGTGTTACCCCTCTGTCCCATGCTAAAGCTCCCATGGCCAGTCTCCTCCAAGTGCCTGGAGAAGGTATTGGGTAGCCCTGGGTGGATTGCCTGCTTTTTGAGGGCAGTCCCAGTTGCAGGGGGGAGTTGGAGAAGGTAGAGCCCTGGTGGGTTCAAAGCCAAAGGCAATAAACACAGCTCTGGTGGTTGTCCATTTCAAAACCTCAGGGCTGGAAGCTGGGCTGGTGCAGTGTGCCCCAGCCAGCCCCAGAGCCCAGGATGCAGGATAGCTGTTTTCCATGGCATGAGGGCACTGCATGCCTTGCAGCAAGAGGCCCTTCCTTCCCCACTGCACAGACATTGCTGGAAATGCAGTGTCTGGGAGTCAGAGGATTCTCACCTCCTCTGAAGCAGATCCTAAGGTTTCCTGGTTTTGAATCAACTTGCATGCTTGACACACTGACTGCTAAAGTGAAGGTGCTCTACTCTTCCCACGCCAGATCTGGGAACAACTCCTGGTGCAGTAGCTGTAAATGGATTGTCTGAGCCCAGACACCAGCCTGCCATTCAGACCAGCTTAGTGCCCTCCATCCCTCTGTCCTGGCAGATTTCAAAGCTGTAGTCACCTGCAGACATGCACCTCTTGCCCCAGTGCCCATTTTTTCTCCCCCCATCCCAGTGTCAGTCCTGAAACTGGGTGGATTGTGGACAGAGCGTGTCCAGACTTTGTCTCCCCCAACCAGCTCTGACCTCAAAAAACGACATCTTCTCTCCACAGAGAAGAGATCTTCACAGAGATATTCCTCTGTGCTAACATGGCTCTTGGCAGAGCCACAGAAGTGTTCTTAGGACAAGGAGTTATTAAGGACAAGGAGTTATGAAGGTCCACGACCCCATCCCAATGTCTGTACTGACAATAGTGGACTTGTTATCACTCCCCATGACTTGGAGAGGGCTGTCTGTCCTCACAGCCCCACCACCCCCTCACCCTTTCTCTGCTACCCAAGTTTTGTGGGGTAGGGACACATGCCCTGGAGATGCTGTGGGATCATTGTTGGTAAGGAGGGCACCCTTGGCTGACAGTGCTCGAGAGACAGCACTGCACTGCCCCCCGAGTCACCATGGGGCCAGCAGCTCTGTGGCAACTCACCAGCAGGGTCCAAGCTCCTGGCTGCCAGCTCCCCTTCCACTGCCACCGGTTGCATCCCACCGACTGCATTCTGGATGGTCAGCACAGGCGGCTGCTCTTGGTACTCTGGTTCAGGCAGTGCCTCAGCCTCAGAGGGCACTGGCTTAGCCTTCTCCCGTGGGTCAGGCTGGGGGTCCACTACTGGCTCTGACTCCAGGACAGCCTTGTCCACCATCTGACGGCCCCGTCCCCTTTTGGTTCTCCTGGCTCTCCTTTGCTGTTCATTCTTGTAGTCTCTGCCAGGGGATTTCACAGGAGTGATGACTTGGGAATAGGGCAAAGGACTTTCCCTTCTGCCCTAAGGCTGCTTTTCTGGGTCCCCTGTGGTGATTGTGACCCAGTTCATCCTGGCAGAAGCTGCCATTTTGCAGCCCCGCTCCTGAGCCTTGCACAACAGCCTTCTGTGGCTGTACCAGCAGGCAGGAACTTGGGCAACACATTTTTCCTCAGCCCCACACTACGGTTGAGGTTTGCTTGCTACCCCCTTATCCATCTCCCATGCCTGTGCAGACCTTGAGTGGCTACAGGCTGCAGGTCACCTTTCCCCACTGAAGACTGATGGCTCTGTCCTTGGGTGAAGATGGAGGGGCTGCGCCATGCCTGGACTCAGGTTAAGTGCACCACAAAAGCAGTTTCATAAAAAAAGCAAAATTTACCTCAAAACCCACTGGGCTGAATCTTTCTCCAGGGCTTCTGCTTTTCTTTTCCTGAGCAACTCCCGGTCTCTCAGGCGACTGGTTATGATAACATCTACAAGGATAAAGTGAGTGCTAACATGGCATTCTGGTCAAGGGACAATTTGATCCCTCCCTGCCTGGTACTAGAGCACCGATGCAAGAGGCCATGATTTTTTTTGGTGTCACCAAGTGGGTCTTGATATGAAACCACTTGAGTGCTGTGCTTCCTGTGCAGCCTCAGTGGGTAGGGTCTGATGACACAACACCGAAAACTCCCAGGCTCCTATCCTGACAATTACTCTAAATTTCCATTTACAAATTCCTTGCAGTAACTCTTGTCCAACCTACTCCCCTACTTGTAGGGATCTGATGCCTGGTGCCTTTGGTCAGACATCAGTACAGACTGCAAGATAATTCTTCATGTTTGCTCTTTGTTGTTACCCTTTTTCCCAGACAGCTGGAACTGACTTCCACTGAAATTAGGATGTTTATCTAACAATGCCCCACAGAACAGACAGTCCTCCAACACAGGAACAGCTCTGTGGGGCCAAGGATGAGCCAGAGGATACAGTCTTATCCTACACAGATGCTCAGGTGCATTAGACAGACCTTGTGGGGGGATGATGATCCAACCAGAGACCAAAACAGGGCTAGTACACACTGCTGCTGTTGAAAAGATTGGTTCCAAACACCACACAAACAGCCCCAAGCTGGTCTGCAGCTGTGAAGAACACCATGGCAGGGCTGAAGAAAGACTAACTGATATGAGAAAGCTCCAATGCTGGCTTTACTATTTGGGCAGGATGCACAGGCTGCCTACAGCCACCAGCAGAGAGGAGCGCTCCCCAGATCCTGGTCACCCTGTGACATGCCTTCCTTGGCCAAGTTAAGAAGTACCCATTTCACTGGTGGCAAAGGGCTCCAAATGGCTTCCTGAGGCAAAGACCAGCTTGGCAAATGGTCTGAACTTCACTTCTCCATGTCTTTGTCCTAAAAGACAGCAACCCCTGATGACTTCTATCTTAGACTCTAAGCTGTGATAATAGAAACTTGGCTCACATCAAGTAGCATGAGACCCAATCCTATGAGACAAAGGGCATTGTTCAGGAGAAATGCCACTGCCTTGAGGCCTTGAGGGAGAGGGAATTCTTCCCAAATGTATACTGAAGAGATCACAGAAGAACTGATTTTCATGGTTTCAACAAAACCCACACAATGGAAAAGCAAAACTATGACCCAGTCCTTTGAGATGTAATCAGATCCAGCTCTTTTCACAAAATGCCTCAGCTCACACTAAAGTAGTGAAATCAGTGAAAAAATGTCATTTTGTCATTCCCTTGATCAGATGAGAGAAGTGTCAAGGTAAGAAAGACTTCTGAGGCTGAGCTGGGATTACAGCTCTTTTATCCCAGGTGTTTATTAAATGCAAGAAAAACTATAGTCCAGGACAGAACAATGCAAAACTGACAGCAGGAGCCAGTCTCTACCCAAAGCAGACTTTAACATGAAATACTTGTGATAATTAATAATAATCTCACAGAAATTTTACTTGGAAAGCATTTATGTTGGCCTAAGTTCCAATGTCCTCATCCAAGCAGAGTCAACATTAAAATTACATCACACTGCGCAGGATCCTGTCCAGGGAAGTTAAGAATACTCCAAGACAAATGGGAGGTTGCTCCCTGTCATGAAGCAGTAACAGAGACAGTGGGGCTCAGCCAGCAGGAGATGAGACTCTGCTATTCACATAGAAAAAGGCAGTAAACTGCTGGGGGAAGATGAGGTTACAAGTTGCAGTAGCAGAACCTTCACAGGGCTTCAGTTCAGTTACTGAAGTACATAATCCCTTGCCCATCCCATTTGCAGCCAAGGTAATTTTCTTTTCCTTTCAAAATGTCTTGTGAGCTGTAAAAGTAATTTTAGCTGCTCACAATCATTTCCTTCCCAGTCCATTCTAAGAAAACTCCCCTCATTCACTTCTAACTGGTTCAACAAAGCACTCCCAGAACAGCTCCAAAGTTGTCTGCCACCTGCCAGCACTAAGCAGGAAAGATCACAGTAAAACATACACAACCTGATGAAAAAAATATTTACTAGAGGACACAAAGATACAGAAATTAAATGAAAAAAAAAAAAATCAAGCTATAAACACAATGAGACCGTGCTGCCAGTCTGCAAACAGACAATCTACTGATGCTCTCGGAAGGACTTTAGTTGAAAAGCATTTACATGTGCTTCTGCTTTTGTGATCTAAAACATGACATGTAAAAAGACACATGTATTTGCAGTTAAATGTGCATCCTCCACCTCCAAGCATAAACTAGTAATTAGTAGTTCCTTTTTTAGAAACACTGGTAACAAAAATAATTCTCTCCTCTTTCCAAAAACTCAAGTTAGGAATGTTCTTATAATTACCTGGCACAGCATACTCATCACAGGCTGCAGAGGGTGGCAGGGAAGTGTCCAAAGAAGCATGGTCTTTGCCTAAACTCTCCATTGCTCTTTGCAGTTTTAATTAGAAAGCAGCTTAGTTCCCTGGAAACAGCATCTGGAGATACTGGTGCAGCATAATGACAGCTTGAAAAAAATGCAGACTGCCCGCCCCAAACCTCTTATCTGGCCAGGCCACTAGGACGGTAATAATATTCTCCTTATCGGAGTGCAAAGGTGTGCGAGTCTCTGTCCAGGATCTACTGTGTGGATTGCAAAACATGTTAGTGTTTTCATACTGCAAATAACTCCACTTCAGATGGGAAATTTACACTCACTGTTGCTAAATTGTGACTCAAAAGCTCTCCTTTGTAGTGGCCAGAAGCTGCATGGCAGGGCACGATGCGGCACTGCCTCACCGGTGCTTTCCAGAGTGAGATTCAGGGATGTGTTGTTAGTCCTCAAGGACCCCTTGAGAGGTCTGAAATGGGACATATTCTGTGTGAAGGTGTTTGCATAGGATCCTAGCATTGCTGGTAGGAAGGGACATCCTCCAGCCCCCCCTCACGGCAGGACCGGCTGCTTCACGAGGGCAGGATGGCTCTGTTACCATATTCTTTGGAAACCCCTAAGGACTGAGACTGCCAAAGTCATGTTACCTGTCCAGGAGCTGCACCACCTTCTTGAAATACAGACAGAATAATAAATCCATGCCAGCCTGTTTATGCATGTTGAGGACTTCCCAATGATTCTTTGGTCCAGTCCCTGGTGGATCAGGACTATGAAAAAAGCACTTCAGTCATGAAGCAGGATGGCCATGGGCATGGCCATGGGCATGGCCATGGGCAGCCCCAGTAAAACCAGTGGGAAGATGCAGCTGTTCCCTTGCTCCCACAGGATGATTTCCTTTAGTGGCTCCTGGTGGTCCCTCTTCACCCAGCTCTGCACAGCCTGCAGGCTCGTGCAGCCTCTGCAGAACCATCTGCGGGGCCAGTATTGCTGCAAAGGGGAAGCTGCTGCTTGGTACCATGGATTCAGTGATGAGAGCCTGTTCCTTGCTCTGTGGAAATGGCCAGGCCCCTAGATCAGTGAAAGTGAGATGAGGGGGCAATTGTGGCCTCCCCTGAAAACTGCCTTCATAGGTTCTTAGGCCAGGATAGCGCAGAAAATCTCAAGCTTGTATTGTGTATAACAACTCTGATGGACCAGAGACGCCTCTGTAGCCAGTTTCCAGCGCACTCAGCTACTATCAGCACTTTTCTCCTTGAGACACTCAAGTACTTATGCACTGGTGAGGTGCTAGTGCACCCAATCCCTTCCCTCCCTGCCCCCATGAATTCAAATTGGTTCAATGGTTGGTAGAAGAACTTCACAATGTGTCTACCTCCAGGTCCTCTGGAACTTGCCTGCCCTTCGTGGCAGGGATGATCTCACCTCCTTGAGCAGACTGAGGACTTGCCCTGAGGTAAAGCAGATCCTCAGGGTTGAGCAGATCTGGCCTGCCTCCAATCTTTGTCAGTCTTTTTTATTTTTGTTGTACAAACTTTGCTCTCACCATTATCTCTCTCTAGGTCCCTAGAAGCTCCAGAGCTTGAAACTTCATGCATGTGGATTTCTAAAGATGTAACCTTGGAGGTCTGTGGTCTCTGCTGCCATTCTTCTTATCCCCTGAGTTACCACTTTGCTCTAGGGCTCCTGCCCTGTGTCCACTGCAGATTACATGGTACCTCCAGAGAGGTGGGGTAGGTCTAACAGCCCCAAAAGTAGCAGCAGGGTGGTGGCAGCAGAGCAGATATGGGAAGGCTCTGATACGGGAGGGTGGGCCAGGAACATGGATGGCATAAAGAGATGTGAGGCTACCACGTCATTCACAGAACAGTTTCTTGTAGCTCAGTCACAAATGAAGGCAAGGTGTCCCAAGCTGGTGCGGGTGTCCATGTTCCAGCACTGAGTGATGCTGCACAGTCCTAGAGACACCCTGGTCATGCAGACATCTGAAATCTGTCTCCAGGCAGGATACTTTACTGTGCAAAGCATTGCTTGTGGAGGAGGGAAACATATCAGACTTTGAACACTGTTTTTGTTTTTGTGTCCCTCATTACAAAAAACACATTGTCACAGAACCACAAAATATACTGAGCTGGAAAGGATGCAGCCAGTTCATTGAGTACAGCTCTTGTCCATGCACAGAGCACCACAAAATCACACCATGTGCCTGAGAGCATTGTCCAAATGCTTCTTGAACTCTGTCAGGATTGGTGCTGTGACTACTTCCCTGGGGAGCCTGTCCCAGTGCCCAACTACCCTCTGGATGAAGAACCTTTTCCTGGTATCCCCTGACTCAGCTTCAGGCCATTTCCTCAAGTCCTGTCACTGGTCACCAGAGTGAAGAGATCAGTGTCTGTCCCTCCTCCTCCCCTCACAAGGAAGTTGTAACTGCAGTGAGGTCTCCTGTCAGTCTCCTCCAGGCTGAACAGAACAAGTGACCTCAGCCACTTCTCATACGGCTTCACCTCAAGGCCCTTGACCATCTTTGTTGCCCTCCTTTGGACATTCTCTAACAGCTCAATGTCTTTGTTATATTGTGGCCCCCAAAACTGCCCCCAGCACTGGAGGTGAGGCCGCCCCAGTGCAGAGCAGAGCAGATCAGGACAATCCCCTCCCTTGCCCAGCTGGCGATGCTGTGCCTGATGCCCCCCAGGACACAGGTGACCCACCTGACTGCCAGGGCACTGCTGACTCATGTTCAATTTGCCCCAGACCAGGTCCTTTTCCATGAGCTGCTCTCTAGCCTCATTCCCGAGGCTATACACACATTCAAGGTTGCCCCAACCCAGATGGAGAAATTGAGGTGCTTGGAGCATGTTCAAAGAAGAGAAAAGAAGCTGGCAAAGGGTCTGGAAAATAAATCCTATGAGGAGTGACTGAGGGAGCTGAGGGTGTAGCTTGAAGGAAAGGAAGCTGAGGGGACACCTTATTGTCCTCTACAGCTGCCTGATAGTAGACTGTAGACTGGTGGGGGTCCATCTCTTCTCCGAAGTAACAAGCAATAGGACAAGTGGAAATGACCTCAAATTGCTCTGGGGTAGGTGTAGGTTGGATGTCAGGCTACCCAGGGCAGTGGTGGAGTCACTGTTCCTGGAGGTATTTAAAAGATATGCGGACATGGTGCTTAGGGACATGGTTTCCTGCTGGACATGGCAACACTGCATGAATGGTTGAATTTATGGTCTTAAGGGTCTTTTTCAGCTTAAATGATTCTATGGTTCTATATTCTGTGCTGCTTCTAGGTGGTATGAAACATGGAAGAAAGGGTGGAAATCCCTGTGTGTTTTCAGTGCTCCATGGGAACTGGGCGCATGCTCAGGCTGTGGCTAACTCAGCTTCTCACACTTACCATCTACTCAGTCACCCCAAAGCCTGGTGAGGGCTGATAAGTGACTCCTGACTCAGCAGAACATTGCCAAGACACTGCAGAGCTAGTACTGTGAATGTTTCTCCATTTCATCTGTCTTCTGCCTTGAAGGGAGCATTTGTAAAAGAAAGTCACTGTGCCCCCAGATTCCTTAGAGGTGTTTAATGGAATAGCTGGACTTTAAAATCTTACAGAACTTGCACTTGCATCTCTTAGGAAGGAAATCTCTGTAGGAGACTTGTCTCTTAAGTGTGAATTACTTTAAATGCCAAGGATGTGATTTTAGTATCCCACAGGAAGACTTTGGTAATTGTTAGCAATGTGGAAATTACAGGCTCCACTGCCTACTTTTGAGCTGTGTGTGCACTGAAGTAGAGGGACTGAGAGTCAGAGTCTCGCCTACAGTGCCAGGGACACTGTGTCCCACAAGCACCAGCAATGCCACAAGCTGTTTTTCTCCAGGAGAGCTCCCCTGCAGACATGGCCAAAGCTGCACCCTCTTTGCTGCAGAGGAATTTCTGCAAGTAGGTTAAACTTTCTGGCCAGTCTTGGCTGCATGAACTGTTGTAGCTGGACACTTTACAGTGTGCCAAGTGCTGCATCCCTCCCCTTTCTCTCCACATTTCTGTTCAGCTAGCTCTGGACCATTTTCAGTGATGCATTCAGTTTCCTGAGTGTTCAGCAGCCTAAGCATCTGTGGTGTCACAGGCTCCTCAAACATCATTGGAGCTGCTTGGTAGGGGAACACCCCCAGCCTTGGGTACATCTCCCTGTGCCAGTCCCCCACACAGCTTTCAACACCCAAATGTCTCCCAGGAAAGTTTTGTCCAAGGGACAAACACTCCTAAGGCTGGATCCTGCCATTGGTGGGACTGCTTTCACTGTAGACACAACACCAGGCATTGGATCTATGTGTAAATCAAAGGTCTTTGCGAGCCTCAAGGGTATTAGCTCCCCCTGTCTGGCAAGGCTACTGCGGAGCAATATCCTGAGACCTACATATCCCTCCCTGCAGTCATGGATGCAGCCCTGATCAACACAGGCAGCTGGGGTGCTACACCCCTGCCACTCTTGCAGAGTGTCAGGGCACTTCTTCCAGTTTTGTCTCACATGACAATGACAGAAAAGCAACTTGCAGGCTTATCCTTCACTATCTGACTTGAGTACACTTGCCTGGTTGGAACACACTGCTCTGGGAGCAGGACTACGTGTTACTCTGTGTGACAGAGTACGGTGCCTGTGAAAGCAGATAATTCCTTTCTTTCCCTGCCTTGACTGAAGTATGGAATGACGAGAAATGGATGGATAAATTGAACAGGCAAAAGGCAACAGTGCAAATTCATATGCATACTCTCTGGCACAGAGCAGAGCATTGCAGGCATCTCAGTGTCCACCAGCTGCCTCCTGTGTCTCACCTGACCTTGCCAGACACAGATCTGCCAGGCTTTGGAGTCAAACTCTCTGAACGAGGCTGGTCTTGCACAGGCCCTGAGGTCTGTGGTGGTGTTAAATCACTGCCTTCACGCTTCCCTTGGTCTGCCACTTGCTTTTGAGCCATGTGAAATAAACAGCCAAATCCACAAGTCTGTGGGGAGGATCAGTATTTCTGAATTTGCTGTGTGTAAAGTCAACACTGACCCTGTCCTGTGGCTGCCCATGCTCTGGCCTTGCAGGTCTGGCCTATTACTCTGTGCTTCGGTTCTGCAGTTTCTGAATAAACATTCTATGCTAGAGGCATGTGGTTTCCTTCTTCAGAAGAGCTTCTGGATCGTCTGTGTTGTTTTTCCCTGCCTCTGCACATAAATAGTCATGGTTGTCAGGGCACACACAGCACACACACTCTCTTGGGCTGTAGCCCTGTGCATCTTGAGCCATAGTGTGGGGCTGAGATGCTGGTGACATCCACCTGCCCCAGGGGACCATGGGCCCCAGTTATGCACCATGCTAAGCTGGGCATAACCTTCCCCTGGCAGAAAGCTGGGATAGAGCTGCCCTAATAAATCCTGCCTAGCAGCAGCAGGAGCAGAAAACCTCAGGACAGAAGTGTGTGATACATTTGTGTTCACTGTGGATATATTTTGGAATTCATAACCCTGCCAAAGCCCTTTCCTATGGTGCAGGGGAGACAACAACGTCTGCATTGAAGGACTGGCAACACAGACAGTAGCACACAGCCAGACCACCTCTTTCTTGCTGTTTGGGGACAAACAGGCTTGCAGAGCCCTGGGAAAAATGAGCAGGTGGTGTAATAGCAGCAGCCATGGACAGATGTTCCCTCTGCAGAAGTGGAAAGGGTCCAGGAAAGAAAACTGGGAAAATCAAAGCTCTGGACAACTCTGAGCAATTAGCCAGGCTAGGATTTTCAGCCCAGAAGAGAACTTTCTAAGGAGAAAAAAGCTTTTGATGACAGCAGCTGCCTCTGGGACAGAAAACAGTGGATGCAATCCATCCGACAGTATGGCTGCTTTATGCTCCTCAATCAATTTCCAGCTGCAGCATTAAATCTGTCAGCAGTGGCTTTGTTGTGCAGTGTGGTGCTATGAGTGTCCCACCTGGTGGCTCCAGCAAGGTGCAGAACTGGGTGAGAGGGTGAATTCCAGCTGACCAAGCACAGTAGTCATGATACTGGCACATCTCCCAGACTCAGAGCATGGCCACTGACTTCAGGGAGCTCACTTGACCACATGATGCACCCTGGACTCCTACTCAGACGCCTGCAAATGAGAGCTGTAGAGGATACTAGTATTGTAGCAGGTCAGAGCAGCATGATCTCCTGTGGGTGAGCACAGACCTATCCTTGGAAGGTTTCAATTCACCCTGAAGCACTCTTCAAAGCTGATGAGAAATCACAGCCAGTAATTCTGTACAAGCTTTGGTGCGGGACAGAACTGAACTCAGGAGGCAAGTCCTGCATTAGCCAGTGCCCTCTGATCTCTGCCACTGTGGGCAAAGGGGGCCCCTTGAATGCCCAAGCTGTATGGCCTTTTTGAAGGTATTTCATGAAAAGTGAGTTGTGTCCATGTGCTAGAAGTGGGAGATGAAAGAGCAGAGGAAGCCCCAAAGGCATCCCAAAGGATGCACGCTGACACTGTTACCATCGTGGGACTGAGCTCTGTCACAATCTCTAAGATGGCCCTGACACAAGGAGCAACCTAGACCTGAAAATTGTTCCATTTGGGCTTCTTTCCTCAAGTGCTGGAGCAAACATCTGGGATCTCTTGTGTCCAGCATTTCCACTCAGGCTCTTTCCATGTTCCCATGTGTTATCCGAGCTGATTGCTCTATGAAAGAGCCTTATATAAAAAGCAGAATAACATCTAATATGAGAAGTGCAGATGTTAATATTTTCAATTTACATGAGCTCTGGAAGCAGTGAAGCAGTTTACTAGGGGGCCAGGGAGTCATCTTCTCCCATGCCAGAGAAACTTTACTTTCCCTTTGCTAAATTGCCTCCTACAGAAAAAAATCTGCAGTTACTCAGCATTTTCTTCACCAAAACTTGTGTGTTCCTTGCTTCTCCCCCATGGCCTTTCTCGCAGGAGTGTGAGTGAGATAACACTCTATGCAGAGCATCCTGGTTTGTTATGTGGATTTGAAATTACTGTTTTGACTGTGCAATTTTAGTAGCCCTTGGTGGGAACTGGCTTATGCTGTTTTCCCCCAGCCATGAACAAAAAAAGTGCTGTTGAAATAAGATTATGCATGCCATTTTATTATTCACCATAGCTAACTTAAGTATGCAATCAGCACAGAGTGCACAGGATCAATTAATCACCTGCTTCTAGGCTCAGGAAAGCTATCAGAAAGCTCAGGTATCTTGACACTCCCCATCTTTCAAAATCCGGATGTCTTGCCTGGTTTTCCTAGAATAATATAGGAAAAAAGAGTAAGAGATCAAAAAAAAACCACTCTGTGTGTCACACTTTGGCTGCATTCCATCAAATGGAATGGAGCTGACTATTGCAAAATTGACCTGCTCATTTTCCTGTTTTAAAAGGCTGACGTGACTGCAACATCCTGGCTCACAGATGTGCCCTCCCAGGGCCTGTGGCACCGGTGGTACATCTGCAGTCCAACCTGCTCACAGCAGAGCTGTCTCTAGCATGAGGTTATGGTGGCCATGGCTCTATCTGAGCCCCAACCACCATCCCCAAGAAGGGAGACCCCCCCTCACACCTCCATGGTGCACCACCCATTTGACCTGATGCCTGTGTCAGCTTTTCACCCTCTTGGGGCTGCTGTTTGTGGCTGTTGCCCCATGTTGTATCACCTGCACCAAGCAGAGTGCAGGTCCATTCCATTTGCAACTGTAGGCTGCGGCTGGATACACCCAGGCATCCCCTTCCCCAGACTGGCTGCGTGCAGCTCCTCTGCACTTCCTTGCAGCTTTGCTTGACAAGCTGATCATCCCTCCCCTCCTGCAGCCCAGCACACGTTTGTGTTATTTGCCATGTAAGTGCAGTCTGCCATGGCTTTTCCCAGGCACTGGGGAGCGTGAATGACCATACTTCACAAGCACCCAGTTTTAGACTGCCAAAATTAGACCCAGGAGGTCTCTGCCAAGGGCATAAGCTCACATTTTTTCCACACAGAGCTGGCATTCATTGGCATAGGTATTCCTATCGGTCCCACAGATGGGCAAGTACATGAGGGGGCAGGCCTGCACATTAACCAGGTCTTCACACACCGGCTGGAAAGGAGAAATCAGAGCACCCATTTCAGTGCCAGCAGCACCCATCTCTTCCCCCCAGAACACTCAGGCAGAAGCAAGTGCCACTGACAACCTGGTTCCCTCTGCCTCAGATGGAGCAGGGTGTGCCCACAGAGGAGCAGGGGCAATCACATCCTTCAGTGGGACTCATGGCCTGGACTTTGGTGCTGGAACACCAGTACTCATGAGGCTGGGGATGACTGCTGGCAACAGGCTGCCAGGCACACCAGGCATACCCATCTCAAGCCATGACCGAGGAAAACTAAAAACCTCTTACCATTCTCACGCCACTCCCTTCATTCAGTTCTGCCCCTGAAACCAAGCAAAGATCAATGATTGTGGCACACTTGTGACTGATGGCAGAAGCACGAGATATTGACAGAGTATCACATCCAAACCAAAAGGAAGGCAGTGCTGTGCAGAGCCCACTCAGGACTGAATCAGCTCCGTGGGTTTCATGAGGGGGGATCAGTTTGCTGCATGCCACTCCCACCCCTCCCTGCCAGCACTACCGTACACAGCTTCCATCCGCAGCTGAGCTGGCTGGGACAAAGCTGTGAATGGCCCCTAAACCCTCGCCCAATAGCCCTCTCTCCCAGTCTCTGGGTCAGAAGCTCCACAGAGCATCCAACACATCTCAGGAAATGTGAAACCATGCAACGCTGCATGTGGAATGGAATATCCTCAGAGGGCTGAGGCTTGGTGATACTGCACAGCTGGACAACTGCCACCTCTAGGGAGAGCAGCATTTGGTGGGTTCCTTTTTCTCAGTCAGGCAGAGCAATAGCAACAGTTCACAGCACACCTGTGCAGTGCACAAATGTCCTTGGAGCACGAAGGCTCACACACAGGCAGGGCAGGACCACAACTACCTGCACGGAGGTAGCAATGCCTTTCCAGCACCTACAAACAGTTGCTTCCCACATAAATATGCTGAGCACATAGTGTTCTTGCAAAGACTTGCCAGTTTTTATGGAGGCAGGAACTACTGTAGCTGCCACCACAGCATACGTGTCGTCCTCCCAAGACCTAGTTCCTGTTCACATTATGGACTCTCCCCTATCCCAGACCTCTCCCAAGTGTAATACATTTGATGAACCAACCTGTTACCCTTACCCCAAACTGCTAGTAAGGAGGGCACAGATTGTTTGCTCCAGTTCTTCCTCACCATGCTGCCACTGTTTGTTTGCCCTCACCTCACCTCCTCTCCAAACCAGGATTTCTGGGTCTTTCTGCCTTACCATGCATTTCCCTCGGCCCCATTGTCCCTCTGTCATTCCCAACCCATCACCTATGATCCAGCCTCCAACAGCAGGACAGACTTACCTCCGGCAGCAACAAGAGTCACCATTGCTGCCAGCAGCAGCAGCAGCTCCCTTGCAGGCATGGTTGATCCAGACAGACCCACTAGTACACCTCGCTCTGCTCATGGCTGCCTTTATAGGGGAGGGCACTGCCTTATCTCAGGAATGCTGGGAAAAGCAGCATTTTGATCTGCGCTGGGAGCAGCTGCACTGTACACCCAAAGGGATCACTTAGGCATTCTCATGCAACAGATAAGCTTCCCGCGTGCCACTTGGAAGCTTCAGGTGGCAGCACCAGAGGCTGCTTTACAATCCCTTTGCACTGTAGTCAGGGTTGGGCAATGCAGGTCTTCACTTACCCCAGCCAGCTACTTCTGAATGTATCTCACCCAAACCATCCCTTCAGTTTTGCAGCTGCCGTTCACCATATGTAATGGATCTCCACTTGAGTTGTGAGACTAGTCACAGAAAAGCCAGGAAATTCAGGCTGATTTGGGGGGTGGCACTGTGGACTGAGCATTATCCCGTGAGACCCAGACAAGTCAATACTCAGCTGCCTGATGCACTGGTCAAGACCCCAAACACAACAGGAGGCTTGTCATCAGGCTGCACCAAGCCCACCCAGTGGCCGGGATGGGACAGGCTGAGGGTACAGAGGGGCTGGGGGTACAAAATTCAGCTGCCTGGGAGCAGGGAGCTGCAGGTACAATCACTGCCTGTGCTCAAAGGAGCCACATAGTCAGAGGAGGTTTAATACCTCACTCTACTCACCACCTTGGCTGCAGCTGAGACTGACAGAGCAAAATTATGTTTATCATAAAATTCAGTGCGTTGAAAGGGGGCAGCGTGCATGGATACCTAGATTAAATACACAGAGGTGGCACACAGAGCAGGGAGGGGGCAGAGAGGCTGGAGATGATCCTCAGTGGTAAGAAACACCACCTTTTCAACAAGTATCAACACCCCAGAATATTCCATCTGCTTTGCCTGCAAGACTGGATGCTTGACATCAGTGTGAGCATCCTTATCTCCTCTTTCTCAGAAGCTGGATTTTCCACATCCATCCCCGCTTTCCTTTGGTGACACAAAATCAGTTTGTGAAAGGTGAAGAATGGGAAAGAGGACCACTGGGCATAATGTCAGTGTAAGGCAAATATTGACTAAAAACTCCTTTGGGTCAGACTTGCTGAAATGAGTTTGGGGCAGAAAGTGACCTTCCCCATTGGAGCAGATGGGATGTGTCCTGTGTACAAGGGGTGAGCAGGGGGTAGGTGTCCTACAGAAACCACCAGCAGCCTGGGAGAGCTCCAGATGCACGGAGCATGCACATTTGCACTTGCTGAGGATCTGACCATGACTGTGCTTAAGATGTTTCTTCCCTAGGGGAAGACAGCCGTCTGTCTGAGAAAAAAGGAGACTGCCTGAGCACCCCCTATGGCCAGAGAGGTATGGGCTCTGCAAGAGGCTGCTTACATCCTAGCCATTGGAGCTCCACGCAACTCAGCAGGGCTGTGACCAGGTTTTGGGAAGCGGGAATGCAACCAGATCGGGGCTCCCCTTTGCAGAATCATTCCTCCGCACTGCTGAGGCAGCTGTGCACATGTTTTATATTCCCTCTTTATGGAGTTTACACAGTTCAATAACCTTTGGCTTTTATTATTATTCCACTTTGGAAATCCCTCAACTAAAGTAAATATTTAACTGCATTAGCAGTTGCTCCCAAGGCACATGGGGTCCTGTTAGTCTTGTTTAGTCTAGTACAGGGGAGGCCAAGGGGGATCTGATAGCAGCCTACAACTGCTGGAAGGGAAGCTGATGGAGCCAATCTCTTTTTGGTGGTGCCAGACTACAGAATAAAAAGCGACTGTCACGAACTGCAGCCTTGAGATGATCAGGTCAGGAGTCAGGAAACAAACCTTATCCCAGAGGGTGAACAACTCAAACCAGCAGAGAGGTAAGACACCTCCATCCTCAGTGGGACACGTACCTGATCAAGCCCTGCTGTGCACAAGGTTTGTTGGGTGAGCCCTGAAGTCCCTGGGTGTGTGGGACAAGGAGCTGTCAGTTTCCAGCACACACAGATGTATGTCCTTAGATTCACCTCTTGCAAATCTGGTCCTATCCAACACTTGACAACATGAACAACACAGAGCCCCCTCCTGCAAGCTGCTCACACAAACACACTGCACAGCTCTGGATGAGGGCTATCTTGGGCCTTTAAAACGTTCCACAAAGTATTTTACTACCAAGAAAAACATTGAAATGCTGATTCTAATGCCTCTGGTGCCACCACTGATGTCTTTGTTTCCAAGTAAGGCCTGGTTCTTTGGTCATGCCAGCAGCAGCACAGGAGCAACAGGCTGGGGCTGTGCTGCTGGGACACACTGTGTGCTCCAGATCACTCTCCTTGGATAGACGGTGGCAGGAAATATCTGTATCCCCTCTGTGCTGGATGACCACCAGCAAGGCCAGTGGTGCTGTAGCTAAGCTGTTGGCTGACACAAGGCTTGATCTTCCTCTACCCCGTTCCACAGTGGTATTCAAATTCCACTGCCTTCACAAAGCAAATTAAAGGGTAAATAACCTCTTGCAAACTGGTTTTGTCTTTTCAAGCTTTTCTGCAAAGCACAAACTTGCAACCCCTAATGAAAAGTCCTCCCTAGTCTACCCCTCAAAGAAGAGGTGGGAAAATTCTTCCTCGGGTGGGGCAGGAGGTATTCTGGTGGCTGCTCCTCCCCACACTGGCTATGCAGCTCCAGCTGGCCCTGCCATTTTCTCCCTGCACTTTCACCAGCAAGATGGTGATGTAGGAGGCTTCAAGACGTAGGATGGGCAGATGTGAAGGCTCCAGATTTGCCTGTGGAGCTGGAGACCTAGTCTCACCACCAGCAAGGCACATAAACTCTGATGGAGACAGTGGAAACAAGCAAGGAGACTTCTACATCCAAAACCAATCTCAGGCTTGCTTTCTCACAGCACTGCCCCTGCCTTTGCACTTGTTCCCAAACTCATAGCACCCAACGGCCCATGTCCACAAGCTCATCCAGGATTGCTCATCACATCACTAACCCTCATTACATCTTTCCCCTCCTAGGGGACTGCAGCTCTGTTTGCAGGCTTTCCATCTGAGTGGGCACCAATGGCAGCTGGCCACACTGGATTGCATCACATCACACTTGCCTCATGTCTGCTTGGTGGCCTTATCGGTGGTGTGGCCTTGGTGTCGTCACCACACCACACAGCACCTGCCATTTCCTTGCTGTTATCTGTCACTTTTCCTGGATTTCATGGCTTTTCGGCCTTCCTGCATTCTGCACCAACACTGATATTTTAACTCTTTTTCTGCTGCTCCTCCTAGGGCTTTGGTGTCCCAGCAGACGCCTGGGTCCCACAGGCATTGAGAGCAGAGTACTGCCTTGCTTGTGCAGCCCAACCCAGAGCCCACCATCTACCCTCCTGTTGCACAATGGGGCAAGGCAAAAAGAGGAGGGCAAGTCCCACGCTCATTTTCATCTTTAGCTCACTTCCTGCATCCAGATGGTCTTTATAGAGAGGATAACAGTCCTGTTCTCTTCCTCTGAACACTCTGAGGTCTCTACCTTAGTAAGAGAGAGAAGGAGCAATTTGTTCTCCCTTGTATGCAAAAAGAACTCCAAAACAAAACCAAAAACCAACCAAAACCCAAAACCAACACCAGAGATATAAGTGATCACGAGAGGTTTGCCTTTAGATATACCGTGGATCCAAAAGCCGACACCTGAAATCTCTGTCTGTAACTGGGGTGGAAAGCAGCCATCACCACTTCCCAGCAGTTTTGCCAGACCTTCTGGATTCAGGTCACACCTTTGGCCACCTTCCTCCTTTTTATTACTTGAGTAAATATTGTGGTGTGTCAGGCAATGGGTAATGCTCATTATCTCTTTTATGACGGAAAATTTCCCTGTGACACTGTCATCTACAAGAACACCAGACGTTGAATACATGGACTAATCCTGCCTGCTGACACTCTCACCAGATGCAGTCGGGGCCAAGGTGGCATCAGTCTGGAGAAGACTAGAGCTTCCCACCTAGCCAGGCTGTACACTGGATCTCAGCAGTGCAACAGTCTAAGGGAGCATCCATTGCATACATTTTTCCCCTGCTGCAGCTTACCGCTGTAGCTGGGCAGAAGCTGCTGCAACTCGCATCCAAGGGTACCAGCATCTCCTCTCCCTTGTGTTTACCTCTGCCTGTTCAGACCTCTGTTCTGCAAGACATGCTCTAAATGCATCTGCAGTCTGCAAACGCTCTGCAGCTCCTTGGCAGCTTAAGTGTGACCTGCCTTTCCCCACGTGCTCACACTTGAGGGCTGGGTGACCAAATCCCGAGTGCAGCAGATAAAACAGTAGAAAACCACAGATTTACTTTTTGTCCAGTAAACGCTTGGTACAAGGCACACCAAGCCCCAGTGCTGGCGTCAGGAATGGGATGAGGCTATGTGGCTGGGCTGGGTGGGCAGAGCTCCCCTGCTGCTATGATACTGTTCCCTCCTGCTCTGAGCTGACAAGATAACCTGGATGCTGGCAGCAGCAGTAGGTATGCTGTCCCCAGCATACTGATGTTCAGTCTTGTTTATCTGGGAACTCACACCCACTGTAATTTACAAAAAAAATTAGATTTCTCAGCCTCTTTTGCTGAGTTCGTTTCTGAATGAACAAATCTGTACTGGGCTCCAGTCTTTTATACCTTCTGAGAACAGCATTGCTAATTCCATTTTGTGTGGGACTGAATGCTGTCATCACTCTGCATTTAGCACCACGCTGGAGAAAAATGGGTAGCACATATGCCAGCTCCCTCCTTCAAAGTGACAGCTGCTCTTGGTGAGTTTTTGTAGAGGAGGTCCCTTGACTTTTGCAGGAAAGACCTGGTCTTTCCAGTCTGCCAGTTGCTAAAATCCCTGAAGGTACCCCAGAGTGAATTGATGTAATAAGGGATACAGTGTAAGAGAATCAGAGAAGTCTTTCTTTTTCTCCTTGCATTTTAAGGGGATGTTGTTCTGTGACGCTGCATTTGCATACATCTTTGACAGCAGGGTCACCCAGTCATGCCTGGCCACCTTTCCATATTGCCCCGGTTAACATTCATGTCTCCACTTTCTCCTACAGATCTGCAGGTGCAGCACCCTTCTGAAGAAAAAACAGGCAATAAAACACTCTCTAGTGTCCTGTTTATCCAGTGAATGTGCAGGCAAGCACACTACTCAGCACTTCCCCATTAGTTAAGTTGCCAGGGAAGGAAGATGCAGGTTTACTCATAGACACTAAGAGCAGAAATGTGCGTCCTGGATGTTGCCTGCTCCTTCTGACTTCAGAGCCCACCTACTGTGCAGGTACAATTTTTTCCAAATGACATCTTAAATACTTGGTATGTATGAATTAACACCAGGAAGGAGCCACAATAAACACCACAGAACAGAGGGGCACCGTCACCCTCAGTGAAACCCATCCTGCTTCTTGGAACACATTCCTGCAGCCTTTGCTTTCATTTATCATAAAAGTAGAGTGAACTTTGTAATCTCTGAGATACTGGATTTGCATTGAGATGATGATTTCCTCTTGTAGCTCACAGAGGCTCTGTTTTTAACTCTGACACGTGATCATCTAGATGTGTACTGGCAGATCAGAGCAGAACTAGAAGTACTGAAAGCAGCTTACTCCTGAGTAGCCAGATGCTAATGCAAAGTTCCTCCTTTGTGAACCTTCAGGCAAAATCAGCTCAACAGTGGCAACAAACCCTACCTTTGTGCATAACTGCCATCCTAAATTCTGCTCCAGAAAATATACTATCCCAGGGTCCAGCCAGGTCCTGGCACCTCCAGACAGATGCCATTCTTGCTGATGTCTGTCCAGGGAGGCAAAGGTGCATAATGAAGAAATGTACTGCTGACAGGCACAAAGGCTGAGTACCCATAATGGATTTATGTGATTAATATATTAAATTCCTGTGATGAATAATCAGGCTGTATGTAAGGCATTTCAGCAGGAGCCACCCAAACCAACAGAAGAAGAGCCTAGCAAGGAACTGGGAAAGTGCAGCAGCAACCAAACCTGAGCTGGCTTTGGAGCCAGATTTTGGCAAGGCCCATTTAACCTTATTCTGGTGATTAGAAAAAGATGTGTATGACACCAAAAAAACCAAAACAGATAAAGAAAACTTTCAGATTAAAAACTATCAAAGACTATAAATAAGAAATGGTGGTAGTTTCTCTTCACTTAGATGAATATAGCTGCATGTGTAGAACATATCTTCTTGCCTGGTGATGAGCTTCTCTGCAGAGGAAGTTTTTTTTTCTCTTGTTCTCCTCAACCTACACACAACCAAAGCTGTGCAGGCAGCTCCCTTTGCTGTGAGAGGCCTGACTCTACGCCTTGTGCAGAGGATTATTGTCATTTCACTGCTGAGGCAAGCATAAAAAATGGGGCAGGAGACGCAGGGCACAGCTTAGCACCGTGTGATTAAAAAGATGCAGATGTTACAGGACTGGATACAGCTGAGAGGGAAGGGGGAATAAGCCTGGTGGGGCTGCGTAAGGAGGTGCAGGCCCCATGCGTCTTTCCTGTCGCAAGTATGGGACACTCTTAGTCCACAACAGGACCAGCCAGCACCATTCAGGAGGCAAGGAGATTAGCAGGAGCTGGTTTGTGTCAGCACTCACTGTGTAAGGGTTGCTGGGGACTCTTCCCAAATTGCTGCACTATGCAAAACCACCCCCCAGAAACAGTTCCCTGCTAGCAGCAAAACGGTGAAAAAAGACTTTCAGGTTTGTAAGATGATTCAAGTTTCTTTCTTCAAGTCTTCAACTCTTTATTTCAAGTAATGATCATTGCAAATTGTAGACAAAGCTTGTGGCCTGGTCTGTCATGAGACTTCTTCCCATGGCAACAGTGCTGCTCCTGATTTGACTCTTCTGGGCTCTCAGCAAAAGGCAGCTGGATGTTGCGATTGGATCTCCAGAGCTTTCTGCCTCTCTTTTCTTGTTCCTCTGCTGTCTGTCTGCCTTGTCTGCTGGCTGTGCCTCCAGATGAAGTCAGCCCTTCCCAATCCTCCTCCTAAACCAGCACCTTGGCAGACAAGCTCCTCAGCCCACACAGGAGCAAGGAGTGACCCTGTGGAGTGAGACCCCAGGAGCAGGGGATTGTGCTGGGACACTCAGGCTGTGTCCCTGCAGCAGGGCGACCTGCAAGCAGCACGGAGCCATGCCTTTGGGGCCCTGCCCAGCGGAACTACACTGCTCCGCACTACTGCCACGACGGCACAAGGAAAAAAACAGGAATGTGCCTAAATGGTGCCGCACTATGCAGCAGGGATGCTGCCCACCAATCCACACAGCATGCCCGAGTGGGTGAGTGAGAAACAGGCTCTAGGTGTATCCCTGGGCTTCTGCAGGCCTTGAAGGGAGCAATAGAAAAAGAATATAAAACTATTTGGGTTGAAAGAGATCTATAAAAGATTATCTAGTCCATCTCCCTGCCATGAACAGGGAGACCTAAGTCCCATCCAAGCTGGCCTTGGACACTTCCAGCAATGGGGCATCCACAACTTCTCTAGGCAACCTGTTCCAGTGTCTCACCACCCCCACTATTAAAAAAAAAAAAAAGTTCCTCAGGTACAGTATGAATCTACACTCAGTTTAAAAGCCTTGTCCCTTCTCCTGTTACTACAGGCTCTGATAAAAAAAATCTGTCCCTGTCTTTCTTACAAAGCCCCCTTTAACTGTTGAAAGACTGCTCCAAGCTCTCCCTGGAGCCTTCTCTTCTCCTGGCTGAACAACCCCAACACTCTCAGCCTGTCTTCATGAACAGGGGTCCAGCCCTCTGATCTTCCTCATGGCCTCCTCTGGACTCGCTCTAAATAGGTCCATGTCTTCTTGTTCTGGGGATCCCACAGTTGGACGGACACAGCACTCCAGGTTAGGTCTCACCAGAGCAGAGTAGAAGCAGAGAACTACCTCCCTGGACCTGTTGGCCACATTTGTTTTTATACAGCCAATGACACAATTGGCTTCTAGGCTGCAAGCACACTCTGAAATTGATAAAGCCAAAACAAATTCCCAATATCACTAATCCACGTTACTCCAGTTTTGATACTAAGGAAAGCTATACCTTATGGAATGCTACCAGACCACTTTAATAAGTCCTGTAAATCAGAGAAACAAAGACGTCAAAGAGGGAGTGTGTCCCCCAGCCTACAGCGCTGGAGAGGGGGCATATTTCTGTCCTGCTGGCATCCCTGGAAGCAGCATTGCTATAGAGAGAGCTGGGCTGGATTTTCCAGGGAGCTGCGCAGTGCAGAGCCCAGGCTCCCTGCCAGCTCCGGGGAGCACAGTGCCAGCAGAGGGCACCTGCCACCCAGGGTACCCCTGGCATGGACCCCACACAGCACAGCGTACCCACTCCACCGCCACCCACCCCTCTCCAAAAGCCCTGTCCATCTGGCTGGGCCCCAAATCCTCACATTACCTTCCAACCTCTCCTCTGGCCTCCTTCTCATCCAAGCTGTGAACATCCCAGGCACCACTTTCTTGCCCTGGAGATGTGCATTGTGTATTTTTGGCTCTAGTGACTGAACTGGGGCTGTGGGTTGTGACCAGAGTGCAATCCAGGCCTGCTCACACATGTGGGGGCTGCTCTTGCCCCAGCAATTCTCAAGGCTGCCACAATCACACTGAAGAGCAGAGTCACAAGCCCAAACTCCCAGTCTTCTGGAGAAGTTGACATGATGCATGCTGAGCTTGGAATAAGCTGACAGGAGCTGCTGTGGGGCTGTGCTTCTCTGTGTCCTCCCTGGTCTCGTCCTGTGAGGTTTGACTCAGAAAGGCTAGAACAGCTACTGCACCTCTGCTGTTCAGCCACCTTCAACTCCACAAGAGACACACAGATGGGCCATGTTTTGCTGTTAGGCAGAGCATTTTCACGTGGATACATCCCTGCAGTGCTGATGGTGACCACGTGCTGTTCTTCAGGTGAGGAGTGGCTGCCCAGTGGAAATACATGATGCTACCACTGGCTAAAATACTGACCCCAGCACAGACTTGGCAAGCTAGAAACAAATCCTTCCATGACTTGCCTGACGGAGAAACCCCCATTTGGTTAATATTTGCATCCTTTCCTGGATTCTGCCATGGTCCTTGAAAACTTTGCTTTTCTTCTAAGACTATGGGGAGCTTATAACTTCCCTCTTCCTCCTCGTACTTTGATTCCTAACTACAAATGTCTTGCCACATTACCAGTGAACTTTCACTCTGTTGCACCCTGATAGCTTGTTTCACATTTCAGATGTTTACAATCTTTTCCAACTGCTAGGTTTGATTAAAATCAGACATACAAGTCATTTGGCATGATGGATGGACATATGTATTTATGCATAGCAAAGCATTATAGTCAAGCAGTAATCTTTTTTTGGGAGAAAAAAGACTAAAAATTAGCTTTGCTGAAAAAGAACATCACCAACATGATGACGTCAGGGAACAAGAAGTGGACTGCGGTGTGACTGGAAAAGTGAGATCTCCAAGGACACCATACAGGTTGGGCTGGGGTGTCGAATGCAATGGTGAAAAGCTGGAGAGGGCTGACATGCCGTGTGAGTAGCCACACCTTGCATAAGCACATGCTAATTTTTATTTTTCCTGTAAGGCCTGTATTTCTCTTTTCTTGTTCATGGCTTCAATAGGACACCTTACATCTTTACCAAAAATAGATGTGCTGTTACCTGTTTGGATCTGTAAGTCTATATTTATCCTTTCACACATCATTGCACACTTGAGTGATGCAATGTGAATGACCCCTTCCAGCAACAGAGCCTTCTTTAACCACAAAACCTTGCTCTACTTCCAGAGCTGTGTTGAGACCAAGCAAGACAGTGGTCCTATGGAAAAAATGGCATAATTTTTATAGGATTCATGTAAAACATAGCTGGCATTCATAGTAAGGAGCTACAGTGGACCTGTGGAAAAATGTGTTAAGACATTCCCTAACCCTCTGATGTTTTTACTGAACACTGTGCTGTCACTTCTTTTGCTATTGCTAGACGAATTTGAAATAAGACATATATAGGAGTGTTATGGGAAATCAAATTGACTCTGCCTTAAGTTACAATTGGGGTCTGATTCACAATGCACCACAGGGAACTTTTCCTACAAGTGGACAGTTCAAAACTGAAAGACAGGAAAGATAAATTTCACTAGTACAAGTCTAGGTATTTTCTGACAGCAGTGAAATATGGAAACTCTGGACTGCTGTGCTCTTTCTGAAGAATGGATTTTCTGCTGGCTCACATTGTGGGTTGCCTTTTGCCAACTGTTTCATAAAAGATGTCTGGAGAGTCTGAAGGTTTTGAAAGCTGGGTTTACTCATTGAAGAAAGCAATTTATGATCTGATCCTTGTTTGAATGTTGACTGAGAATATTAGTGCCATCAGTGACGACATTATAGTGTCATGGACACCAGCATTGCCATCATGTTGCTCACAATATCAGGTTTAAACAAAGCACAAGGTGATTGTTGGACTGACTTGCAGAATGTGTCAGACAGAACGGAGAAACATGTAAGTGAACAGAAAAGAGGAAGCAGATGTCTCTGGTCATGCACTTTGGCAGCAGGATAGCTCATTCTCCTCACTTTAGCAGCCCACCAGGCAGCACCAGAGACCGCTGAAATCAGCAAATCTGCAAGGGCTGAGGACAGTAGGAGTGCTGCATGTGTTTGTGTGTGTGTGTGTGTGTGTGTGTGTGGCAAAGTAGTTTTAACCAATAAGAAGAATGCAGATTCACTTCCTCCCTGCAGTTGCTTTGCTTTCGTGAGACCAAATGAAAAGCAGCATTAAGGGCTACTAGCAGGAGTTATTTATTGCATTTGAAAACCACTTGAGTGTCGCACGGTGTACCTGAAGCACTTTGAAGCCCAGATACACATAAGTCTGCCAGACCACGAGCAGGATTTTGCCTGGTCAGCTGTCAGTCTCACCCCATGAGTCACCGATGTCCCACTAATTACTCTCCAGTCAGCTGTGAGCAAAATGCCTTCAGCGCCCAGGGGAACAGCATTAGTACTGGTTTCCTGACTGTCGCTGCTCTTGCAGGGGGGCAACACTATAAAACTTCCTCCACCACCTCTGCTGGCCAAGAAAGGATAGGTTTCTTCCTGCAGAACCAAGGAGGTTTCTTTCCAGGCTCATGGACTCACTAGTTATAAGAAACACATGTAACTTTAAGGGATGTTGGATGGTGCCCAGACCTGCTTGCACAAGCACTACTACTGGCTTGATGATGGACATGAGGAAAATCCTTCCTCAGAAATGTGGAACAGCTCTGGGACATGGTGCCAGAGAGGTGTAGATCACCATGTTGGGCAGCTTTCATAACTCAGTGGGACAAAACCACAGCTGACTTCACCTGTTGCTGGCAATAGTCATTCTCCAAGCAGGATGTTTGGCTCCAGAAGGCCTGGCCACTGGCACTGCTGGTTCTGGTCTTTTTTGCTTTGCAGGAAACAAGTTGAAACAAGCTTCGCGGAGCTGACAGAAAAATACAGTTTATGCTTAGTTGCTCCAATCGAAGACAACATGCAGCCCTCCAAGAGTCATGAACCCACATACAGCCCTCGCTGCCCCGCAGCAGTCCGCTGCTGCCTCTTACACCCTCTGCCACAGGCGAGTGCTTCTGTGCGCTGCTACAGCGACCGTCCCGGCATGGTGCCACCGGGCACGGTGCTGGAGCGCCACCCAAGGCGGGGCGCGCTCACAAGGGCCGGGCAGAGCGGCGGGACTGTCCGCCCCGGGGCTGGGGGGAGACGGGCGGGGAGGCCGGGACGCAATGCCGGGACCGGGAGGGGGATGCCGGGGCCGGGTGGCGCCGGGGCTCTCGCCGGGGCTCCCGCGGG
>VZTX01002243.1:0-34634 GCA_013400915.1 Pardalotus punctatus | reverse complement strand
CCTCACGGAGTGACAGCGGCTCGACTGCTCACGCGTGTGCCGCCGGCGGAGGGGGATTGTGGGAGAATCCCCGGGGAGCCGGTGCGCGGGGGCAGCGCGGCGCGGATGCTGCCACAGGCACGGCAGCGGCAAGCGGAGCCCCGTGCCTCTCGGGAAGCGCTCCCACCCCGCCCGGCTAGGTTTCTTTCTGGTTATCATCGAGGTTGGGTAATTTCCTCTGGGAAATCTACCCAAAATGCTGCTCTTGCGCAATGCCACAGGAGGTCTGTTTGTGCTGTGCAGGCTTTTCGCAGCCTTTTTGTGTTCGCGGACCTGCTGAATGAGCGTTACGAGTTTAAAATGGGCTGTGAGGCAGGGTCAGGAATACAGTTGTTATGCATCCCAGCGGCGCTTTCCACGTATTTGGTCCTGTGATGCAGTACCGTGATACGTGGCAGCCTGGCGTGTGTTTTATCTGCACTGGAGCTGTGCTCCCCATAGGCCTTTTCCAGGACCTCCTGGGTGCTGGCATGCTGGCAGGATTTTGGTAGGTTCGCAGCCTGCTGGTGGTCTCATTTTTACTGTGTGATGACCTGGACCTGTTTTGATCTTCTGGCTTTGTCACAAGGCAGAGTTGGGGACAACGGCAATTTCAGATTTTTTTGTTTATTAAAAGGCTCTCTCACCGAACTTGCTGCTTGCAACTGCTGCTCCTTGAACGGCCACTACTGTGGTGTAGGTAGGCTTTTTTGCCATGACCTGCTGGCATCCCAGTTGACAGTAATCTGGCCACATCTTGGGCTCTTGAGCCTGAGAATGATCTCACTCATCCACCAAGTGGGCCATTTTAGCATGGACGTCTCTATCACTAGAGATAACAACAGGGGAAGAGACTTCAGAGAAGCTACCTGTGGTTTTCAGTTTACGAAACTGACACAGAAATTCATCATTTCTCTCGGTGCTTGCTGGTCAGCTGTTTATGGATCAATGCATCTGAATTACAAATGTCTGGTTTGTTATTTTAAGAAGGTGGTTTTGAGGTCACTAAAAGAAACTGTGCTGTGTTTTGTGTTGTTGTTTTTGATTAATATCTTTCACTTTTTCCCCCTAGATCACTTTAAGTTGAAAGTGGCTGTGCAAACCTGTCCTCAGAGAGTGGATGTGGGAACCGTTTATGAATATGACTTTGCTTTGAATGGTCTCCACTTAGTCTGATCCTGTCAGGGCTGAGTCATGTGCTTTGGAAATGCCTGGAGTTTGGAGAAATGCTCTTACTGACCCCAAGATTCAAAGTGTTATTGGAGTTAGTCGCTGAAAGATTATTTAAGATATTTTAAATCATCTTTGTAACATCTTAAGTGCAGTTTGCTGAATCTGCCAAAGGCCGTATGATGCTACTGGTAGTGGTTACAGATGGTAAAAAGAACTACAGGGCCATGTAAAAAGTAGCTCTTTACAAGACAGCAGGCAAATGTTTTCTAGCTGTGTTACCTTCTGTACTTGTGAGGTGGTGCAGTCACATGCAGCCTGGCACTGTCACCACCTAAAGATTTATAGCCGGCATGTAGGTGAGAAACTGTTTGGTTTTTTTTCCCCTGTTCTTTTCAGATTTTGGTAGCAAACAGCGTTTGTAAACCAATCGTGTCATGCCTCATGTTGCTCAGAGCTCAGTCTGCCCTGGTTAACATCTCATGTGTCTCTAAGGCCACTGTAGAGTGGTGTGCAATTTGTGGGCATAGCTCCATCTCCTCAGCATAAACCAAAATTTATTGAAACATACATAATTCTATTTTTTTAATTTCCTGCCTGCCCCTCTGCCATCGTTGTTGGGAAGCCTGTGATGACTCACACAGGATATGTGTGACTGAGCTGCTCAGGCTTTTTGAATGGTAAAGTAGCCAGGTACTCATTTCAGAGGCCCACAGTTTTCTTTCTAGCAGTCTTTAGAAAGTAGTTTACCATCCCTGCCCTGGCTCTGCAACAAATACATTAGCTGAATGAGATCTAATCTCCTACAAGAAGCTGCCAAATTTAAAATGTGTTTTTATGGTTCACTTGCCATTATTTATAAGAATAAATCAGGACTGGGGTAATACTATAATTCAGCTGAGTTGAAAGTCCTTAAGAGCTGTGAAATTCTCGAATACAAGGTAATATAAGCATTTTGGATTTACGCTACAGTTTAGAGCTGCATGTGAATGAGTATCAAGAAGCAGAGACTGCTTGCTGCAGTAAAATTTCAAGAATTCCAAGAAATTCTGGCTTCTCTGAGGAGCCCAAAAGCAAGTAAATCCAGATATTTCCTGCAGGTGTTCATTCCCTGAATTGTTACATTCTTTAGGAGCTGCAGAACAGTACTGTGGTGTTGGTTTTGGTTGGTTTTTTTAAAGTAAAAAATTGCTTTGTAGAAGCAGTATGTGTGTTGGCCTAAGTGCTTTCAAAGCAGTCAAATGCGTTTCTTCTACTATTTCTGTGTGGGTTTTGTGTTTTGGTGATGGGGTAGTTACGTGCCTGCTGGTTTAAGGAAGGGGTGCGCTAGGGGTCATATTCTTTGGTTTTAAGATCCCTTTCCGAAAGAGCTCATCTTAAAGCAGCCAGAATTCTGCAAAGCAGAATTTCCTGGACAGGCTTATCTGTATTTCAGGGATGTAATTTTAAAGTCCTGCCCAGCTGAGTGCATGTGTTTCTGGAGGTTATTTTAGAGTATAACTGTCTCCTTAGCAATTGTGGACCCCCATTTAAACACCAGGTGTGGCTGGGATGGCACACGTAAAAGATGTACTCTTGCTCTTTTTGCCATGAGCATCTGCTGGGAAAGTACCCAAGTGCACTAAATATTGCAGTCAGGTGTCTGTCTTAATAGCTTTTCATGCCCAGATTTGAGTTTAGAAAACTGATAACCCTGAACACTAATAATTAACGGATATTGACAAGACAAAAATGTGGGTTAATGTATGAACCAGTGAATTGTCCAAAGGACAAGCCAATAGAGATGTACTCATTTTTCAGGTTTAAAAATGGCTGTTTCCTGGGATATCACAGTACAGTTTGGGTTGGAAGGGACCATAAAGATTATCTAATTTCAGCTCCCTGGTATGTGCATGGACACCTTTATCTAGACCAGGTTGCACAGAGCCCTATTCAACTTGGCCTTGAACAAACACTTTCAGGAACAGAGCCTCCAAAACTTCCCTGCACAACCTGTTCCCATACCTCGCCACTCTCAGAGTAAAGAATTTTTTCCTAATATCTAATCTAAACCTGCTCCACTTTAAAGCCATTGCCCCTTGTTCTGTCACTATCTTATCAAAAGACCCTCTCCAGCTTTATTTTCTCCCTAGAGCCTTGTCCTCTCCAAGCTGAACAGTCCCAACAATCTCAGCCTGTCTTCACAGGGAAAGTGCTCCATCCGTCTGATCATCTTGGTGGCCTCCTCTGGACTCACTCCAACAGGTCCATGTCCTTCCTGTGTTGGGGACCCCAGAGCTGGATGCAGTGTTCCAGGTGGGATCTCACCAGAGTGGAGCAGAGGGGCAGAATCCCCTCCCTCCCCTGCTGCCCACGCTGCTCTGGATGCAGCCCAGGACACGTTTGGCTTTCTGGGCTGGGAGTGCACATGGCTGGGTCATGTCCAGCCTTTTGTCAGCCAGCATCCTCCAAGTCGTCCCGGTCAGGGATCTTGGGCATGCAAGAAAAACAGCTGTTTATCTGAGATGTCAGAGTTTTGGATGTAAAGTGGTGCTTCCCACTTCCATGTTAGCGAGGCATGTTTTAAAAAACAAGGATTGAAAGAAAAAGAGCTCCTTTGGCCAGCTTGTAGGTGAGCATGTGTCACTCAGGGAGGGGAGGACCTATGCCACAGGCTTTTTCTTTGATGCAACTGCTTCTGATGCCTATGTAGTCAGTACAAGCACGTGCTCTAAACTGTAGATGCTGAAGATAAGTGAAGGTTTTCTGATGCTTTGAGATAGCCTGTAAAATCAGTGGTGATGCTTAGTGTCTGTATTACAGAAGTGTTTTGAGGTTACGTGCTGCCTGAGATTGAATTAATAAATAATGTCGTTTGAGGCCTCTGTATATGTGGACGTTGTGTGGGCAGAGGTAGAAGATGTTTTAGCACTGGCAGAATCCTAGCAGGGCAAAATTTGGGCAAGAGGGTGAAAACCTAGGAGATGCTAAACCCACCATTTCTTAGGAAGACTTCTAGTGGTGACAGTGGTGGAGAGATGTGATAGGTTTGGCATGCCTGCGGTCTGGTCTTCCTGTCACATTGCCCACCTGTAATTATGGGCTCTCATCTTGCTGTGGGGAGTTTCTACCCCAGAAACTGGAGGCCTCTGAATCTGTGGAGTCCCTTCTAATACCAGGCAGTGGAGAAAACATCCGCTTTACATGTACCTTCTCTCTTTCCTCTCTCATTTGGACCTGCCTTTTTTTTAACCTTTTTTATATACCGGTCTCTCCTCCTTCCTGCCTGCCTAGGTGCTGGAGGCATTGGTTTGCTCACAGACACAAGCTGGAGTTGTGCTGTGTCTCTCTGCTGCCTTCTTTTGAAAAAGTAAAACAGAAAGTCAGAGAAGAGCATGGAGATGGCTGGGGGAGGGGGAGCTAACAAGTGAATCAGTTTGCTCAAATTTAAGCTTTCTTGGCTTCAAAAGAGGGTTTGAGAAACTGTTAAACTTCTCCAAAGAATATGTTTAAGATATTTGGCAGGGAGCAGATGTGTGATCCTGGCAACACCACCGACAGCTCCACAGCTATCTGCGTGGCTGGGAGCACATCATACCTCTGAAACACAGGCTTTCTTGGAGGGCAGGGAGCAGCTTCTGTGAGGAGAATATCCCTAGTATCCTCTTATCTGGTCAGAGTGGAGGTTAAGGAGTGTTAATTAGGCTTGCAAAGTAACCTGGAAAGGTACTATGGTGTGCTGGAGAGCAGCTGTTTGAGGGACACAGCACAACAGACGGGAGAAAAGGAAAGTTTTCTGTCTCATGTATGTAGTGTTTTATAATGTGCTTGTTTCTCTGCCAGCATTGATCTGAAGCAATAGCTAGTTTCTTTGGAAGTGGGGCCAAGTTTGTATTTGGAAAGAGACAGATAACTTGCAGCTTCCAAAAATGCACTTGGACACAGGATTCAGTTAAGCTCTTTAACTTTCCTCCTCTGGTGTGGAGCATCTTAGTCTGACTTCATTCAGCATATAGGGGATGTTGTCCCTGTCTTGAGGGCCATCCCCACCCCAAAGGCCAGGGTGTTGGGGGTGCTCTAGGTCTGATGGCCTTGCAAGCAAGCAGGAGGCTCTGGGCTCCACTGCTCACCTCCTTTCCTCCCCAGAGGACTCTGCTCTCTAGCCAGTGTCCTACAGCCGCTGCTCCACTCCCTCTGCACACCCTTCTCTGCAGGGTGGAAGGGGGTTTGGTTTTGGGGACAAAACCAGCCAGTCCACAGCAATACTGCAGTGGTGGGGCCAAAGATTTGGGGTGTTGGGGGATGTAGATGGAGCAGTGTCAATGTCTGGCTTGCTCCTGTTTCTCTGGGTGGGAGAAGGTTTTGCTCTTTGGCCTGTCCCCATTGACACTTTCGTGCAAATCAGTGCTTAGAGCACCTGCCTGCAAGGACAGGTGCCCTAGTGAGCTAGGTGTGGATTAGATTTGCACTGCAGGTGCTAATTTCACTGAGCCCTGGCCATGGCCAGGCACATGGCAAACAGCTTTTCCAGCAGTCTTCCAGCTGCAGCTGAGCTGTAGGGAGCTTGGGGCAGTCTGCAAGCCTCTGCAGATGTTAGTCTGAAAGAGGGTTGCTTTTGTCACCTCCGCAGACTCGGGTGTCACTGGACTTGCTTTGAGGGCAAAGAGACAAGTTACCTGCAAAGCTGTCCTGCTGAATCTGGAAATGGCCCTGTAAAGGCCTTACGAGATGGGTTTCCACAAATCCGTGTGCTCCAGGGCAGCGCATGAAGCAGCAGCCGTCTCTTCAGCCATGCAGTGCCCTGCTGCTCTCCTCACCTCCTGCACTCCCCTACGCCAGCAGCAGCCCGTGCTTTTGGGGTGCACAAGCCCTGACAGAGTTTCAGCCAGACAGACATACCTCTGCCCCACCTGGCACCCCGACACTCCCCCACCTCTCTGGGGAGCACGCCCCAGCCCCAGGGCAGCGCTGGAATCCAGGTGCACATGCCACTGGCAGGGTGGTATGGGGCAAGGGAGAGGGGCTGAGGGAATTGCCTTGTGATTTGGGGCTGCCACTGGCAGAGACATATGCCTGGGATGCCACTCAGCCCAGAACTGCTGTCCATACATCCCATCCTGCTGCAGAGTGGGGGACTTCTGGCTGATGGCAGCTCAGCCTTTTTCTGATCCGTGCCTGTTTGTTTGTTTGTAGTTTGCTGTTAGAGAGCCTGGAATTTAATTTTGCAGTGGCGGGAAGAGCTGATCGCATGCAGATTGCCCGGCTCCAAGGGAGACAGTTCAAAGCCAACTCAGTGAGCATGCACTGGATTTGAGCCACCAAGGACTTTGCTTCTCTCCTAGAAGTACCCTCCATCGACAAGACTGTCTCCCTTTTTTTAAAATTTGTTATAAAAATGCCACGTGCTAGTGTGAGACCTTATGTTAGAACAGGCAGCGCTGGGGATTAGGTTAAGAAATTTTTTTCTCTGGCTGTAGTTGCTGAGTTAATCATGCCAGACCCAAAGTTGCCAGCTCATGTGATGCATCCTCATTTTTTTCAGCCTGTTTCCCTTTGGGGTCTGCAGTTGCAGATTCCAGATGCTGTGTGAGCTTGCCCAGGACAGGACACGAGCCTGTGTAGCAGGCTTCCCTTGCGTTGGCATAGCTGACATCCGTGGGGGTATGCAACTTCACCAAGTGTAGATGAGCCAAATAAAATGTATCCCAGTCGTTGTAAGGGCATTTTTTTCACCACTGGGATATTTCTAGAAAGCCCCAAGGAGTTTTTTCTTTAAACTCTCGTAGGGGAGTGAGAGCTGCAGGCAGCAAGGGGCAGCAGCTGCTAGCCAGGTGGCCATTTGCACCAGTGAGTTGCATGCCAGGACAGGGATCTGCCTGGGAAACCCAAATGGGCAAAGGATATGGGGGCTGTTCCATCCCCCCACCATGGGCCGGAGCCATGATTTGAGTCTGGCAGGTGCCATCTGAAAAGGTGCTGGCACAGCTCTGAAGTTTAGCTGATGGGAAATTATTTTAATGACCTTAAGACGAAATTAGTATTTTGCTGAACTGTGGGATGCAGCTGCCTGCCCACCCTGGAGCTGCCATGTGGGGCTGGGGTCCAGGTCTGCTTCACAGCCTGGGGTGGGGGAACTTGCTCTCACATTTTCTGGGGTGGAGCTGATACAGTTTTTCCCAGCCAAGGCGGGCTTGGTGGGGCTGACAAGCCCTTCCTTCCCTTTTCTGTTGGGCCCCTGCAGAGAGAGGGTTGTTTATTTTATTCCCTCTCGCAAGTTCTGCTTCTCTTTTCCAGCTTTTCTTTCATATGAGGATTGTCTGAGTGTGGCAGTGTGGGTATGCACATGGCTTAGTGGATGGAGAGCAGTGCCCAGCTCTCAGCAAGGGCGATGGAAATGTTTTTTGGCTCTGTTTGGGGAGAGCCTTTTTCCAACCGCTACTGTGTATTTTTGCTTTCATTTTCACTGAATTAAATGTCTGAGATTGATGCCTGGCTTAAAGCATGCAGGTGGAATTTGCATGTTTTCCCAGTGGAGGTCTCAGGAGGGTGATTCAGACTGCTGGATCACTCTTCAAGCCTGTCTGTGAACCCAGTTTCCCTCCTTCCTGTTTCCTTCTCCTGGAGCTGCACTGCCCTCCTGAAGAAAAGGGTTCCCTCTCGGTCCTGCCTGAGCCCCCACGGCTGCCCTTTGTGTCAGAAGCCCCATGTTGTATCACCTGCTCCCACCTTCTTGGTTGGAGTGTGGTGTCATCCTGTTTGCAGCCCCTATAAGGATGCACAAGTATAATTCTGGCCCTGCGAGGCATTGCTGCCTGAGTTTCCCCAACACTTCTTATAGTGGGAAAATGTACCGTAGAGCCTTGCTAAATCACTCCCTGTGGTCTAGGGAGGCTAGAGCAAGCTCTAGATTTATTAAAGCATCAGGCTGAGTGGATTCTGGGCTTCTTACGTGAGGGTCCTCTCATTTGGGTCAGCAGGATGAGCACTGGGAAGGATGTGTACTGGCAGCCTCAGATGGCAGGAGGTTTAGGTGTTGTGGCAGACATGGCCATTGGGAAGCGGGGACAGGAAAATCACAAGTGCGGTGGGACAGGCTTCTGGGGCTCCTGCACTGTGCTGCCTCTGGCTTTTTGCAAGCCTCACTTTTTACTTTGTGTGAGGAGCTGCTTCCTGTTTGTGAACAGCATGATGGCCCCTGGCTTTTCCTGTGCACCTTCCATGTGAGCAGAAATGCTTCTGAGTGTCAGAGGTGAGGGGCAGGAGTGGGCTGGCTTTTTTTTGGTGTGTGTATCTCTCTCTTACCCTGCCACTGCCAGCTAAAGCCTCCTTTTACCAAGTCTGAAATGTTTTGATATGATGCTGTGCTTTTGTGTTCTTTTGCAAGCTTCCTACAGTTGCCTCTTTGTGTTTTTGAGGTTTTCTTTTGCTAAAAATATGCAGTGGAGGCTCGTGAAGCTGCTCTGCTGGAGCTTTGTAATGTTGAACCCAACAGGCATCTACCTACAGATGCCAGGCTGCATGGGGTGACCAGAGTTCCAAGTCCGCAGAGCGTTGTCAGCTTGTCTGTTTTTAGAAGGGACTCCATATACAGTGACTGCTATGTCAGGCAGTCAGCTTGAACAGAAGCAGAAAAGATTCAGATGGAGTGAATCGAGCTGGAAAGTTTACCTAGTAAACATAGAGAGGGACACAGTTTTGACAGGCAGGACAGCATTTGCAGCAGACTTTGTGCACTTTCTTGGCATTGCAGATCACATCCTGAGTCAGCATCCTTGGAAAACAGCGGCCCTAGGGGCTGCTTGCTATCCAGGTAGGAAAATTTCAGTGAAAATTATTTAAAACTAGTAACTGGAACTACGATTCTTTTCACCAGTTGGAGAGCCTTTGTGTTTGTGGATTTGGCTTTAGCTTTGTCCTGCTTGGAAAGTGAACTGAAAGTGTCAATTTGCAGTGGGTGGTATGTTGCTGCTGCTTTGTGTCAGCCACATGGCTTTACGAAGTCTAGTTTGTTTTAGTCAAACAAATTTCAAAACAGCCTATTCAGCTTTTTTCCTGGTTTTGTATTTGGTGAATGTATTAACTGAATGATTTGTGTCCAGCCTGTCTCAGAAGCGGCTGCCTTGCTGCACATGGATGGCACTGGTGCCTGGGGACTTCTCACTGGCCTAAATGTTGACTGCATCCCTTAGGGCAGTATTAGTGAGAAGGTGTGCTGCCCTTAAAACTGATTTATTAAGCAGGAGGTTGGAGCAATAGAGATAATTTCTCACCAGTGCCCTTCAAGACTATGAAACTGTTAAATCTCAGTCTTCTGCAGCTGGTTTTTACGATGAATATGTTTTCTTCTCCCATCTTTGCCAACGTTCCAGTCTCAGTAAGGCAAGCAAGAATGAGTGCTGGCAGGATGAGTGGTCCACGTTTTTCCTGGGGGCACTGCTGGATTTCTGCCTGCAAAATGCCCTGTTTGCAGTTCAAACGCCTGTGGCTGCCCTTGCCCAGCTGGAGCTCACAGTCGCCAGTGGGAGATTTCCTCTGTAAATTCACCTAAATGGCAGACTTTTGTTTCCTCCCCCCTTAACACTGAATGAGTCTGAGACATTAAAAGAACCTTTGTTTGTTAAACAGAAAGCATTGTCCAGTCTGATGAGGCTCACAGTTGTTTCTTGGGAGCAGCAACTGGGAGAAGAGTCCAGTAACTGGGAATACAGAGCACAGCCTGTCCCAACAGGAAGGGGCTTGCTTGGTGGGACAGCAGCAACCCAGTGCCTGGGAATGGACCAAACTGGCAGGGCTCCATGAAGGATGAGTTGCTTCTGCCCCACTGCTTCCTGCAGCATCCCACTGGGTTGGTCCTGCTGCTGTCAACCAGGTGCAAGCAAGACAGAAAAATAAAAATAAATTATGTTGGGCACAGATGCCCAAAATAATCCCATTTGCTGGCTGTGACCAGTTAGGTGAACCATGTCCAGTGCAATATGCTCCACTGTTTGAAAATCACAAAAGTGTAGCATCATCCTAACTCTGAGTGCCAGTCTCCTCATGGAGGTGACACTGATGGGCACAGGGATGGGTGGGGGAAGCAGGCATGGAAGTGGGTTGGGTAGGACCAGAGGTTGTTTTGGGAAAGTGCTCACCACCGTGGTGTGGAAGTAGTCCCCAAACTCAGAGGAAACAATGCACTGTCTCCCCCTCCTGCCACCTCTGGCCTTGTTGAAATGATGCCTGTCCCACAGGCATGAGGGTGGCAGTGCCTTGCTCCTGATCCTGTCACCACTGTGCCCCAGTCCTGGTCATTCCACTGCATGTTCCTTCCTGCCCCAGTTCCTCCAATTTTTGCTTCTTCCTCCTCCTGCAGAACACCCTCTGAGCTCTCCCTGCAAGCCACATTTAGACTTTAGAGCAGAGAGGCTTTGGCCCTGGCCCTGCAACTGCAGGGAAGGTGTCCACAGGGCCCACCTTGTGCTGGGGGGCCAAGAGGGTGCAGAACTGGGCAGATGTGTCAGCGGTGCAGCTGGGAATTGCGGGAGTGCTGAGAACATGGGCAGACTGATCCCAGTGCCCCTGGAGTCTGAGAAATCACTGCCTTCTCCTTGTGTGAGAGGGAAACTTGCCCATCTAACCAATGCAAAATGCAGAGATCAGGAGATCCCTTTGCATCCTGTCCGTGACACTGCTTCCTGACACTATGCAGACACTATGCAGCAAAGCTTCCCTGCTGCCTCTGGAGGTACACTGAGCTCCTCCAGTCTCCTCCTTGCCTGCTCCAGTCTCAGTGAGCACAGGTTAGTGAAGCAGCACAACCAAAGTAGGTGGTTCTAAATATCCAGGAAATGAGCCATGAGTCTGGAGCATTATTTCTGCTTTTTTTTTTTTCTTTTAATTTTTTTTTCTCCTACGTGTTGCAGAATGCACAAGGTTGATTGTGATGGCCCATTGCCTTTCTGAGCTCCAGAAATCACTTGTGCCCCTTCTGAGGGGGCTTCCCTAGGGCAGTATATCACCCATTGCCCTTGAAGGGCCTGGGGATCTGCAGCAAATGGGAGGCAGTAGCTGTAGGACACTCCAGCACACCCGAATGGAGGAGAGGGGGACGGTACAACAGCCAAATTCTTAAGGGATGATTGCCAGCCTGGTATTTATGGTGGATACTTTCTGCCTTGGCACCTCAGCAGCCCCACTGGCCACAGAGGTTTTGATAGGAGATAAGAGTGTGTGCCAAGTGCAGTTTATTAACTGGCTGGTGCTGGGAGCAGGACATGGCAGCAGGAGAGGCCCTTCCTTAGGCTGTTGTGGTGAGTGTCTGCGTCAATGCTGAAGCAGCTGGAAGCAAATAGAAGAGCCAGCCTGGATGTTCAGAGGGCATTGCTCTGAGAGGGTTCTCTCTTTGATGCCACATGGGCTTCTCAGTTTTAACCACTGGTTTTGGCACAGATTGTTTTGGCAGTTTCAAAACCTGCCACTTTTGAAACCATCTGCAGGAATTGCCAACCTGAGTGCAAAGCTGGATATGGGTTTTTTTTAGAATTTCTAATACAGAACTAATAATAAATAAGGGGCATTTCTATGGAACACTGAAAATACCTCTAAGAAAAGAAAACAAACAGGATTTTTTTCACTTTGCATGTGGCTAGCCATAGATGATTTTGTTGGTAGGAGAGCAGGACTGTTTTTAAAGTACTTGACTCTTGGGCTGCCTGAAGTGGGTGAGAGCACAGAGGGCAACACTTCAGGCTGGTTTTGTGGTGCCTGTGCCAGTGGGAGCACAGCTCTTGGTTTGCCTCACAGATTGTAGGATTTGCAGGACTCAGTGTCAGTGACTTCATTGGGTTCTGATACCAAGAGGCCACAGTGTTTGTGCGTTTGCTCTCAATGGTGGTATGAGTTTGCCTTGGGTATGGGTGGTGCAAGCTTCAACACCTCTATGCACTGCTGGCATCATGTTGGGACCAAAACCTCTGTTTCTTAAAAACCAAACCCAGCCAAAGCCCAAATGTGTGTAAAGGATGTATGCTCGGGGAAGCAGATTGTGTATCTTAATTTGCTTTGTGTTATCCCTCTCTTCCAGTTGGTGCACTACGTGTGGAGTTTTCCCAGACTGTAAACCTGGAAGAAGTGGCAAGAATAAACCCAGAGGTCAAAGCAGGAGGTCGTTTTGCTCCAAAGGACTGTATAGCACTTCAGAAAGTAGCCATAATCATACCATTCAGGAACCGAGAGGAGCACCTGAAGTACTGGCTCTATTACCTGCACCCAATTCTTCAAAGGCAGCAACTAGATTATGGAGTATATGTTATCAACCAGGTAAGATGTTAGAGACAAGCTTTTATACAGCTGTCACAACAATGCCTGTGCCCCTTAACATAGAGGAATGATTGCTTTACTTTGAACAGCAGTAGGGGGGCAGGCAGGGATAAGGTTGCTTAAAAAAAAAAAAAAAAGGAAAAATTTTGCTTCAGTGCTTTTGATGGAAAACCTGAGATCCCCTCTTCTGCCCAGGTACAATTCACTCTCAAGAGCTTCTGCTTAAAGAAACCACTTGGTCAGGAGGAAAAATATTCCTAATAGCACTACCCAATTTAATCTCTCTTTCCAGATGCCCTTTTTTTCCCAACTGCTGCGGGAATGGCATGCAGAGATTTTTAAGGTGACAGGCTGGCATTAATGCCTAATTTGGTAGTGGATGTTCCATAAGTGTGTAGGATTACCCTTTATCAAGCACCTTCTGTTCATGTTAGTGCACAAAGTGTCAGGATGGAGAAAGCAAAGCTGTGCCAGTGGAGCAGGTAAGTGGTTGTCTTCAGGTGAGAAAAGAAACAAGCAGTCATGGGAAGGTTCTTGGAGGTTTTGGGTCTGGTTGTTTTTTTTTTTTCTTGATATCTGGTGGCCTTCAATTTGCCTTTAAAAAAAGAAGAAAGGCATAAAAATGCATGTTTTGCACAAGACAAGCTGTCTTAATTTATAGCATAACTCTATTTAAATAAGTGAGTGTTGTTCAACCTTGGAAGGGCTTAAAATGTACAGGCTGCAGGGTGACAGGGTAGATGTAGTTCTGAGAGCCCCAGTAGAATCCACCTTCTGGACAGTCCCGCTCAGTTTCTCTCTTGGATATGTATTTATATCCTGTTTTCTCAGCTCAGTAAGAACTGAGATGAAATAACACACTTCTTTAAGTGTTAACTCCTTAAACTGCTGCTTGGATCAGCTGGTGTGTTTGGGCATATCAAACACCATGAATATTTAAAATGGTCACCCAAGCGATGAATTTCATCCCCAACTTGAAAGTAGGGGGACACCTATCCCAAGCGAGAAAACCGATACTCCATTACTACAATTTCTCTTACTTTGCTCATTTCCAGGGTGCCAGAGATTGGGACAAAAGAGATTTCTGGGGAATTAGCAATAGTTCCCAAGCACAGCAGCCAAGATCGTTCAGTGTCTGCATCCAACAGTGTTTGTGGCCTGGCAGCCACGCTGCTGAGGACACAAGGCATTTCTGCAGTATGCGGACTGGCACACTGTGCCCTAAAATTGAGCCCTGTAAGGAGACTCTTCCTATGAGATGCAAGGAGCAGCTGGTGCCGCTACAGTGCAGCAGTGCAGGGCCCAACACAGCCCTCCACCCTTTGGGCTGCATTTCCTTGCATGTGCAGCATTTTCCTGTGTGAGTTGCTGGTGCCACAGGGTTGGCTGAGCTGTGGACCCCACTGGTCGGGGGGGTGCAGGTGGTGATGGCAGGACGGTGCCTCCCTGCTCTGGGTGTGCTCAGAAGCGAGGGTGTGGTGTGACTTCCAGCAGTGATCCCACGGCGGGGGCCACTGCTTTCCAAGGCAGGTGTAGCTCACCTGCCAGCTGTGACAGCTGCCTGCCCATGGTCTGGGGGCATCACTTGTGGGAGATCAGCCGTCTCCATTGCGAAGAGCTGGCAGTGCCGCTGGGGTGGTGTTTCCCCGTCGGTGGTATTCCAGGGTGAGGAAAGCAGTGCCAGTGCTCATAAAGACAGGCAGTGTCTGAAGCCCGGATGGAGTCCCTGCTGCTGCTGTGATGGTGCATGCTGGTTTGCATTGCCCTGTGTTGCTGATTACTCCTCTTCTCTGGTCCTGTTCTCCAGCACTAGGGCTGTGTGCTTTACAGTTAACTCTCAAAGAATTTTATGAAGCAAATGCTTTTTCTCAGGTGTGTCCCCTGGGCACAGTTTGAGTGAGAGTGAAATGCAGTACACAGGGTGTATATGCCCTGGCCACATCCAGCAGATAGAAGTTAGCAAGTAAGACTACTTGATTTGTAAAATAAAAATTTTCCTTCTGCATGCCTCTAATAAGCTGTGTCTGGAAGAAGTGGAGTGGTCAATGGTAGTAAGCCTGCTGGATGGATCTCCTGAGGGTGAGTGGGAACACTGAATAGAGAGAGATGCAGAAAACATTTTAATTCTGCCAGAAGTACAGTAGGAAAACAGTTTCATTTCTCTGCTGTCTTGACAATTGCTTTTCTCTTTTTCTTGTCTGTCCTTCCCTTTGCATCTGCCCTCCTTTTTTTTTTATTTATTTTATTTTTCCTTCTAGTGGGGAAATATTACCTTTACTTGTTAATCCTGTCTATATCAAAGCAATCACTGAAGCAAGGAGAATTACTGTGTGATCTGGTTCTTACACGCTGCCTACATGCTCTTCTGTGCTCCGCATCTCATAGAAAGAAAGAGGAGCGCTGAGCCCTGCTACTGCTGCACTGGTAATGTCAAACTTCTTCCTTTCAGCGCAATGTGTTTCTGTCACGAGTCCATTGTGTCTCCACCATGCTGTTCTTGCATGCCTGAATGCCTCCAAGTAGGACTTGGCTGAAGTCAGGGGGATGATGTTTGTAAAATGTCTGGCGTGTAACAGGAGCCAGTGGAAAATACGTACTATGTTTCACCTTGCAAACTCCACCCCTAGAAAAACCCAAACCTGATGCATGGAGTAGCCACTGTAGGATTTTTCAGATAAATCAGAGATGAGGACACATGACTAGGCATGCTCTGCACAGCACCCATCGATGCCGCGCAAGTGACATGGAAATTTTCTCACTGCCTTTCAGCCCACACAAATGCCCATGATGAAAGTTTGGGAAAGGGGAGACTTAGCCAATTCCCTGAAAACTGGGCAGTTGTTGAACCATTTTCCACTGGCCCCTGGTGCTCCTTGCAGTGTCTTGGTAGCAGTTTTCCAGAGAGGTGTGTGTGCGTGAACGTGGAGTGGTTGGGGCATCACTCTTATTCATGTTACTTTGCAGGGGGTATCAGGTATGTGGGCAAAGGAGGGAATTGTGCTCAGCTCCTGCTTACCCTTGCAGTGCTGGGGGCAGGCAAGTTTCCACTGTGGCTGCTCTCTCCCACTGACCCAGTAATTGTGCTGAGGCCTCAAAACATCCTTTGACAGAGGAAAACCGAAGTGTCTCCTGGAATCTGTGGCTCTGGAAAACTGCTTCTGCCTGGTCAAGTCCCCTGGAAGAAAGACTTTCCCATGGACATTGTGTGTGTTGTTCAGGCTGTCTTGGTATCCCTGACTTAGCTAGCAAGCTCCTGCTGGAGGTAATGGCTCTCTCTTTGTTGGCCTGAAGCAAATATCCTCACCATCACTTCCCTGAGACCTGATCATTGTGTAGCATCCAGGTGAGAGAGATGTAGCCACAAGTTGTCTGTGCTGTCTGCAGGAGGAATCACAGAGCTGCCTCCTACATGAACATGTGAGGCAGACCAAAGTCAGGACAGGTGGCTTCTTGCTGGTTTGCAACCCCTTTAGTGTGAGTAATGGTTCCAAAAACCTCAATTTTTCCTATCAAGCACTAAAAAAACAAGTACCATCCTTTGGTAGGTTGGGCTGAGCAAACCAGACTTAGTTGAGGTAAGGGATGGGAAGTAAAAAAAGCCTGGATGTTGTTCTGCTCAGACTGATTATTCATCTCCAGGTGCAAGCAGGAGTCAGTGTCAGACCTTAAGGACTGAGGCAGCAATCTGTTCTGGGACTGACACAGAGAGTTAAATCAGGAGTCAGAAGCAAGTGCTGGGTGCCAGCACCAAACTCAGACATGGGTTAAGTTTCCAGACAAGAGAACATCGGGGAAAAGTTGTCAGGAAAAAGAAAATAGCAAAAATATGCTTGGATTACATCTTTTCTGGCTGAAAGCCTAGGAAAGCATGGAAGCTACGTTGAGAGCTTGACTACATTGTCAAACCAGCAGTCCCCTGTGCACTGCCTTGCTCTTCAGGATAATGCTCCACTGTCCAAGCAAGTCCAAACTAATCCATTTCTTTGTGACAAGTAACAGCATCCATGTGATAATGAATTGCAGGGCAGAAGTGAAGGATGGAGGTTTTTTTAGTTCTGCTTTATCTGCTTTCTCAAGGGTCACCTGTTGGTACTGCACTCTGTGCTGACCTAGAAGGAATGGCAGCACAGAAAGTTTTTGCAGCTCTGGTTTGGTTTTTTGTTGTTTTTTTTTCCCCCAAAATGTCGGGGATCAGTCAAAGATGGCAGCCTGCAGCATGCTTGTGAGTTTTGAGAGATTTGAATCTCAGATACCACAAGCATGCCAGTGCTTCCACATTGCCTTAGGTAAAGAAATAGAGCTTCTGCAAAAAGCAATATCTCTTGTCAGTCTTTTCTTGTTCCAATACATGTGTAAAGCCTCACATACCTCCTGGCACAGAAAATCACTCTCCTGCCCTCAAAGCAATAGCTGTTGATAACAGCCTTGCAAAGTTTGCTGCATGAGCTACATGCTCACTGTAAAGTTACTAAAAAATGGCTTGGAGAGGGTTCTTTGTTTTTGTGTATTTGTTCTGATTCCCTTTTTCCAAGTCTTTTGGATGCCAGAGTGTGAAGCTGTGTGGCCATTTGGGAGGAGAATGGCAATGCCCACATGAAGTGTTTTGCCCTGTGTCCTGTCCCTCTCCACGCACTGGGCTCCAGTATGATCTCTGCCAGGGTCTTGTGGGTGAGGTGGCAGGAAGGATCCCGCATGCTCTTGATGCAAAGCTCTCTGTGCTTTGAGGTTTTTTATGGAGAGGTTTAAAAACACAGCTCCTTGTAGCAATGTTAATCCCCACGTGTCACCCAGAGAAGTTAGAGGCTACCCGAAGGCGTTGGTTAATTACAGGTGAGCCTCTGCTGGAAACAAAATCTCTGTGAAGTGCCCTTTGCCTTGAATTTCATTAGGAAAAGAGCAGCCAAAGGGTGTGAAATGAGGCCACTCTCCTAGACTGGCCCCAGCAGTTGCTTTGAGGTGTGAGCACATTGCACTTTGCACCAGCACTGGCAAGAGTCCCCCTCAGAACCTTGGAGCCAGGTTTGGGTTTGGTGCCATGGGACCTGAGGAGTGCTGAGCAGCTAGGGCTGGGCAGCCCCCTTTGCTGGAGGAAGAAAACCCTCTAATATCACAACCTCAGCTGCTTTCTCTCCCCAACCTCTTTGTTCCGCTTGCCTTCATTTTCTGTAACCACTGCTCTTGCTTTATGCATGATGGTGATCTTCCACCCACCACGTTATTATTGTGTGAACTCTTTTGTTTTGGGTGAGGATGCTGAGAATTTGCTCAGATCCTCTTCCATGAAAGCTCACTCCTCCCTGTGAAGTCATTTATGCCCAAGGCAGGTGATGAATGCTTTTGAAAACTTGTGTTTGACATTTACAGTTTAAAACCTTCATTTGGGAGATACTTGGGGCTGTTTCAAGAACCTGCATTAGTTCTTCAGCAGCAGATCCATTAACCAGTCTGGATTAAGCAGTTACCAAAAAGTTTGTTTATTAACCAGATAAAGCTGTTATAGAGAATGTGGTGTTTTAAGCTGCTGCTCCTTGGGCACAGTATTTTATCCATCCTTGATTTGCATCCCATGTTGGGTGTGGGTAGTGCAGGGTGGGGGCACAGCTTGCACAATGGTGGAGTCCTTTCACTTGACTCTGCTCAGACAGTGTGGAGGACTAAAGGTAGAAAGGATTTGGCAGTCCTGGTTTCCAGACTGGCAAGAAACTTCAGTCTCTTTGAGCAATTCCCTATGAGTTTCTTTCTGCCTGCTCTGTTCCCTTGTCCAGAGTTTGGGTTTGAAGCTGCTTCAGCAGAGTGGGGTCTTGGATTGAAAATCCTTACTGTCAAACCACCAGTATTCTTGAGTTTGTGGGTACGATCTTGTTGCTTTTCAAAAGTACTCAGCAATTTGCGAGCCTGTACTTGCGCTCAACACGTGTGATTTTGAAATGTTTCTGCCTGAAAAAGGCTGAACAGGTTCTGAACAGGTTCTTCTCAGGTGCTCCATTGCTTGGGGAGGAAAGTGGAGATTTTCCTGGCCTGCTCTCTGCAGGCCCCTTCGTTAGCTGTGCTTGCCCTGGGATAAATATGCCCTGCTGTGGTGTCAGCTCTTTTCAGGTCCTTTCCATCATGGTGAGAGCCTTCCTGGCCCCCCAGACAGATGGATGATGGTGGAAGAGCACCAAAGAAGGGGATGTGCCACCGCAGCAGTGGCAGCATCCATGTCTCAAGCCGTAGCCCTTGAAGGAAGCAGCTTGTGCTGGCCTTCCATCCCGTAACCAAGGCTGTGTGTCACAGCCACGTGCTGAACCTGCTTCCCAGCGCCCAGGGAGCATCCTGCTCCTGTGCCTGCATGGCTTTCCCAGGGCTTGGCAGAGGGTCAGAGGTGAGCAGCAGAGCATCAGACTTTGGCTCCTGATGCCGTTTTGTGCATTGCAAATCAGGTCTGGCGTGTGCTCACACATGTTGCTCTGCAGAGGCTGTGCCACAGTCCCACAGCCATGTTGTGGCAGAGCTTAGGAGCAGGGTGCTGAAATCCTGGCCACAGCAAGGTTTTGATCCATGGTCCTTTGTCATGGCTGTAAGCGAAAGCACTGCCAGTGTTTGTAGCAAGAGTCTCTTCTTCCAGGGGAGCTCATCTCTTTTTGCTTTCCTCTGCTGCTCCAGGAAGCCCCACCTGCTTGCCTTGTATCAGAAAATTCAGTCCTTAAATGCCTATGCATGGAGTGGGACACAGGGACTGCTCAGTATTGTATCAAACATGCCCTCTTGGAGGCTCCCAAAAAAGAGATGGGAGCTGAGCTGGGTCCAGCCTTTCCTCAGCCATTTTTCCTGCCTCAGCTTTGCAGCTGTCCTAGGTGTCATCATCCTGCAAGCAGCATTCAGGGTTGGGGGAGGTCTGCAGCAAACATCCCACGGGTGCTGCAAGGCCAGTGCTCGGGCTCGAGCTCAGTCCATCACAGGCATGTCAGCCTTCTGCAGCAGCACTGGCATCCAGCAACAGGTAAGACGAAACTGCTGATGGCAACTGTCAAATTTAAGTTGCTTAACTGTTTTTATTTGTTTTTAAATTAGGATGGAGAAGAAGAATTTAACCGTGCTAAACTGCTGAATATTGGCTTCGCAGAGGCTCTGAAAGAGTATGACTATGATTGCTTTGTGTTTAGTGATGTAGACCTCATCCCAATGGATGACAGGAACACCTACAAATGTTACAGCCAGCCACGGCACCTCTCTGTATCCATGGATAAATTTGGATTTCGGTGAGACGCCTTTTGGAGGGGCATCTTTTTTCCTAGTATTGCTGCTAGCCTAGCAGGGCAGGCGCAGTGTTACACATCCCCGCCCACCATTGAAAGCATGGGAAAGTGTCTCTCCCAAAAGCCTGTCTTGACGTGCGTGTCCCTGCAGGGAGTGGGTGGCTGCAGGGGAGGAAGGAGGAGAAATGCAGCTGAACAGTTTAATAAAATTCACAGCTTCTGGGAAGTGAAACGTAGGGTGAGAAAGAGCTAAGCACCCTTCCTTTTGCAGATGCCCACGTATCCCTTCTTGTGTTTCAGTCTGAAAGCTGGAAGACAGCTAGTGTTTCCACCCAGTCTGAAAAATGAGACATTCTCGCACAGTGAGAATTATGTACAGCTTTAAAAAGACTGCATCAGACACTATTTTAAGAGCAAGACAAAATTTTTTTGGCTATTTGGTTTTGTGCCACTGAGAGACCTGCCCTGGTACGTGAGAGCAGCACAAAGCAAAATTTTTTTCAGCATACATTTGGGTTCAGCAAGCTGTTGTGAACAAAAACATGTCTTACTTTTCCTTTCTGTTTTTTTTTTTTCTTTTTCCCCTGTCCCAAATCCCCAAGGGAGAGTTGAAAAGCTCATCTATAAAGTGAAAACTGGTCATGACCCTGTGGTGGCCAGTAGTGCTAAAGCTATAGCAGTGGTGGTGTTGGCAGGATCCCTACATGTCTTCACTCCAGACCCAAGCCCTGCTTGGAGCAGGACTGCCACTGGCACTGGAGCAGGACTGCCACTGGCACTGCAGCAGTTGCAGTTCTTTCTTGGAGCAGGGTGAAGCTTAAAACAGAAATGCAGGGCCCTCAGGATTCTTCTACTTGTTAAAGTAGAGACAGGTCTGTACTAGGTCCTGGTGATCCCTGTGTGGACCCTCTCCTTGTGCTCTGGTTCTGAATTTCATCTGTCCCCAATCTCCTGGTGAACTGTCCGCTGTTTCAGGTTGGCTTTCTGTAATGCAGGGTGACCTGCCAACCCAGTTTTGGGCTGCAGGCTTCCTTTTGGGGCACTGAGGAGTGTGGAGGTGAGTGGTAGAGCTGCAGGAAGAGAAGGCTCTGTGTTACATCAGATGCCTGTCTGAGCTCTTGCCACTCCTGTGGCATTAATGTCACCTTTGGTGAGGCGATATGCATCTCAGCCTGTACTTTGAGGACACTATACTGCTTAGTGAAAGACTGCAGCTGCTGTCAGTTGCAAAATACTTCCCAGATGTATTTGGGACTTATCCCACCAGTTCCCTTTGCCTCAGCCGAGTCCAGGGTACCACAACACTTGCTACTCCCTGCTGCAGGAAGGTGCCTTGCAGTTGGTGCTGGCTCTGTGTGGGCTGGGTGAAGGGCAGCAGCAAGGCCTTTTCAGGCAGGCAGGCAGGCTCCCTTGGCTAGCACCTCTCCTCTGCTAATGTGCTTTTTTCTCTGCTTCCAGGTTGCCTTACAATCAGTATTTTGGAGGTGTGTCTGCCTTGAGCAAAGAGCAGTTCACAAAGATCAATGGGTTCCCAAACAATTACTGGGGCTGGGGTGGTGAAGATGATGACATTTATAACAGGTAAATAAATTTTCCTCCTTGGCACCCTGGGGTGTGGCCAGGGTGGGGATAAACACAGACCTGCAGCCCTCATCTGGATATGGGGTTATGGGGATATGGGGTGTCGCCAGGCAGGAGGTGAAGGTGGTGTGTGGGCAACCTCCTGGCTCAGCGACAGCATGTTCCTGCTGGGTGCTGGCACCCCATTTTACAGCTCACAGGTGTGGTGGGACATGGGTCTGGTTGGAAAAGTCCCACCCCTGCCCCCTCCCCCTGCCATTGTTCATTCTCCCTGTAGCCTCACAAGCATCCACACCAGTGCATGGGCTGGAGCAGTGTGCTTCTGGGTCTCCCAGCACTGGCTCAAAGAAGAGCATTCAGGACATGCAGCAGGAGGGTGGATGAGATCTTGACCCACCCTGCCCAGTGCAGCCCAAGAACTGCATGTGCTTGAACTGCAGGAGAGGAGGAAGCTGTTCTCACAGGACAGGCTGGGACCACCCCTGCCTGAGGACCAGGGCAAAGAATGAACATGGGGTTGTGCTACCTTATGACTTTACATATCCACGGCATTCACTGAGAGAAACTATCATGAGGGTCTTGTATTTAGAAGCCTTCTTCATGTTTCTCAGTGACAGAAACACTCCATGATCTTTTCTCTGGGGTTTCTGAGCTCTTCTGGGATTCAGGAAGGGTCTTAAAAAAAAATTTGTATCTTCCTGAGGTTTTGCTTTTCTGTTGAAAAACCAAGGAAGTGACAGCCTTCCAGCAGGGCAGGGCATTGAGAGCAAGGTGACAGTTTTCTCTTTTTGGGGCACTCAGATTTTGAGGGGCAGAAGGTGCAACGTAGAAGCGAAAAGGGAGAGGCAAAGAAGAAGTCAAGTACTTTTCCATCACTGATGTCCATGAAATAGCTCTGCAGGTGCTTTGCAGAGATAATGCAAACAAAGATGGGCTGCCCCTCACCCAGTAGGTCTCAGCTGGGACTGCTGTGACTGACCGCGTGTCTCCTTTATGCTGCTTTACCACCATTCACTTCAGTTTCTCCCAACACTGCAGCTTTCACATCATGCAAAATGAGTGCTCCTCTGGCTCCTATCCAGATGGGTAAAAAATAAGATGACTCCCATTCAAATTCGAGTCTACAGCCAGGGGTGGGGTTAATGTGGATGTTGGGTGTTGGTTGGAGAAGATGGAGGTGTAAGTGAGGGTGTGGTGAATTAGTTTGATGTTGGCAGGGGGACTGTTCTTGTCACGATAGATAGAGTGTCTATATGGAGAAAGACTGGCTTTCCTTCTTTGTGTTGGCAACCTGGAAGTGCATTAATAACACCCCCCTCAAAAAAAACCAACCAGTAGGTAAAACCAATGGTTATTTGTGGAAGGTGCGGCAAAGCATCCCACATCCGCTGGGTGTTTAATGTACTTGCTTTCTACAGGCTGGTGTTTAAAGGCATGGGGATATCACGGCCGGATGCAGTCATTGGGAAGTGCAGAATGATCCGGCATTCCCGGGACAGGAAGAATGAACCCAACCCCGAGAGGTGTGTCTCATCCTGTCCCACGGCAGGTTTAGGGGTGCCTCCCGCCCTTGCTTCTCTGACTGCTTGGCTTTCTCTTCGCCATGCACAAAGGTCAAATGTGGAAAGGCTGCAGCCATGTCCTCCCTGACTGAGCTCTCTGCTCCTGCTCCATAAGCTGCCACCTCCCCCTTACACGTTTATTATCTGATTATAGACCTTTTCCCTGACATTGCACTATGGCACAGAGGCCTCTCCTCTTCTTGTTATTTCTTAAACGCAGAAAATTAGACTCCGAGCAATTGTTTCCAGATTGTTTTTGGGGTACAAACCTCTGCTCTGGTACAAAGCTGGAAAAGGACCTGTGTGATTTAAGACCTTGGCTGCTTCTTCCTAGCTAAAATTTGACCCCAAAAGGGATGCCTTGGCCCACTGCACAGGCTGCCCAAATCTGGGAGTTTATGGTACTGATACTCAGGTTGTTCTTGAAACACCGGAGATGCTGCCTGAGAAACATGCAAAGTTCAGCTTGTTTAAACATTTTCTCCTTTCTTTGTTGTTTCCACCCCCTCTTCTACTTTTTTCTTCCCCTCCTGCAGGTTTGACCGAATTGCCCACACAAGGGAGACAATGAATTCTGATGGCTTAAATACTCTATCCTACAAGGTATTAAGAACTGACAAGTACCCTCTGTATACAAAGATCACAGTGGATATTGGCTCCCCCAATAGCTAACATCAGAGACACAACAAAGACTTGGCTATATGGCCTAGGATATCTGGCCTCACTGATGCATTATATCTGCTGGTTTTATAACAGTTGCAATGAACCAAAAAAAAAAGGGCCTCTTTTGGCGTGCCAAAGTGTCTCCAAATTGGTTGGGCAAGTGCTTTTTAAAAATTTTTTTTTAATTCCAGACTTGACTTTACACAACTTTCTAGCTCTCCGTATTTTTTTAAGTCCAGAAGCTGTATATAAAAGTTGTAAATACTTTGCCAGAAAATGTTGAATCTGACCTATTTGCTGCAGTACTCCCCATGTTGAGATAATTGCTGGACTCAAATTTTACTGATTATGACTGTGATGTATCAACAATTACTGCCCATAATATTTAGTATTTTGAATGAGGTGCATGAAAGCATTGTTTTTAATTCATTTCTGGGTTTATTTTATGAAGGACTGTAAAATGCTGCTAAAATTGTACAAGTTTATGCTTTGCATTAGATTTTTTTAATGGAGACAGCATAATGTAACTTTTTTCTTATAGTGACCAAAACAAACATCTCCTCTATGTGCAGAGCAGGTGTTGAACAATCAAGTCTGGATTCAATGAATGTCATTATTTTTTTTTAGTCTCAAAGGAGGCTTTGAGTGAGTTGAGACAGTTTGCCAGAATTTGTGGGTGAGCTCCCTACATAGGGTGGGAGCTACACAGATGGCATCTCTAAAAACTGCTGGCTTCAGATAACCTTACTTCTGGATATGATAGAGATTATTTGCTTCAGCACAACACCACTTGGGATTTTTTTGGGGAGGTTGGGGAGTGTAGAGGGGTATGGGTTTGTGGTGTTGGAGTTTTTTTTCCTGAAATAAAGATTAATTTAATTGCACAATTATATTATGGCCTTAACATTTGCTAACACTTGTTAGCAGTGGTAGGAAGTTACAGTGCTACTTAAACATTGTCTGAAGCTTCTTAAAACCAAAAATTTCTCTTGCAACGTTGTGCATAATACTTGAAATCTTTTATTACTTTTCTTGTTGTTGTTGTACCATTTTAATAACTTTTTAAAGTAATTTGTATATCATAAGCAGTATATTTAATACCAAATTAAACTAGGGTGCAGCATAATAGGATACGATTCAAAGCCTCCTTTATCTTTAGACTAGTAGGCTTTTTATGTGCGTCATTATATATAAGCCATGTATTCTGTTTGCTCTACTTATTTGTCCATTAAATCTCCTGCGGTGCTGAGATATTCACAGCAGGGCCGACATCCAAATTATTTTTTTTTTGCTAAAGCCTGTTTGTAATGTGTGTCCTCTATCTAAAACCTCCCTTCTGATTGTCTCAGGCTTGAGGGGTATGCATATTCTGGAGTTTCATTTTCTGTCAGTGCACCAGGGCACCACCTGTACAGACCCTGCTTTTCCTCCCCTTGACCGTGTGTGAAAGCCTCAAGCACTGACACCCAGGGAGCTGGTTTAAGTGATTTTAAAGCTCTTAGCCAGAAGTGAGAACGGAATTCCTTCTGGTGAGTACTTTGCCACCAGCTCTGACCACAGCAATTTGCACTTCCTTGGCCTGTGCTGAAGGCTGTTAAAATCAGGGACATTTGTATTGGGGATCATCTTCAGCACTGCCTTTTTTTTTTTTTTTTTTTAATTGGTTGGTGTACTTTGGATTTTTGTTGCCCTTTTTTTTTGAGACCTGAATGTTTTGCTGAACCCTTGCACTGCAGGGGTGGGATCCTGCAGGGACCAGGGAACCAGTGCATTTCTTCTTAGGCCAGCAGTGGCTCAAAAGATGCATGGAGACTTTAATTACTAGATGCCTTTTTAGTCTCACTTTGGAAAAGTTTTCACCTGCTTTGGTTGAAAGCTCTTTCTGGCTAGACTTGCTGCTCCAGTCATGCTGGGAGCTGAGCAAAGATAGGCTTGCATGGAGCAGGAGTTAAGAGCTTATCCCTTGTCCTTATCATTGAAAAAAAAAAAAACAAAAAAACTATAGTCCTTTTGGCATGTCAGGCTCCAGGTCTTAAAGATGCAAGGGAGTACAAGAAGATGGGTTTTACAGAAATCAGGTCAAGTGTCTACCTGTAAAACATTGGCATGGGTTGGGAATACCAGGAATGGAGACATAGGAGAGGACTATTTTTTTTTTTCCCAAGCTGCCTTAGAAGGAGGGCCCCACTCCCACAGTCAGCAGCAGATCACTACCAAAATTCATCAAGGCTGCAGTTAAAAATGGCATATCTTCACAGAGGGCACCTCAATTTTGTGTTGAACCTTTTGTACATCGAAGAGTTGGGACCTTCATCTGTAGTGGTGTCTGTCTGCTACCAGCCTATGCAAAGGGGCTTCCTGTTGTAATTGAGTGGAAAAACAGTTACCTGTTGTAATTGTGTGGTTGGATTTGATGAGAGGTGGGTGGGGGAGATGCTGGGACCATTCTTTGCAGTGGGATTTTTGAAGATCAGAAAAAAGTTAGTGCAAGAACTTGTTTGGCTGTGTGCCGAAATCATTCAATGTCATGGAGGTGGGATGAGCGGTTGTTTCTGGCTGTTGCGATCAAAGGTTTCTACAACATGTGCCTTGAAAGAGGGAAGAAATGGAAACTGGAAAATCAGGAAACCTGAAAACCCTTTTCAGCAGAGAGATACTAGCAGTGCAAGAAGCTGCTATGTAGTTTCTCTTCCACTGCTAAAGCCACAAGACATGTAAAGAACTGAAGCCACCTTTTGTAGCTCATGTTGCCCTTTGGTGCTGACCCATGATTTCCAGATCTCATTGTCTCTGTGTAAACTGTATCAGTCAAACTCATTAAATGCTTTTGACTCGACCTGGCCATGAAATTTCTCTCCCTGGGATTTTCAGGGGCCATATCTACAAACACTCATGTTGCACAGAAGTCAGTTCTGGCCGTGTCCTGTGGTGGGTGGTGTTTTTTCCTCTCCCCTACTGGTGAAAACACTCAAAGTATTATTGAGTGTAACTAACAGTCAAAGCCCAGAAAAGGTAGCAGAAAAGGAAATGCTAATGCTTGGATTCTTTGGGATGACTGTGTTCTTGTTAGCATGAGGGAGGGTCCTGATATGCTGCTTTTCCCCAGGACACTACTCATGCACTGGAGTGCTTTGGGTTTCCTGTAGATGGTTTTGCTTTTGCATTCTTACCATTTATATATCAAGGGATGTGTAATCCAATTTTCCTTCTTTACTATTGATGTTAAATAAAAGTATTTTCAGTTACAACCTTTGGCAGCATTGCTCTGGATTACCCCTCTGGCTGGGTGGGTTTCTGGCTCATGGGGTAGACTGGGCCATGCCTTAACCTACTTGCATTAACTTTCTTCAGCTTTTCCTCTGTCTGGCTGCTCCCTGAATTAATTTCTCTGTGCTGCAAAATTTTTCCCTGACAGAGAAACAGACTTAAGAGTCCCCAGATGACACCAGAAAACTGTAGGGTGGTTCCTTTACCTGTGGATAGGGCAACAGCATGCAAATCCATCCTGAAACCAGGCAGGGGATGCAAACTCTCAGTCAGACTGTTAACTGCTTGGGGAAACAGGCCACTGCTTGCTCCCTGAGTGCTTGTGGGTTTGGCTAGAGTGTGGAAATGGAGAAGTCATTCCTGGGAACCTGATGTAAACATTTGCCTGTGTTCCTTGGCAATTTCTCATAAAAACAGTTTCTGTGGAAGAGATCTTTCTGGCCAGACTGTGGCTAAGGCTAGGCATGAGTTCCCCAGTGCTCTCCAGGGAAAGGTGGGCTTGTTTCCAGCTGAGACCAGCTACCAGCCTCTGGGCCCAGGCTGGCACAGGGGGCAGGACATCCCCAAGCCCCTGCAGTTGCCTGGGGGCATGCTCTGAGGACCATATTGACAGAGGGCTGTGGAAGAGGGCAGTGGCTTCTGCCTGCTTTGTCCCTTCACAACTGCCTCCCAGGGCTTTGGGGACAATGCAGGACCATCACTGCATGGAAGTCACCAGGAGACTGGGGAGCTGCAGGAGGTATGGTGGTCCCTTTTGCACTTTCCATTGTCTCTCAAACCCTGAAATGCTGCACAGGAATCACAGGTGTTACCTTCTCATGCTTCCAAATCTGGCACGTACAAGCAGAAGAATGGTCTGAGACCAATCTTTCACTTTGTCCTGCAGAGGGGAGGAATATTCTGTGGGCAGAATACTTCTGTCCTCAGAGTATTGAGCTGTTCCTCCCCTCCACTACTTGAGTGGGTAAGGAGTGCTCAGTGGCTGGAAGAAACCATGTGTGGAAATTTTGTCCCTTGCTGAAAGCAGAAGCTGAGAAGTGTCAGCAGGATTTCACCTTTCTCCCCACTAGTTACCAAGGCTTCCCTGGACCAGATCAGCATTTGGCTGGTAAGGGATCCCTTGACTCTTGCTGTGAGACCATATTTGCTCTAGCAGAGCTTATTCTGCCTCATGCTCCACTTGCCTGCCAAAAGCCAGGATGGGGCAGCAGAGGTTTCTTACATTTATCCTACATGTTTACCCACTACACTTTACTGTTCTCCAGCTCACAGGGGCGGAAAAAAAAAAGAGTGAAAAACCCACAACAGAAAAGAAGCTGTTGTTACAAGGAAGAAAAGTTCTAAGCTGGAGTTTGCAAAACCTTTTCACCCTCTTGGAAGGAGTCTGAAGTGGGTGTGCTTGTCCTTTGTTCTTGCATTGTGTCTTAGCACAGCAGCACTGATGCTGGATCTGTTCTTATTTAACTACATCCCATGTGCAGGATGTCCATATACTCAGGGACAGTGCACTCATATGAGCCTCTGACTTCTATCTACTCCAGGTGGCAACCCCACTCCTGGAGCCCATTTCCTTTTCCATCCACTGCTCTAAATATAACTACCAGTAATGTAGATGAGTACACAAAAATGTCTGTAGAGTCAGAGGTGACTGACTTCCCAAGTCTGAACTAGATCTTGCATTGATGAGCTAAGTGGGGAAAATAAGGGGTTTGGGTTAAGTCCAAAGGCTGAACCAGTGGTCTTTTTCCTGATTACCTTCCTGCCTTTCACATGTGTGAAAATTAGTTCCAAGAAGTCTTGCTCTGTGATTTTTTGAATTATGGAGGTATTGCTTACAATAATTTTGTACTTACATTTTGTAATTACTATACAAGGATGGAGGTACTACTGCTGTTTCATGTATCTTTCTCCTTGCCCTCCCTAAAGGTGGGCATCGTATTAGGTTTTTCATTCAGCCTTTTCCCAGTTGCCATGCTATTCCACCATGGCTGACAGCAGCTTCATTGATGTGAAACCACACTGATGACTCATCTGGGTTAGTGTCATCTGTTCCATTCTCTAAGCAGTCCTTAAACCCCATATTTGGCCTTCCTACCTACTTCCAAAACCAAGCTGGTAAATGCAGGGATCTGGGAGCAGGCTTTGCCTCTGACGATGCTACAAAAATCTGTTGATGATAGTATTTTTTCCATGTTGTCCAGTACCACATTGTTTCCTCCTTCTGCCAGTGAATGTGCATTTTCCCCAGTTTTTAGAATGCCTGTAGAGCCCTGTGGTACTTCCTTTGATGATCCTCTCTAGTCTGAGTTGTAGGTGAAACTTGGACATGCAGTACCACCTCTAAGTATCAAAGCAAGCAATGTTTACTACATTCTTTTGCTATTGTGTTTCTCATTCTTACATGCTGCTTTTCTTTTCTTGGTTGTTATTGGGTTTTGGGGTTTGTTTGTTTGTTTGTTTTGTTGGTTTGGGGTTTTTTTGCTACAAGAAGTGCCATTTTTAGTCAAGCAGGACTTCTAGTGAAATTCCCAATCTTCCTGCAGAAGGGAAGGCTTGGGATATTCAGGATGGACACTGTGAAAAACCCCTTCCCAAGGAGGGTGATGCAGCCCTGGAACAGCATACTGAGGTGCTGGGGCTCTTGGGAGGTTTCAAGGGTTGATAGTGGTTCCCAGGCTGTGTGACTGATACAGCAGTAAACCAAGGAGCACCAAGCTGAGCCAGCGGAGCAGCAGGAGTGCAGTCCCTGTGTGAGGTGACACTTCTGCAGTAGGGTCATGGATGATGCCAGCAAGCCTGGAGAAGTCTGCAGGGTACTTCCAGGGAAAGAGCAGGGAGTCCCACGGTTGCTGGTGGTTTCCAAACCTGCTTTTCACTATGTTTCAATAATCAGAACTTGGCATGATGTTTACACTGTGAGCATCTGCCCTGCTACAAGAGAGAAAGGGAGGAGCTGTGAAGCTTTCCAAGGTTGTGTCCAACTCATCTTGAGCTGGCAAACAGATGCTAAGCCCATGTCTGGGAGCATGTGGAGGTGCTGCTGACTATTGGCACATAGGGTGTCACAGTAAGAGCTTGCTGACTGGGTTTTTTTTTACATCCTCCAACTTTCTCTCAAGAGGGAGAGAAAACAACTTAGTGAAAAAATGCAAAACATGGGTAGACTCCTATGTGAAAAAGAGGCTGAAAAGTCATCCCTCTAGCAGCACCTCACCTACCAAATGCCTTTGTTTTCTTTTACCAAACCACAATCTGGGACAGAAACAAATATTTTAAAAAATAAATTTAAAAAATTGAAAAAAAAACATAGCCACTGTATCTCTTTCCCATGGGACTTAGTGACCCTTCTAATGGATATGTGCTGACAAGTCTTCACAGGGAGAGCAGCACTAATGAAGGAGGTCTGGGGTCTGAGGTCACTGCACTCCAGAGTAGCATGTGTTCCAGGTTCCAGCAATGTGGGAGATGTCTCTGCAGCATAAGTATTCTCCCTTCCAGAAATGCTGTCAGAGATACATGGGCCCAAGGGAGAGTGAGATGTGCCAGAGAAGAGACCAGGACTGGAGAAAATCTGCATTGAAGGGAAAAGAAATTTTTTTTCTGTTTGTGGTCTGAATTTCTGACTGTAGTATGACCAGGGCTGGTGTGTTCTTACAGAAGAGGTAGTGGTATGGTCAGCCCTGGCACCAGGGTCTTTATGAATTTAATGCATCTACTCACTGATCATCAATGCCTGGGGATGTGCTTGACACAAGGAAGTGCAAAGACTGTGTAAGGACATCAATGGCACAGGTGAGGTGGTGTGTGTTGGTGAAACAAGTCCACAGATGCAGCCTCAGAATGTCACAGAAGCACAGAATGACTGGGGTTGAAAGGGACCGTTTAAGACCATCTAGTTCTAACTTCCCTGTCATGGTCAGGGACACCTTCCTCTAGACCAGATCACTCAAAGTCCTGTCATCCCAGGACTTGTGCATTCATATCTCTCCAGTTTTTAGAGACGTCATGTGAGACAGTGTCAAATCCTTTGCACAAGTTCAGGTAGATAACATCTGACGCTCTGCAGAACGGCCAAGTTTTGCTCATTTCAGGTGGAAAACACTGACTTTCTGCCTGTGTCTCTAAAACTTGCTTTCTCACACGGCTTCTAGAAGTTTCCCTGATATTTTCCAGGTCTCGGTGGTTTTCCAAACTTTGGTCTAAGCAGGAGTCCTAAAAGGGAGCACAAAGCTAAGGGGGCAAGTTGGATGTCTCTGAAGCAAGAGAAGGAGGAAGACTACAGCTTCCATTTCAACTGAACAAATCCCTGAATGATGATAAAGTATGAATTCAGATTTACACTAGCTTTGAGTAAAGGGATTGAGCAAGAGCCCTTGAGAGAGCCTTCCCTGCCATAACAATTCTAATCATACCCTTAGAAAACAGTTACAGAAGCAGAAATTCTGTTTTGGTTACCGCTAACTTATGTGAACATTGTGGTACTTGTCAGAAAGAATCCTGTAGAAGCAAGGTCTCAGTACACTTTATTGACATAGCAAGTATTGCCCAGATAACAGAGAGAACAGGAGTGGAAACCGGGATTTCTCAGTGAAATCTACTTAGCAATCCTCGAAGTTGTGATCTCACTGCAATGAGAATTTCTGGTGGACAAGAGCCATCTGATTGCAGAGGTCATGAGGGCCTTCAACATGTAAAAGGCTGCTGAATATCAGTCAGTATTGGCTACTGCAAGTAGCAGGGCTGTTACTGGCTGATATGGTGCTCTGCCTGAGAGTCTGCCCTCTGCAAAATTAGCTGCTTCAAAAATCAGCATGTCTAAACCACTGCCACTGGCCCACCTTTGAAGCATTTTGCTACAGAGTGCTGTGTCCCACATGCACTAAATACAATACTGTCCAAAATCATTAGACACATTGAGCTGATACATATTAAAGCTTCATCGAGAACTGGAGCATTAGATGGGCACAAAAAGCCAAGCTCAGACACACTCATGGCACCATGCACCTGCTACTGCCAGCTCAAAAGGGGTTTGCAACCAGGCAGATGATGAGAATCTCCATCCTTAGAGATGTTCAAATGCCATCTGGACATGTTCTGGGTACTTGGCTCTGTGTGGCCTTGCTTGAGCAGGGGGCTTAGACCAGATGACCTCCAAAGTTCCCTTCCAACCACAGCTGCATGTGGTCCCCAGGAGAGCAGAGCTGTGTGGAGCAGAGGTGCTCACAGCTGTGACACAAAACCTCCCCAGAATCACACTGCATTTGGCATCCTGGCACTTCTTCAAGGTGTCTGAGTTTCTAGACAGCTCTTAGCCCTTGTCCTCCACCCCCTTTCCTGCACAGCACTGGCGGGTGTTGCTTTCCCACACTGCAGCAGGTGCCTGACCCTGTTGCTCAGATGTGTTTCTCACTGCTCAGCAGCTGCTGCTTTTTTTTTGAACGCTTAACACAGGCTTTACTCTGCTTTTGAGGCTGCACACCTAACCCACTGCCAATGAGTTATTTATAGTCCTGGAGTCTCTGCTTCTGGCCTCCTCCAAAACTCTCAAGACCCCTGCTGCTATCGTGCTTACATCACACATTAATAACAAGAGACACCTGGCACCACGGGCCAGTTTACACACCAGGCACTCATGAGGAGTTGGCAAAAAGTATAACAGGCCACAACAGGGTCTTGATATGTTGAGCATCCACTGTTCCAGTGTAAAGGCTGGGATTGTTACCAGCAATGTCCTTCCTAGTGGAGCCCCGGGTGACAGCAGCAGATGGCAAAGAAGCAAATCAGAAATCTCAGAGCAAAAGCTCATCTTGCAACAACACAGCAAAACTCACTGTGGGACCCCATGGGAAGAGGGAATACTTATTTTTAAACTAAGCCAGTTTCCTCACTGCCATCCCCCACATCCTCTTGTTCACAAGGATATCCAAGATGAGAGCATCTGAATCGTCTGTCCAGGATGCAAGCACCAAAATGCAAGCACCCTATCCAGGGACACTGAATGGTGATGCAGGGTAAAAAGGAAACTCACTACCGAGGCCTCATGATGGCTACTCTGTTCTTACCTCAGGAAATGCGTGCCGCTTTTGAGTCCTGATTTTCTGTACCTGTTAAGAGCTGATGGTGATTGTGGTCTCTTGTCTCTCCATTTTCTTCCTCCCTAGTCCTCCTCTGGAAACCATTAAGATGTACTCACTGCTCTTTGTCTCCTTATCAGGATACTTTATGTCTCATCTTCCAAACACTATTTTTAATGGCTTCAGTATATCCTGCTTTAGACTGTCACATGTTTGAGATAATCCCTGGTTTTGGAGTGGTCTGGAAAGCAGTTTGAACCCATAGTCAGCTAATGCAGATGCCATCCATGACTGCCCGCCCCATGGCCACTCCTGCCATTTGTTCCTGCAGGTCTCCTGTACCCACACACTCTCCATCCACACTGGTCAACATTTTACTAGCAGAAGAAAGAAAACCACCACAGGATTTCCATGAAGATAAAAAAGTAAGAGCAAAGGAACAATGGGCCCCTTATATAAATGTCACTTTGGCACTCCGGATCAACAAAGGGGCTGAAGATTGCTACCACAGTCATGTGCCATGAGGCACAACACTGCCAAACAAACTTGTTTTCTTCTATTTTTCTTCCTTTAAAAAAAAAAAAAAAAAAAAAAAAAAAACCAAACAAAAAAACCAACAACATGAAAGAATAAAAAGCAAACAGTACAGGATTATTGCTTCAATCCAATAAAGGGAATTGTGTTTCTGTTGTATAATCGGATTTCCTCAAAGCATTTTTTCACTTAATATCACATGATGCTTCAGTAAGACCCATGTCTTATACAAAAGAAACAAGAGTTTAAAAATGGTCTGGTGACCTTTCAAAAAGTAGCTGTTACAAAACCTTTAAGAAGTTTGCAGATGGCAGAAACATGGTGACATAGCAAATAATGTCTTTCTGTTCCAGGAGGTTCTGGATCTAAACAAATTATTACAGTTTAGTGAAATAAATTTTAATAAATTACAGAAATGTAATTGGAGGCAAATAATGTCAGATGCGAGATCTTCCTTGTGACAGCAGTGCTGCAGAGAGATTGGAGTATATCTGCGGGTAACACCATTAGCTCTTTGTGCTGCAGTTAATAGGGATAATGCAACATCAAGCTGTAAGAAAGTGGGTAACAACATTAGAAATAGAAATCTTTTGCTTCTGTGCACAACCCTGGTAGGAAAAGCACTTGCTTGCTGTCTGTATTTCCAGAGGAACAAAGACATATGCATATTCAGAGAACTTCAGAAATGAACAGGGAGTGCTACAAAATTTAACTTTTTGCTGCACATCCAGGAGGGAAAGAGCCTCTGAGCCCTGTTCAGAGGTACAGCACAGCAAAAGGCAGAAGGCTCTAGTAGGCCCCTCTAGCCTTCAGTCAATAAAGTCTCTGCTGTGTTCCTCCCTCACACTGGGCATGTCTCTGGGGAGGAGGCATTGACAACTCTGCAGGAAATTTCGTCATCTCCAGGTTGCAGCAAGACTATAAACCAGGGCTCAGGCTGCAGAGCTGGACACTAACAGGAGTCAGGAATTCAAACCCCTTTCCTGGCCAACTGTGTTTTATATTTTAGATCATCACAAGTGTTTTGTCAGAGATGAAAAGTGCTGAGCAAGTTTGGAAAAGCAAAGCAGTGAGTTAAAATGACCAGTGTGAGCAGTATGCTCAAATGGCACAGGGTGGACAAGCAAAGCTGACAATACCTATGAGCCGAGATACAACTGCAGATCTGAAGCCATTCCTTTGGGTGGATAATTTCACCTTAAAGGGCTGAAATTATTAAGTAAGTAATAATTAATAATTATTAATAA